>CM063500.1:91691535-91694035 GCA_032207245.1 Pardosa pseudoannulata
TATACCAGAAACAAAGTAAATACAGGAGAATAATTAACTGGATTCAGAGAACAAAACTTTCAAGTAATTTGCATAGTAAGGAAAAAAGTTATGGCAGGTTATGCAAATGTTACGCAAAATTATGCAAAAGTTATGCAAATAAATACGGAAATTAATTTCTTAATTGTGCCAATGGATGATGAAACGTGAAATTTGAATAAAGAACTTCTTCTTCTGCTCAGCGTACGGGATATTGCAGATCAGGAGACTTTAAAGGTGTTTATGTAGGTTTTACGCTTTTTTAAAAGTGTTGCCATATTGCATTTGAACTAAATCAGAATATGTGCATAATAAGAGGTAATTTTATTCCGTATAAATTTGCATTTGTTAACGCTCTATTTTTTATTACATAGCTCTAAATATTCCCCTAGCGGTGACTTTTGGAACTGTTTTTTTCTTTTGCGGAATCATTCGTCCCCCGTCTTGTTTAAACTTCCTACAAAATGTGGCTACCTTCTCGCAAATAGATCGCGCTACAGAACACTGTGAGCACTGTCAGTTTAACTATGGCCACCCTGCCATATTGTGCATTACATATATATATATATATATATATATATATATATAATGATATTTTTATCTTGAAAAATAATCAACGTGATCATATCTATCTTAATATAAATTTTCGAGTTATCCTACCTTTTCTGGCAAACTTGGAGAAAATCCTTAATCTTTCTATCAACTTAACTATCTCGAAAACAACAAAGATGTTCTTACATAAACGCTTTACATAACTCGTGAAGCTTAAACCACATCACCACGTGACTGCAGATTAAGAATTAATAATAAAAGGCAAAAGCAATTGCACAGAGCTGTAAGAACTAGCTCTAAAAGCTTAACTGAACTAAAAGTGGGGCTTTCTATTTTTAGAATTTGTTTACCTAGCGAAAACTACAAGAACACATAAGAATATTCTAGAAAGTCTGGAATCCAACCAAATTTACGATCTTTGTCGAGAATTGTGGTTTTTGTGACATTACACCAAATAACTGATTTATCCATTGCCTATTGTATTGAAAAGAAGCTTCGTGTTCTTCGTTTTTCATGCCATGGCGATGGCAATTATTGGAAAACAAAGACCCAATGTATTTTAAAACTATAATGGACTCCGCTTAAAGTAATCAGTTTGGGACACTGCGATTTTGGAAACGATAACCGATTGATAACGATAAACGATATTCAAAATTAGATAAATTTACTCCCCCCCTTTAATTCACACGTACTAAATTTCAAAACAAAATGAAAAACACACTTTAAATTTATGTACTGTACATAATTTTAAAAATTGATCGAATGTTGACTGTCTACAACTTTTTCGAAGAAGCTCATTGATAAATTGTTCGTAATCATAATAAACCTGTCCTAACGATTTAAAATTTCGATATTTTGTTTTAATGTTAAATCATTTCGCTTTCTGGTTTCCATATCGACAAACTGCATGTAAGCAAACAAGTCATAGAATGTTAATACGCTTCTTTTCAGTTCCGATAATAATATGTTGCCTTCTGCTAATCTGACAACCATTGACCACCAACAGGGTGTGCGTATTTCTGAAACATTCCAGGAACGTGTTATACTCCACTCCTTTGTTCATTCCCCATTCCCCTAGTTTCAAGAGGAGAATTCTCGGAAATACAAACATCAGCGAAAGGAAAGAAAATAATGGGTTCTTTCTGAATATATTGTGAATATTCCTTTGCCAGTTAAAATAAAGTTCGAAAACTGATAACATTAACCGATGTAACGATCCCATAAAGCGATCACTTTAACATACAAATGAATAGACAAAATCGGGACCAAGTAATTTCGATAACAATAAGCGATTGATAATATTAACCGCGATAACATTGCGCGGAGTCCACTGTATTTAAATATAATTTATGTATAATTTTGGTGTTTACAGCGTATAACACAACAAGTGGTATATATATCCACATCTATACACTGTTATACATAAATTGATATAAAAATATTATTAATAGAACTATATTTATTATGTTTCACGCAGGTTCTAATCTCAAATTCGGCATTGTCGTACATCCCGAGTGAAATATTTGAAAAAGTGGTTGTCAAGGAACTGTGGGTCAGAAATGTGACATTTACGACTATGTTTAATGATCTTCGAGCAGAGAATCGAGACATCGAAAGCATTCGCATAGAAAGCACCATAATAGGAAGGTAAGGTCTTGATTCAAAATTATCAATATTAGATAAAGTGTTGGATAAGTTTTTAATTCTAAGCTGAAGTGAAATTTTCTTTTGAGAGGACATGCTGCCAAAAATAGGTTCAAAATAATGATATTTTTATTGTATCAAATTATGTTTATATCATTTTTCATCTTCATGCATGCAAAATTTCAAAGCTATATCTTCTATATTTCAATAGTCATTTACGTATGAGGTTTGTTTCGTAATGTAAATACAGTTTTGAAATAAAAAACATCCTAGTCTGTCTCGTATG
>CM063500.1:91701535-91706535 GCA_032207245.1 Pardosa pseudoannulata
TGTTGAACACGGTGGATCTAAGGCTTGTTCGAGCCCTTCAGTTACGAGACCTTTGCCTTTGCCAACTGAGCTACCACGGCTTGCAAGGATAGTGTAAAGTACCATTTTCTGGGGAGCTATGCTAGCTTGGGACCTGCCAGCCTACATTACTGGGACATGTGTGTTCAGTCGTCTCTGGGATGAATAACCAAATAATTCCTCCAAAGTTTAGATGGACAACACAGATTTATTTACAAGATTGATGTTAATTAAGGTAGAATAAAATAACTTATTCTGAGTCTCGGAGTCTGTCCTAACCAGATCAGATGGAAGAGCGCTAAAAATAAAAACAGCCTTTCTGTTCTCTCACTCGAAACAGAGAGATCTCTTCAGGCCACAGGCTCTGTCTCAACTCCCTGAACTCAACTGCACTGCCCACAAATCTTCTCTCCCTTCTTCGGGGAGTCAGCTTCTGGAAAATTGAGCCGTTCCGAAAAGGGAAAATCCTTCTCTCAGATGCTTTGCCACCCTGCTAAAAAAAAAACAAGCGACACATCCGAGAAACCTTATCACACCCTTTGCCCTGTCTTCCAATCGACGCTGCGCGATGATTGTTGGTTCCACCTACATATTTGTAAGCTCCCTCGCGGATTGCATATTCCCTGCTCGAAATCTCTGGCATGTCCCCTTCCTCCTGGGTTGTTGACCTATCTCGTTGCGCTCGCTAGCAGCATTGGAGGGGAGGGTCTGTTAAGTTACTTTGCCTCCTCCGTTGCTCAGGAAATCGAGGTTTCGCCGCTGATTCAATAAATCCTGCCGTCTATTCTATGTCATGTCTGGAATATCAGTCTCTAAATAAACAGTCGGGGCTTTGATTTTCCTTCAAATTCATTCTTTATTTCTATCCAGAATATGAGGCATCATAACTACGAAGTACTATCGATACAAAGTCTGATATAAGAACTACTGACATGACGTCGGAATAAAGAATATGTACTCTTTACTGAAAATATATTTTATATATACTCTTACACTATGGGGTTTGGGGGGTTGTTTTTGTGGCTGACTATTTAGAATTTGCTAGGGTGCGTTTTGGGAGTTCTTGAACCTCCTCATTGGCCGTTGAACTTTTTTTGTTTTGTTTTTCGTTTAGCCGAACAGATAGCATGAAACGCTATTTTCTGTGCTGCAGGTGGCTTGGGAGCGAAAATAACTCCCGAAAGTTATGTGATTGTCCTATTTCCCTAAGAAACGCCTGATGGAAAGGGTCAATGTGGTCGATTTTGCAGATAAAGTGAAGAGTATACATCTGTAAAACACAGGTCGTGGGTCCAAATTCCTTACAGATAGTATGTGATTAATGCGAGTCTAATGATTCAGACTCACAAAGTCTACATTTATATTCCACGCGTCCAAGGAGATATTCTAATTCTGCTGATAATCACGATCCCAATTCCGAATATTCTCTTCATTTCACACAATAAATAAGCCCATGTAAAGAACTTTTTCTCTTTTCAGGTAACCCTCTCCAGTGCGACTGTCGATTGCTTTGGCTCGTTAAAGATAAACCAGAAGTACTGGGCGGAAAGTGTGCCGGACCAGAACAGTTAGCAGGCAGAGAATTACAGGATCTCATCCCCTCTGAACTGAGCTGTACTCAGTAACTGAAAACTAAGAGATGTAAAAAATGATGATACATCTAAAGAGGGAAAATCGTATTTGAAGTTGTATATTACACATAATAAATTCAGATTTGAATAAAGAAGATACTTCTTGTGTTTCGTCAGTTTTCTTTGATATCGAACGCACATACACAGGAGTACACATACAAGGGTTGGAAATTTAATAATGGCAACACTGCTTTAAAAACTCTACGCAACAAAACCAAAGAATGTTGCATATACCAAACTTGAGCTACATACCTACCTTACCTCTCAGCAAAAATACTTGTCCTTCCTTCGTCATACGAATGAAGAGTGATACTTAGAACTGATCCTTGTATTAGCTTGAGGTCTAAAGTAAGTGGTTTGAGGACGTTTTCAAAACAAGAACAACGAAAATGGATAAAAATTCAATGTGTCCGAGGTCATACAGCAAGACAATGTCTTTTTTAGGGCTTCAAAAGGCTTGCGGATAATCAGTATTGCCTTGCAAAATTGTAGCAAGATGGGTAAAAGCCTTCAATGAAAGACGCCCAACTGTGGCAGACATTCATCGACCAGGTTGTCTGTGGTGCAGAAGTGCATACTGTTGAAGCCCTAATGGACAGTGATCAAAGCCAAATTATTTTTGAGCTAGCCCGAAAGACAGGATCTGAGCATAAGCCTGTGCTCCAGATCTAAGCCCTTGTGACTTTATCTTAATTCCTGTGATGAAGAAACTACTTTGTGGCATTCGCTTCGGAATTGTTCCAGAGAGTCTTGTGGCAATAGACTGGTCATTTCTAACTATAATCAGAAAAGGCGCTGCTACAGGTGTTTTACGACTTCCACATCGTTGGAAATGGGTTATACACAATTCTAGTGACAATATTGAGGGACTGTAAAACATGGTGACATGAATCACTTTTATATTCCATGTAAATAAAGAGTTACTACTATTAAAGTTCCAAACCTCGTATATATGCATATATACAATTATATACCGTGTGGCCATAATTAAACTGACAGTGCTCAGAGTGTTCTGTAGCACGATCTATTTTCGACAATGTCGCGACATTTTGTAGAAAGATTAAACAAGACGGGGACGAAAGATTCCACGAAAAAAAAAACAAGTTAGTTCCAAAAGTCACCTCTAGGAGAATATTTGGCGATGTGTAATAGAAAATAGAGTGTTAACAAATGCAAATGAATACGGAAATTAATTTCTTAATTGTGCCAATGGGTGAAATTTGAATAAAGAATTTCTTCTGCGTACGTGATATTGCAGATCACGAGACTTTATCGGTGTTTATGAAGATTTTACGCTTTTTAAAAAGTGTTGCCATATTGCATTTGAACTAAATCAGATAATGTGCATAATAAAAGGTAATTTTATTCCTTATTAATTTGCATTTGTTAACACTGTTTTCTATAACACAGCGCCAAATATTCCCCCTAATTCATAAAAATGCTTTTAAACGCCAACTTTTTTAAAATTGCATTAAATGCCTGCATCCTTACAATAATTTATATAAAAATTATTAGGTGTGCATTACTTATATATAAATATATAGATTTATTAAATTTAGTGTACTATGAAATAATTTATAAAAATACTTTATAACGCCCACCTTCACTTTATAAATTATTTGAGATCTTTGCAACGTTACAATAATTCATATCTAATGAAGAGTAAAAAAAAATCGTAACGACTAAACGAACCTGTAAAACTGGTATAGGGATGAATATGCAAATAAAGAGATAAGAAACCAATCATTTGCTGCTGTCGGCAACGCCTATATAAGAAAACACGTGTCTGGTACAATTGTTAGATCGATTACTGCTGCTACAATGGCAGGTTATCTAGATTTAAGTGAGTTTGAACGGTGTGTTATAGTTGGATCACGAGAGATGGGGACATAGCACTTCCGAGGGAGTGATGAAATTTGGATTTTCCCGTAAGGCGATTTCACGAGTGTACCGTTGATATCATTAATCCAATAAATCATCAAATCTCTGACATCGCTGCGGCCGAAAAAAAAATCGTGGATTGTCTGGTTTGGTTTGGAGTTCTACGGTCTACTTTTTGTAACACGAGGGATAATGAGACCCTAACCTACAGCTTAAAGCCAATTCGAAACGGCTACGAACATCCATAACTCAGTGGGATTCGAAGACACTTACTCCGGTTCCGAAAGCCAGCACCCTAACCAATCGGCCATCGTTCAGCAAAAGATCGTGGAAGAGCGGAACCAATGACGACTGCAAATAATCTTTAAAAGTGACAGAAGTGCAAGATAAAATTGCAGCAGATTTCAATGTTGGACCATCAAAAAGTGTCATCGTGCGAACCATTCAACGAAACATCCTCGATCGGGACTTTTAAAGTCAAAGGCCCCCTCATGTACTCTTAATGCCTGCATGACACAAAACTTTACGCCTCGCCTGGGCCCGTCCATACCGATATTGAACAGTTCATGACTGGAAACATAGTGCTAGGTCTGACGAGTTTCAAGTTGTATCGAGCAGGTGAGTGTGTACGAGTATGGAGACAATCTCCTGAATCCATGGATACTGCATGTCACCAGGGGAATGTTCAGGATCAGGAGAACGATATGGGCTTTCGGAAATGATGGCCCACTTGTGTATCCTTGATGACTAGACGACACACAGCTTTATGGATCACTCAATACCGACGTTAGACTGTTGAGACGAATCTCGTTTCAATTTGTATCGAATAGATGGACTTATTCTGACAACCTCATGAATGGAGACAACTCCATGAATCCATGAACTCCGTATGTCAACAACATGGACTGTTGAAGGCTATGGGATGATATGGGGTGAGAGCAATTGGAGCGATATGGGATCCCTGATACGTCTGGATACGAGTCTGACAGATGACAGGTACATGAAAATCCTGTCTGATCACCTACACCCATTCATGTCCATTGTGCATTCCGATGAACTTGGGAAATTCCAATAGGACAATGCAACACCCCCATACACCCACAATTATTACAGAGTGCCTCCAGAACTTTTCTGACTTTAAACACTGCCGCTGGCCACCCAAATCTTCAGGTATAGCATGAACATTATTGAACATATCTGGGATGCTTTTCAAAGTGCTGCTCAGAAGAGATATTCACCACCTAGCACTGTTAGGGATTTATGGACTGCTCTGATGGACTCAAGGTGTAAATTATCTCCAGCACTATATTCAGACATTAATCGAGTCCATGCTGCATCGTGTTTAGGTATTTCTTCGTGCTTGAGGAGGCCCTACATGATATTAGACAGGTGTAACAGTTTTTTTTTAGTTCTTCAGTGTACAATTTATATAGAAAATTATTAGATGTGCTTAACTTACTTATACTTAAA
>CM063500.1:91714035-91716535 GCA_032207245.1 Pardosa pseudoannulata
TGGTAAGATACTCATTACATTAAAGTGAAAATGTCCTCATCTGTTCTCTCCTTATCTCCTTATATCTACGCACATGCATATGTTTTAACTTTGTATGTAAAAAAGAAAATATCTATAAGAAATCATCAAAATTAAATAAATTTAAATATACAAATGACTTGTAACAGGACAAATAATTAATTAAAAAACAGTGTCGTGTGTTCAAGGTTAGTATCTAGTATAGACACTCCGTGCTACAATAAGTACTGCTATACGGTATAGCATGGATTTGAAAATATTTTATATATGACTCTAAAGGAAGCATGCATGCATACAGATACATACATACATACATACATACATACACACACTACATATATATATATATATATTATATATATATATATATATATATATATATATATATATATATATATATATATATATATATATACATGGTGTCCCAAAACAACCGCATAAAATCTGCACAGCTAGATTCCTCGCTGGGAGTACATAAAAACTGTCTAAAGAAGAGTTCTTGTACGATCCATTGTTTACGAGCAAAATTACAAAAAACAAAGATGACGTCACTGCCGGTGAAAGAAAAAAAAAACACTTTATTGGACATATCAACAGCTGTATTTGGATATCTTTTCAGATAATAATGTTTAAAACGTTCGCCGCACATGTCGCGTCATGCAAGCGCATGCTCCATAGAATGATATTAAGCAGCCGTTGAACTGGTATTTGGAAGGCTGCATCTTGCAGCTACCGGTAGTCTCCGCATGGTGACCATGTATTTCTTTCGTTACTATTGCGACATGTACCTGATGTACGGACGATGTAAGGGAAATGTCTTAAGAACTGTTAAGGAGTATGCCCGCGCATATACTGCTGTAAATTAAGTTGGAAAAGTATATTTTATAGATGTACTTCCCTAAAAGCGAAAAGTACTTCCCTAAAAGTTGTAGAGATTGTTTAGAATTATTACTATCTTCATCGTGCGAGCTAGAGAGGTTTTTCGTGGACCTTCGGCTGTTGGATAACATCCAGAAGGCAAAAGAACCAATAAACTGTTCCCATTTTCTTACAGGCTAGGAACAACAGCTGTGTGATTGTTCCCAAATAAAAAAATGCTCTTTTCTACATTTCATATTTTATGTATGTAGTGATAAAAATGGAGGTCTGTGATAAAAGAAGGATATTGTGAAACAAACAATTCAAATAATAATCTATGTTTTAAAATTGGCATTAAAACGCTTTCACTCATTTTTATCATACGAACAATGTATTCATACTAACAATACGTAACAAAGTATTGTAATAATTTACACCACAAAGGATAGCGTCTACCTACTCTAAACAGTTACTCATGGCAGATGTATGATATCCAATTTGGATAGCATAAATTAAGGAAGAATGTAATTTTCTTTGTGTTTGTGCATGTAAACTGTTAAATATAAAACGTGTTTTCGTATCATTTACGGCTGATTTTATAATTACAGGAGCATTCGTCGCTTTCACAAATCTGAATAAGATTGCTGTCGACGCCTGTAAACTGAAAGAGCTTTCCAGAGATCTGTTTCCAAGACCTTTCAACGTTAGAGTCTTGTACTTTCAGTAAGTAAGACAATTAGTCAAAGGAAAATTACTTAATAAACTTTCAAAGATTTCTCATATAAACATACAAAACAGTTACACTAGTCGAAATGAATAATAAATATTCCGTTTACTCAATGTTTTCGGGATTATAACACCTCCTTTGCTTCTCACAAGAAAATAAAAACGATTTTAAAATGTAAAAAAGAAACACTTTTAATTTAATTTTAATTTTTAAAAATATTAAAAATTTCCTATATAATATAGCGTACGTTATCTGTCTATATGTCCTCGAATTTATGAAGTGGTTGTACCTGGAATGGATATAGACATCCGTGTTGGATCTTTGATGAGTTAGGGTTAGCAAAATTCAAAGCGAGTAAAGTTTATCTTCTCCTAAACTATGAGACAAGGATATAGTATTTAAAATCGGATCATTAGTACCTAAGAGCAGTATTCTACTTATTTGTCCGACGTCGTTCAGCGTTCTTCAAATAAATTGCAGCAAAAATGGCCATAATTTAATAGGTATACAAAGGTAGTTATGCGATGGCCACATCAAATTTTATTCCTTAATCCAAATTAAATTTAGAAAACAATTACATTGTAATTTTGATTCTTTGAACGTTTAAACACATAAAACCCTTTTGTAACCTGTTACTTACCATTAAGTCAACTGATTTCTATGTAGACTAAATTTTCAATAATTATTTAAATGTTTACTCAAATTTCGAAAAATGTCCTGTACGATACGGACAAACCTTTTTTTTCTTTTACAGTCAAAATAAATATTGTTTTACAATTTTTTCCTTTTAGGGATAATGAACTGACCTTCATCCCTGAAGACTTGTTCACCGATATGCCGAATTTGCAGACCGTAGGACTGAAACAAAATTTCTTGCAGATGCTTCCGGAAGCCGCT
>CM063500.1:91721535-91729035 GCA_032207245.1 Pardosa pseudoannulata
GCCATCATATATTTATATACTTACATTGGAATTTAAATAGTGTAAATACGTTTTTGTTTCCCGAATACCAAATATCTGGCGATAATAATGCCAACAATGAATAACACTGCCATATTTAGACGCTAACTCAACAATGGAAAGCTCGTGTCGCAAAATTAAACTGGCATTTTATTCGGTTTTCGTCAATATCTTTCTAATTAATTAAAATATCGGAACGCGAATGGGCGAAATGGCATCCCTGGATTGTTTCACGTCTTTTGGTACCTTTGGCGCCCGTCTGCGACCAGCGGTTCGCAAGGAGATAGACGCACATACAAACATACATACCTACATAGATAGTCACAGTCAGATTTTAATCTCGGAGTTCAAGATGCATTAATATGGAATATATTCATTTGGCGGTATCAAGGATTTCTGTCCAAAGTTAGTTACTCTATGACTTATCGAGTAGATTTGTATAAAAAAACATAATAATGAAAACTGTTCTTAATATCTATAAATAGAAATAACAAAATATATGCTTACATGCTAATGATTAAATCTGCATCGAATTTGTGTCTTATATTAAATTTGCTCAAAACTGTATAGTAAAATATAAGTTTATTCATTTAAAACCTAAACTCTACTACTACTGTACGTTGATTAGCAACGTTAATATACCTTGCCAAATTACGTGATAGAATAGGGAGCAGAGGTTTTGACAGAAACAGTACTAATTTTGTTCGTAGTAATAAATGTTTTCTAAAATTAGGGCAATTTATGACAAACAACATAGTTTAGTATGAAACAGAAACACACATTCATATTGACAACCATATGAATATGAAGATAACTATATAAAATGATAGGTTATTATTTGCCCAAGACAGTCACTAAAATTTGTACTTTTCGTTTTTAGGATATTGTTCATAAACATTTCATTGCAACTTAAAAATTAACCAAGAATTAAATTTAAAATTCGTTCTCATATAAAAATGTTTTAATTTGAGTCACATAGAAATGAAAGTGAATCCCTCTATATCTCAATTTTCAGGTCAAATCGAATGGATACTACGCAGACGATGTTTAAATAATATAAAATAAGAAATGAGTAAATGAGATATTTAAAGGAATGACGTCATGATGATAAAAAAATATTTTCACCTATGTATTGAGTAATAAATTAAAAATTTTAATCTTCTGCTTTTAACCGAGGAAAACTGCGTTTAACACAATTACTTGGGGTGACGTCACATTGCTGGAAATATTATTTCTTTCACTTAGTTATCACTCGATAAATTAAAATTTAATCGTTTGCTTTTAACCGGGGAAAATAATGCTTGGAATAGTGACATGAAATGCTCGAAAAAGGGGGAAGGAATGGATTTCGAACGTTCAAAATTTACAAAAACCTTCCCAGGAATATACATAAACATTTCCCAAATTTTCACGGCGATTGGATGCATGGTTTTTGAGTCTATTGAGTACATACATACATACAGACAGACAACCAGACACACACAAATTCATTTATATATATATATATATGTATGTATGTATGTATGTATGTAAGTATGTATGTATGTATGTCAGGTTTGGGTTGGTTGGGAGCGCTACGGTCTACTTTTTGCTACACGAGGGCTAATGAGACCGGGACCTACTGTTTAAAGCCGATTCCGAACGGCTACGAACATCCATGCCTCAGTGGGACTCGAACCCACGAACTCCGGTTCCGAAGGTCAATGCCCTAACCATTCGGCCATCGTTCGGTATGTCAGGTTTGAAAATGGTTTTTCGGAAGTTGTATTTAAAAATAATTAAAACTATTTATAGATCACGTAAGAGGAGAGACGCATCTTTGGGTGAATGTACACAGCGAAAACAAATAAATGCGACAGGACATCAGGAAGAAAAGGTTTACGCAGGCAAGATTTTGGCGCACTTTGAGTGGGAAATTGGCTGGGCAACACCCTCTACGCTAATCGACGATGTAATTTAACATAGGAGTATATTTAATGCTTTATCCAAAGCTTAACGAAAGGACTGAATTTAATAAAGCATGGTTTAAAAAGAAGAGACTGTGATTAGTTGCCTACCTTAATGACCACTATATATACATACACACATACACACACACACACACACACATATATATATATATATATATATGTATGTATATATATATATGTATATATATATACATATATTTATAACATATATATATATTTATATATATATTTTATATATATTTATTTATATTCATATTATATTTATATATATATATATTATATATATATTATTATATATATATATAATTTTTACATATACATTATATATATATGTTTATATAATATATTTTATATATATATATATATATATATATATATTTAATTATATATATACATATATATTTTGTATATATGTATATATATATATATATATGTATGTATATATATATTATATTACATATATATATGTATTATGTATATATATACATATATATGTATATATATATATATACATATATATTATAAATATATATATATATATTTATATATATATATATATATGTATATATATATATATATATAAATATATATTATATATATATATATATATATTTATATATATATATATATATATATATATATATATATATATATATATATATATATATATATATATATATATATATATATATATATATATATGTGTGTGTGTGTGTGTGTGTGTGTGTGTGTAAAATAGATTTGTTAATATGAAAAAGATCAAATAAGTTTTGCCTTGCTCAAAGCATATGTTGCAATTGATATTTTTCGAGATAATTACTCAATTTGGAAATAATTACTTTTTGAAATAATTACTCTTAAATTATTTCAGATAATCCCTTGCGTTGTAACTGTTCACTGCTGTGGCTGATCAAAGCTAAGCCCCACTACCTGGGTGGAACCTGTGCCACGCCCATACGTTTCAACGACAGGAAACTGAAAGACCTGTCTCCAAGTGACTTCAAGTGCTAAACACTCATAGCTTTTTATTTCTGTTGAATTGTCTGAAAGAGATTTGTAAATGCCTTATTAGATATCATTAAATTCTATTATCTGGGATGTTAAAAACTTTGTTGCTTTGTTTTTTATTTATCATCTGCCTGTAACCTTACAAAAACATTTACAGTTGAAATGTTGCAGTTACAGTCTATTACCTTTAATGGATTCATATAGAACGCACTAAATTAATACACATTGAAACACAATATCATTTTAGATATTTGTAATAACAGATTACAATGGCCTTTTCTTGTACATTTTTCAGTGTTCAAAATTTTATAATTCTATCAGCTTAAATGTAAATAATCTTAAAATTAAAATTGTTGCACACGCTTTCATGTAACAAGCTATATAATTTTGGTAATATCTCACGATGGGTAGTGAAAATGTTGATTGGGGTCACTGAACTAAACGTTTAGCTGTTGCATACCGGAAGACTATGACAACTGAATTCAAAGCTAATTTTTCCAGACTTCATATTAGCGGAAATTATGTTAAAAAGGAGACCAAGGTACAACTTGAATGTCAAAATAAAATTGATAATGAAAGTACACTCGTGTTGAAAAGCAAAAATTAAGATTTCAACAGAGAAGTGTGCGAAAGATTAAAGAAATTCCTTTTGATCCATAGCAACAAGAAAGGCATAAGGAAGTCTCACAGTAACCATTCAGGTTCTTTAACAATATCGTTCTCAAGGTTAAAGAGGAGTGCATAGCATAGCATGTCAGAATTTCAAAGGCTCTTTCTAAAAATTTGAGGTACACGTGGTCCCATATCAAATTCAACAGGATGAGACTACCAGTAAATTAATTTTCCTCCTATAAGCAACCAAAAGCCCATAAAAATGAACAGCTTGGCGAGAAGCTGAAGTTTCTGCTGGAGAAATGCTGTGAGGAACTTTCAGTGAAATTTTAACCCGGATATACTATTGATGCATTTCGTTTGATGAGACTAAGAAAATGGTGCAATAATTTCCCCCTCACTCATTCCTCTTGTGTATAATATTTAGTCCACATATTCAGATAAATTGTTTTTTTTAGCGATGACTTTCAACAGGTTTAGCAGCTCTTTAAGATAAGATGAATTTTATTGGATCTTTATTACTAGTAATTATATTTGCAGAGTTAATTCCTATAATATTGTTTTATTCTTCCATGTATTTAATCGATGGGGTAAATCGATGGGTTTTTCTTGTTACTTACAATAACGTTTTATTGTGACGTGATAATTGATTCTTGTAACTTTGTAACAAACCATAAAAATGTAAATATTTTCTATTGAATATGTTTGCTTATTTATATATTAACCTAATTATAAATTTTTTTCATAGTATTTAATATCTTAAAGTATACTATCGATTAGGAATCACATAAAATAATTTCTGTGCTCTTAATTAATAATTTAATATGTTTGTATTTATATGTATATATATGTATGTATATAAATGTATATATATTTATATATGTGTATATATATATATATATATATATATATATATATATATATATATATATATATATATATATATATATATATATATATAATATATATATATAAGCTTTAGTATGTAATGAATATAATTTTTGATATATTTACATTTTTACCTTTTTATACTTTGTTCATGTGAGAGAAAAGAGTAAACAGAAATCATGAATTTTTTATAATTTTTTTATTCCATAGGATTAGAAGTTTTAGAAATTTTTCATTCCATACATCCAAACTAACAAAAAAAAATTAACAGTGAAGAATAAAACTTAACCCAACTGGAACGTACACTCCGTACGCTTACAAAATCTTTTTTCGTGGCTCAATGGGCCATTTTTATTTCTTTGAAAACAAAGAAAAGAAATATATATATATTTATATGTAACAAAACAACAGTTAAACGAGTTTATAGAAATGTGCTTCAATCTAACCAACATATAAATATATGTATATATATATATTCATCTACAGTTCATAGTCACAACAGTTTTAGGTAAAACAATAAATAAATCAATACAAAACAGGTAATATTTGTGAGGCTTTCACCAACATATAACGTATTTCATACAAATAACCCAGATGCTATTTAACGTATTCGTTTCAAAACCTTTTTTTGTAGAGGTGTTTAACACTAGAAGTATGCTTAATTAGAGACATTATATATATATATATATATATATATATATATATATATATATATATATATATATATATATATATATATATATATATATATATATATATATATAAACATATGTGGAAAACAATCTACTTTGAAAGAGAAAGAGGCTATTGAAGAAAGCGATATTTAAAAAGATTTCAAGCAAAAATACTTCTAAAGGCACCTGAAAGAAAAATATAATTTTATTAATCTAAAATATAATTTTAATTATAAAGTAAGAGGTAACGTCCTTGAGATTTGCAGTTTAACCAGTTATCGTTCAGGTAAGTAAAATTACTTTCGCCAACCTTAGTGAAAAAAAGTCTCCGTCAAATTTCGGTCGTGCCTCTTTTCAAATATTTTTATATTTTGCAGTACTATTTATGATTATAAAATATCAGATTGTTTTAGATGACGATTTAAAAAAAGGAAAAACAAGTGATTTTTATTTTAGACGTCTCATGTTTTTAAAGGATCTTAATGGTCAAAGTTGTGTCAAAAAAAGACGAATACTGTGCAGAGATCAGCAGAAATTGAACCGAAGTCTCTGGTATGGAAAGGTATCGTCCTTATTTGGCTGTTATTATATATTTTAAATTCAAATCATAGTTGTAAATATAAAATGAATTGGGTTGAAAGCTAAACATAGAAATTTAAGAAAAAAATTCGGTTTATAAATTAACCCGAGACACACCTATAAAATTTATTGATTTGTTTAACCCTTTCGTAGGCCATTTATTTCTCATAAAACTATTACAAACTTTCAAAACAGAAGTGCTAATTATATTCAATTCATAAAACAATAGATGACAGAGCAAAATTGAAGCGGGAATCAGTCTTCCCATCGTTATAATAGCAAGGTTAACATATTATAATGGGTTTTGGGCTTCCTACAGGTGTATTTTGTAAGATCATGTAGGTGGGAAGTAATTTTCCCATGGCCTTCGAAAGGGTTAAACCTTCTGGCTATGAAGGTAATGAAAGGTAAAGTTCTATGAGCTCTCTTTTCAATAGCATTATTTACTCTGTTGTATTAATAAATTCTTATGTGTAGTAATATAAACCTTTAAGAATTTAATATTGACACATTAATACCTAGCGTTCTCTTTCAGAAACAGTTAAAAATTGTGTGTAGAATTTTTAATTTCCTTAGAATGATTTTTTCTTTTCAGTGAAGTCTATATGGTAATACCAGAAACAATCCTTCAAAAATTTCGAACTTGTACTATTTTATCTTGTTATTTGGATAGCCTTTTTATTGTTTTTGGAGCGTGGAGAAGAAGTTTATTGTTTTGGCAGGTACATGAACTGAAATTATGATAAATAGGCTGCATGTATTTTAAAACGTCCTTCACAATACTCTATTCACATATGATAGTAAATAAATATCTAAACACGAAGTTTATCCTTTTCTATGGATTTACTCCAATGTTCTTTAAAATTATGATTTTCGATAATGTACATATATTTTATAAACCATCATTTCGCCGTCCGTTTCCGAAATTTGAAAATAATGGTTAAATTGTTAAAACAAAGTTATTGATGTATCAATGTAAAATATTATTAATTCATTTATAAATTTTAATAAAAATGCATAAAATATATTACCATAACAAACATTATATAATCCAGATGGGATATACATATATTATAAATCATTATTTCGAAGTCCATTTTCAAAAATGTGAAAAATAATGGTCAAATATAAATAATTACTCTTGAATAATTAAAATAAATTATTGATGTTCAATATATAATCTAATTCATGAATTGGAAAATTGACAATAATTTGTATACATATGGTAGTAGACTGAATAGAAAAAAAATATTGCAAACTGAATTAAATATATAATTTAACAAAAAATTTTACTTTTGTTATAAATAATCCCCAATGTTGATGAAAATTACGGTTCTTCACGAATTCGGATGGGGTACATATATATTTTAAATCATCATTCATCGTGCATTTTTTAAAAAGGGAAATATGGGTTAGATTGTTAAAATAAGTTAATAATGTTTTATATGAAATATAATGCATGTATTGACAAGACTGTAACTATCAGAGCATATAAATTACCATAAGATTATCAATTTAAGATATGAAATTTTTAATGAAATTTTTCACCTTTTTGTAAGGTGCATCTCTACTGATTCCTTTTAATGGGATAAAGGAAAGCTAATTGGAATTAAGTAGTCGTGAAATATAAGGTTTTATGATCCAAAAATAGTTCTTGTATGTATATGAATCTATGTTTGTTTGTGCAGGCAATGTTATAGAGACATAATAATATATTATGCATAAATAATATTCTTATATAAGTTAAAATT
>CM063500.1:91739035-91746535 GCA_032207245.1 Pardosa pseudoannulata
ATATATATATAATTTTAAATGAAAATCTTAATTAATTAGCAGTGTTTTTATTGTCGCACTTAGTTAAACCCCATTGCTCCCGGCCTACGCTACGCTACTGTTTAATCAACTAATTGTGGCATGTAACTGTCTCATTTTACTTTGATAATCATAGGAGTTCGTATAATGGGACCATCATAGCAAAATAGAGTTATATTTCTATTCTTAATAAGAAAGCCAAGTACACAAGTTCAATTTTTCAGTCAGTTCTCAGTCAGTTTCAGACGAATATTAGAAGCATTTAATTGCACATAGAATAATAACAAAAATGACCCCAAATTGTCTTGAAATTTAAAGCAACTTATGACGATTACAGAAATATTAAATTTATTTATTAGTTCAAAATTTAAGTACTCAAAGTTAATAAATCTAGTTATACGACTTTTAATTATTTCTCAAAACTCCCATTATGATTATTTTTTAAAAGTAATTACAGCTTACATTAAAAACGTTAAAAATAGCTTCCATATATTTGTCAATTATAAAAATTGCATGTCTTTGTAATAGCTCTTAATAATCATACTAAATTAAATAATTGGTATCTTTAATAAACGTAAAATAAATTTAAATTTAATTTAATTAGCTTAACTTAAATGAACTTTAATAACTTTGATTAACTTAATTTTAAATGTAAAATATAAAAAAGGAATTCGATGATATATTAATGGCTTATTTCTAATTCACTAGTCTTAATACCAATATTGTGTCATTTTAATTGTTGAGACACTATGTGCTCCTTAATCGTCTACGATGTTCGATGTTCAGTTAAATCTTTATTTTTCTGACAAACATCTCTTTCTTTGATTTTATCCTATTTTGTATTTCAAAACAAACTAACAAAATAAAATGCTCGGAAACATTAATTAGCTCTAATATTTTGTAACCTAACATTTCACGTTATTCAGAAAGTCGTCAAGCTTTTTCCTTCGTGTTTAAACTAATAATAATCATGATAAAAATATATTCTTCAGTCTAAAAGTTTATTAATAAAATAATAAAGCAGGTAGATGAAAGGTAAATCAAATATAGAAAAATTTAAATACTCAACTCTTACTTTCTCGTATACAAATATAAAATATGCTGGTCAAATATTTTCCCTCAATATTTGGTTGAATAACGTTTAGAAACCTCCTAAGTCTAAAACATTTCTGAACAGCCTATGTGTCTTAGTATATGTTTGTGTGAAAACAATCCTTAAAGTTTGGCAATGTGGCTAGGTTTTAGATATAATCCTTCTACCAATACACTTATTCATGATAAAGTAAATGGTTTTTCAAAGTAGATTGCCGTACGAAAATGCACTATACTGACCTCTCAAGGTTAAAAGAATGAAATGCACATATTGGAATATTTGTAACAGCAATAAGCCAAACAAGAAATACTTCGTTCACGTGATAAACTTTAGTCCAAGATTACCTAATTAAATACATCGTAGAGACTGGTTAATCTAGGTTTTCACGAGAGTAAAACAACTTAAAATTTGGCAATGTGGTTAAGCTTTAGACATAATTCTTTGACCAAAATACTTATTCATGATAAAGTATATGGTTTTACAATGTACAGTTCGAAAATGCACTATCCTGGCCTCTGAAGGTTAAAAGAATGAAATACACATTTTGGAATATTTGTAACAGCAGTAAGCCAAACAAGAAATACTTCTTTCACGTGATAAACTTTAGTCCAAGATTACCTAATTAAATACATCACAGAGACTGATTACTCTAGAGATCGCAGAGACTGTTTACTCTTCTAGGTTTTCAAGAGAGTAAAACAACTTAAAATTTGGCAATGTGGCTAAATTTTAGACATAATCCTTTGACCAAACTACTTATTCATGATAAAGTAAATGGTTTTGCAGAGTACGTTGCAGTACGAAAATGCACTATCCTGACCTCTGAAGGTTAAAAGAATGAAATGCACATTTTGGAATATTTGTAACAGCAATAAGCCAAACAATTATACTTCGTTCACTTGATAAACATTAGTTCAAGATTACCTAAATAAATACATCGCAGTGTCTGGTTAATCTAGGTTTTCACAAGAGTAAAACAACACGTTAATCCTTGTTGATGATTTAATTAACTTGACGACGACTTAATTAAGAACAGCACAGTTCGGTGAACTAAAAGAATAGATGTTAATACCTCTTCATAGATGTATAATAAAAACTTATTTGAGAAGAGGTATCAATAAGCAACTGGCATAATTGTAAACACAGTTATAAGGCATAGAGTTAACGAGAATATAAAACAGAAATGACACATGAAATTTATTATTTTTCGACATAATTATTACCGATAAATTAGGCCAAGCTCTAGATCACTTTAAAAATCCCAGTCTCGTAGATCTTTGTCAGCTGTGAAAATAGCCGCTTTTACCCGGGCTGTTTCAGATCTCTTCGCTATTAAAATTTTATACTCTCTTTGGTGATTAGAATAGTCAATAGGTTTGTTCATTTATCCATCCTTTTTCTAAAAGAATTCTTATCGTGATCATTGCTCCTCCAAAATGAAGAATGTAACCACAAATTTTATAGTGTTACACATTGATAACTAATCGTATTTTGCATAATTATGATCATATAACATTTAAATATGTTAACAATATATAGATTATGTTTAAATAAGCTAGTTGAGTAACTGTACAATGCAATCCCCAAAAAAGAATTTATATATGGCATGATTATAATTTTTGAGTAAAAAAAATATTAGAATTTAGAAAGAGTAACCTGGAAATGAAAACTTAGAAGGCTCCAAAATAGACCATCATGATATTTTCTTTCTATAAAAAGAAAAGTAGCATGGAATATGTAATTTTCCTTATCATGCAAACCCAATTTTTCAAGTAACTGACTGCATATTTTACGAAATGGGTATAAATTTAAGTCATTTCTCGCAATTGGTAATTTTGCAATGTTTAGTGCTCTTTTACTTTAATTTCTTTGAAACGTTTATTTGTATATATTACGGCAAGAGAAAACGTTTCAAACAAGTCATTATATTGGTATGTATACGAGAGAGCAGGAGTATTAGAACAATTTTAATTTTTTTATCTGTATTTTAGAGTAAGCTGTGCGTCATTGACTACTTTTATTATTTATCAGAGAATGACGTCGTATATTTTTTATCGTAGATTTGCAATTCATGTTTGTACCCTGAGACGGCGTTGGCTAATTTATTAATTTTAACCCATTTTGGCACTCAGGTGGAGTAAATGATGGCAACAATGTGACAACGAGATTACCGTATAGAGAAAGTGCATGTTTGTAAACAAATACGAGTGCTGACTACAACTCACCTTTTTGTTGGCAAAACATTGCTTGCTTTAATAGCATCTTATCAGCTTCGATATGGATCATGTATACAATAAAACTAAATTTTATTTAAGGGAAGGGGAAGGAAAAGTCAGAAACTGGCCAAGTAATTTAAAATAGATTTTTTTAGCAGTTACAAAATTATATATATTTTTAAAAAATTAAACACTTTACACATTACAATTAAGTATCATAACCAAAGTATAACTAGTTTGATTATGATAACAGGCACAATTAGCTGTTAAATAAATAAGAATCTAATAAAAATGAACAGTACTTCTCACAAAAACATAGAAAATAGATTAGAAATATGAAAATAACTTAATAATAATAATAAAAAATTCTTATAGCATAATATTTTTATATAATCTATTACATTACAGTAAGGTTACCGCTTTATTACCACTCTGAAAATGTTTGGCGCAAATTTTCGAAGAACTTGGTAGTCCAGTCTTGCTTTTCCAAAGCTTTTATCCAAAGCATTCGCAATATAGAATCTTTAGGAGAGCAATAAAATCCAATATTTTCACCTTTTTTGAAACGCTTACTACAACCATGCGTACAACAGCTTGTTACCATTTTCAGATAATTGACAAAATTAATACTCCAATAACAAGCACAATCCGTAGGAAATTCAAATGTTTTGCCAACTAGGAAGTTGAGCTGCAATTTTTGCTGCACCTGACGTCATGAGCACATTCTCTTTTTAATGAAGGTGGTTATGTCTGCAGTTAAACTGTCTTGCAACTGTAGTGAAATGTGTAGAACTAGATGTATCGGAAGAATTTAGTGAAGAAATACCAAGCGTCCATTCTCAACATTGGTACAGAAAATACTTTTTAAACTTAAACCACTATATGATGGCTTTATTTCTTATAAAAAGAAATTTAGCTATCAATAACGTGCATCGTTATATTTTACAAATTATTATTCTATTTTAAAGTTGGTACTTATTGGTTTTAGGAATCATATGTTTGTGATATTATCCGATTCGTTCAAATCATATATTCAATCCATCCAAGAAAACTGAAACCTGAATTATAGCGGTTTTGAATTTTTAATCACCCTATATTCTTCAGTAGTACCTATAGATAACAATGTCACAGAAATAAAACAGAATTAAATTCGAACCAACCGATTTTAAGAGGTTGCCAATATTTGAAAATTGGTTCTGCCTATTTCTTCAATCAGTAACCGGTTTAAACCAGAAATTGAATTTGTTTCTAAGTATTGGAGAGCTTGTCTATAAAACTTTTTAGAACCACTAAGTACCTTTACAGTTTTATATCAATTTTTGTACTGTATAAACTAAAAAGAAAAATGTAAAATATTGTTAGATTTTAAACCCTTCACCCTTTGAATCAAAATAAGAACTTAATTGGGTTAAAATAGATAGATTAATATTATGTGTATATAACTTTTTTCATATTTTTTATAGTTTCAGTGAATTAAATTAACATAGAAATCTAAATATAAAACTGTTAAGAAAATGCTCGCTTGGTAACTTCAAAAGTGAATCGTGTAAAAGGTAAGAATGTTTTTCTCTCTAGATACACAGAAAATCCTGGGCAGCAAAGATTGGGAACGTTTTTTGACTATTTCGGGATGGAACTTATCAAATGAGAATGTTGAAACATGCTTTTATACGTTTGAGTATTTTAATGAATGAATATACTATTCCCTTTTTTTCTATGTTAATAGCTTCATCTTTTTCCATATCTTTTAAAGCTCTGGTTGGAAGCAGTATGAAATCAAAGCTATAAATTTGAAGCGATATAACGGATTTCTAATCTACCTTAGAACCCAAAGTTTTTAAGAATATTTAGCTCAAGAGAAGTATATGTCTTCATTGGCTAGTTTTCTAATTTTGGATAGATTTTTGCATTAGTGTTGCAAGTTAATTTTTCAATTTCTCATTTTTTTCTCTTCAGAATTTGGAAAATTTATTTATTTCTCGCTATTACATTCTTTATAATGTTTTTTCCCTTTTTACCTGACCATGTATTTATACTACCATTTTGCCAAATTGATGAATTTATAGCTGCCAATAACAACGCAGGCAATAAGGATCTATTACATTTTTAAATAATTAATCTTTATGTAATCATAATTGAATATATGCTCATTCATTTAACTTTTAAACGGCTGTTTCTTTCACTTTTTACTGCCGATATTTATGCTACCACTTTGCCAAATTGATGAATTTATAGCTGGCAATAGCAACTCAGACAGCAATAAGGATCTACTTTACACTTTTCCCAAATAAATATTCTTTACCCACTGTAATCTATAATTGCCAATAAGATATGGTCATTCAGTTTAACGTAAACGGCTGTTAATTCCACAGCAACATTTACCTGGCCGTGTATTTATACTACCATTTTGCCAAATTGATGAATTTGTAGCTTCCAACAGCAACACAAACAACAATAAGGATCTACTCTACACCTTTCCCAAATTATTAATCTTTACCCACTGTAATCCAGAATTGTTAATAAGACATGCTCCTTCAGTTTAACTTAAACAGCTGTTAATTCCATATCAATGTTTTGCCTGACCGTGTATTTATGCTACCATTTTGCCAAATTGATGAAATTAGCTGCCACCAGCAACAAATACAACAATAAGGATCAACTCTACATTTTTCACAAATAATTAATCTTTACACACTGTAATCCAGAATTGCCAATAAGACATGCTCATTCAGTTTAACTTAGACGGCTGTTAATTCCACATCAATGTTTTGCCTGACCATGGGTCTATACTACCATTTTGCCAAATTGATGAAATTAGCTGCCCACAACAACACAAATAACAATAAGGATCTACTCTACACTTTTCCCAAATAATTAATCTTTACCCATTGTAATCCAGAATTGTTAATAAGACATGCTCCTTCAGTTTAACTTAAACGGCTGTTAATTCCACATCAATGTTCTGCCTGACTGTGTATTTATGCTACCATTTTGCCAAATTGATGAAATTAGCTGCCAACAGCAACAAAAACAACAAGGATCTACTCTACACCTTTCCCAAATAATTAATCTTTATCCACCGTAATCCAGAATTTCCAATAAGATATGCTCGGTCAAACTTAAACGGATGTTAATTCCACATCAAAAGCACATAATGCAATTATTTTTTAGTCTAGAACCATATGTATTATATAATAAACAATGCTCCAGAAAAACACTATCAGTTTATTTTACTAATAGAGCGATTTCACACAACGTCACGACTATTTTAATGCCCTTTCCCTTCATCCTCATCTGTATGATAGCCAATTGGCAACCAATATATCACCCTTCTTTTAAAATGAAAACCAGAATCGTCATGAGTTAAGATGTGTCCTGCTGCGTGAAATTGCCTTACTCAGTAATACTAGTAATAGTATGTTTTAAACAAATGTATTGATCAAAGAATCATGTTTCAACTGTACGTGGTTCTTCAGTTTGAAATTTATTAACCCTTGTAAATGACAAAATGGAACCCATTGAGGCTTAAATATGATAAAAAGTCATATTAGAATTATAATAAGGAAGTATCGCTTTTGTTTGGGAATATAAACTCAGCTAAAGGAAGTGTTAATTGACTAAAATGCATGATTCAATCGTTCTCATTTGATTGTGCTTCTACATACGATCATAAAAGTTACCTCAGTTTGATACGCGTTCTTTCTGAAACAAAATGTAAAGCTGTATTACTTATGAAAAGTTCTGAATCAAAAATATATTCAGATGGTATAAAGCGAAAATTAAGAGTTTATTTACAAATTATTTAAAAGAAATAAAAAGGATTTTCTGTATACAGTGAAACTTCTCCGAACGGTCACCCTTCTAAATGGCCAATTTTTCGACTCGTAGTAATATTAAAAATAATGTATCGCGGCAAAAACCACTATATTGTTTCATTTTTCGAGAAATTCTACTCACTATGCTTTAACTTTCGATATAAAACTCATCTGGTTTATGATAGCCATATACAAAAAGGAATATAGAATCACCTCTTTTTAAAATGAAATCCGACTGCTCAATTTGTCCGAGATCTCTTTAAAAATTGCGTATTATTTTTGCATAGTTTAAGTATATATATATATATATATATATATATATATATATATATATTATATATATATATATATATTTATA
>CM063500.1:91751535-91771535 GCA_032207245.1 Pardosa pseudoannulata
TTTATAAAATTATTTACTGAACATCATGGGCGTAATTTGGGAGTAGTAAGGGGGGGGGTCAAATGCCCCCCTCAGAAGTGATGGATGAGAAAATTTTCTTTCTTTCCATAAAAATTAAGATGGATGATCAAATTTGCTTTCTTGAATATAAATTATTTCTTTTATTAACGATATTTTTATTCTAGAAATTTGTAACAAAAATGCAAAAATCTGTTTTAATTTCAATTTTTAAAAAAATTTAAGTCACTTTGTAAAATTATTTACTGAACATCATGGGCGTAATTTGTTAGAAGCAAGGGGGGATCAAATACCCCACCCCCAGAAATCATAGAGGATGGGCAAATTTGTTTTCTTGCCCATCCAGTTTTTTAGGTTGCATTCGTGTTTCAAAGTTTTGATTTGACCTTTGCCCCCTCAGTTGAAACGACAAAATTACGCCCCTGCTGAACATAATAGAATAAAAATAATTTTACTTAAAAGCAAATACATTTTTATTAGTAATAAAGAATACTTTATGATTTTAACAGAGACGTAACTAGTTCCTTTAGCGCCCGTATCACTAAATATAGTGATAAAATATATAAACAATTTTTTCTATATCACATATTCAGAATGAATTCAAAATATTTTGTTAATTCTTAAAATGTTCCTAGAATATTAATTTTTGATTTTTTTTTCTATTTTTTCCTTATTAATACTAAAAAATACCTGATTAACATTAAAAATACTTTTGAAAGTCTTGGGGATATTGTTTTGCTGATAAACAAATTAGTTTATTTGAGGGGAATAATTTTTAATTAGAAGTTAAATTTTCCTAAAAAATCCTAAATTTAAAATGCGTTTTAACAACTTTAATAAAATCAAAATTTAAAAGGATTACCCGGATTTATATTAAAGTATATTAGGGGAGTCTGGTAAACATTTTGTAACAATCTATAACAAGTTCAGTCTCTAGAAGCATTTTAATTCATACAAAACATTTTAAGCCCACTGGATTTTATAATAAAAAAAATTATTTTTAAACTTTTTCTCATTTCTTCTCGGGGCGAATTGTTCTCTTTTGTATCTCATTTTCCTCATGGTGTGAAGGCTCAAAAATTAATGCGCCTGTGTCAAATGCCACCTTTGCCACTCCCTAGTTACGGCTCTGGATTTTAAAAGAAATTGGGTCTGTCTTTGCTTCAACCAGTATTGTACGACTGTAAGTATTTATTTAATTTCTCTATATTTGGTTAAAAATTGAAAATAAAAATAAAAAAAGCTTTCTCTGTAATATAAGTGAGAATATAAGAGATAAGCAGGGCCGTAGCCAGAAATTATTTTCGGAGGGGGACCAAGGGAGAAAGACTCTTTATTTGTGAATGATACTTCAATTGATGAATGGGAAAGCACTGTATTTCCGGAATGCAGTGCCGGAAATACAGTGCTGTATTTCCAGCCAGACTCCCTTGAAGACTTTTATGGTCTGAGCAGTATTTTTTTAAAGAGAATAACTGTTTATGTTCATCAACAGCTCGGCAGATAGCACACACAAACGTGGGACATTGTCTATCTACAAAATGGTCTTTCAAAATTTCGGGGGTGGGACCAGACCCCCAAATCCCCCCCCTGCCTACGGCATTGGAGATAAGTAATGTAAGAGAATAAGCATGTAGTTTACATTAGCGTATTATATCAGTTAAAACATTTCATTTAATTAAAAATATTAACGTTTTTGTAAATTATAGATTTCATAGTCTGTTAGGTTGGAAAGGTCTCAGTTCCCTTAAATAAAATTAAATTATGAATGGCATAGTTTGCACTATATTAGTTCAAAGCAATTCACAGTTAGATATTTTGTAATAATCTAATCCAAAAACCACTATAGTCTGAGATACTTTGTTCCTTCACAATTAAACATCATTTCCAGAAAATAGGTAAAACGCTGACTTCAGCCATAGAAAAAGAAGGATGCTAGGGTAACGTCACAAATAAATCATGACTTGAGTTGCCACTGAAGTATGTATGCACCAGAATTGAAACTAAAAAACATTACGTCACAATACCTTTCGAATGAGGGAAAGGTACGAGAGTGTCAAACATTCGTTCAAGGCTGCCTCAGGCACTGTCCACGCGAGGGGGTAGGAATAATAAATAGGTTGACGACGTAAGATTGATGTTCGCTTTGGAAACACTGCACTAAACTCTACCATAATACCAAACGTGATAAACTCACAGCGAGTGATATGTTTAGAACTTCTAATTGGTCCGCGAAGAGGCCTTGTCGAACATCCAGGCTCGTGAGCACCTCTGGAGACACATGCGCAAAACTGCATTGTATGTGTTAATTCGCGAACGCTACCCCTGTAATCCTAAGGAGGGGTTGGCCAACACCGCGACTTTTTATTTACATGGAGAGGTGAATAGTACAATACAGGAGATTTGAGAAGATCTGGCCAAATTCTTTTCTGGTAAACCGTGTAAACCGTATATCTTATGGAATGGTTTAGAATTTTCATTTTCAAGAACAAACAAGAGTTGAATAAGGTATCTCAATATATATTGGAAATCAGTTAAAGTTTTTTTTTGAAAATTTTCGTAGTTTTTAGTTATTTATATACACATTTTTTTTAAAAATCAAACGTATCTCAATTGAAGCAACTCACATATATGAACATTTTCTCATTACCATGTAGTTTAAATAATGGGTTATTCAAACTCTAATAGATTTAATTTTATAGTATTATGTTGTTGAGACTTAATTCTCTTACCTGCTTTAAAAAAATTATTTTACGTCGAAACTTAACATTTCGTAATTCCTAGATAAAATTTTAGGTAATAATTAATTTTTAGTTCATAATACACGTTGTAAATCTTTGTATAAGTGCATTTTTTAAAATGATATTCTTTCAAGCAAAAACATGTAGCTCACAAAATTATTTAAATGTAATATATTTTAAAACAAAGGGGATTAGGTTAGTTTAATTTACTTTTAAAAGAGTAGATTTGATTTTAATAATATTATAGCTTTTTTATGGATTAAGTAATTATTTTTACACGTGAAATATATCCTTATAGTATTTTAGACAATATCTGATATAAAAAATTTCTATTAACATGTAAGAAATTTTTATAAAAAGGTTAAAGAAGTAAATTACAATCTTAAAATAACACACATAGCCTCTTTTTTATAATATTAATAAATTTTAAAATTAATTTAGGATATGTATTATTAATTTTTACTATTATGTCTTGAAAAATCAAATATTAGTATAATCTAAAAAATCCTGCTTTTAAGTGAATGAATCTAAATTTATTTGTATGAATACTGATTAAACATATCAAAAAAGTTTATTAAAATTTTTTGAAAGCCTTATGGTAAAATGTTGTCAAGAGTGTGAAAAACAATATTAACAAAAAGAACTCGAGAAGAATTTATAATCGTACATTAATAAAAAAGGAAACTCATTGGTTATAAATAAAAAATAGCTTAAAGATAAAATCAATAATCTAAAATGAAATTTAAATATTTAAAATGATTGTTTTGAATGAATCAAAGATATAAAATTAATGTCAAAACTGAAAACCTCTTCTTATCTTTTAAACAACTCATTATTTAAAAGTTCAAATTTCAAGATAAGTTTAAAAAATAATAAAGCAGTTTAAATGTATAATTTCTTTAAAAAACTAAAAAACATAGTGTTTTGTATAGTATATTAGTAATTTATTATATTATATATTTATATATATTAATTATATTATTATATTATTATATTGTTAATATTTATATATATATATTAATTTTATATATATATTATATTTTATATTATATTATTATATTATATTATATTATATCATAGTATATTATTTTATTTATTACTGATTAATATTTCATTCTGAAAAATTTTTAAGCTTTTAATGACTTTGGGATGTTATTGGATTTAAGTAATTAAGTAGATAAGTATTGGAGCAATTAAGTAGATAGCGATCATTTTGCATCAATGTTTTTGCTTCATTTTTATGCATTATTAAATTTAATTAGATATGTTTTCAAAAAAAGTAAAGGTTGATTTATATTTTAAAACTATTTTTGTCAGTTTTATGGTACTACTGTAGCATTAAGGACAGTAGAACTTTTACAATTAATTCTACAAAAATATTGAATTTTATGGTTCAATTTGTATTTTGAAATAATAAAATATATTCATAATTGGAGTGATATTGAGATATATTAACGAGATTGATATAATTTTGGAATAATTGGAATAATTTGCAGATCTTCTCAGAATCTCCTTTTCTGAAACCGAGGACCCCATTCACTGTTTTTTATTCTGTTTTTAAAAGATTTGATTTTGGAGATACATAATGAGTCTTTCATTATGGTAGTAGCATTAATTATTCTTACAGTGTTAACATTATATGCCTGCTACTTTTCAATATTGCAACACGTAGCAGAACATATATTGGGGATTGTAAGATATAAGGCATTAAGAACTTTTTTGCGTTTTTTTTATATATTTTTCTCTTATCCAATTTTGTTATTGAGTTATTATTGATTTTATCATTTACGTAACTGAATATTTTCATGTCCAGAAGATTATCCATATAGCATAATAAAAATATACATTACTCATGTACTAAATCTATAGAAAATATTATTGAAATATGATTACGAGCTTAATGTTTTAGGACAATTAATGGTCTAGAAATAAAGATTTGTTTACATTTTACCCTAAAAAATTTGGCATAAAATCAATATCAGTCTGATCCATTATAATCTGGTAATATTTTATTCTTGTGATTTCTCCAGATATTTTATATTTTTTTCTATCCTATGGGCTATGGATGATGACATATGATATTTTGTTTATTGTTTTAACATTCATGAAAATATTATATCTTAACTATGAAGCAGATATATATAATCAGTTTTCTTAATAGCGATTAGGTTTTCCTAAATATAATTAATTCAATTTAAAATGTATTTTATATAATGTCTTGACTGAAGAACAGGGTTCCTCCGCCAACTTGGCGATATAGCTCTTAGCATGGTAGCCTAACATTTTCTCCTGATCTCACCGTATCCAAACAATCTGTATCTATATTTTAATTTATATTATATTTGTATCCAGATTTTCTTAAAGAAACCATTTTTTATATATTAAATGCGCGTAATCCTGAAAAGTATTAGATATAATGAACCATTAAAAGTTCACTATGGCTAATTTTTAATAGTTTGGAGCTGTTGGCTTTGTAAACTGTTAAGGGATTGATTGCCCATAAATGTAAATACCCGCTTTCTCAGTGGTTTTGGTTAATTAAGAAAGTTTATTCTATATTTGCATCCAGCTCTTCTTACAGAAACCGTATTTTATATATTTAAATGCGCGTAATCCTGAAAAGTATTAGATATAATGAACCATTAAAAGTTCACTATGGCTAATTTTTAATAATTTGGAGCTGTTGGCTTTGTAAACTGTTAAGGGATTAATTGCCCATAAATGTAAATGCCCGCTTTCTCAGTGGTTTTGGTTAATTAAGAAAATGTATATAATTCTATTATAATGGCTCAAACTGCATCAATTAAAGTCGCCCAAATAGCAAGGGACACAATGCTGTTCGGATGAAATACCTTTGTGTTTTAGCAAACATTGGCAATATTTTCACCAAATTTGCCAAGGGGCACCCTATTCTTCAGTAGTGACTAAAGAACTGGGTTCACACGCCAACTTGGCGATAATGGTTTAAGTATGGTCGCCTAACATTTGCTCCTGATCTCGCCGTGTCCAAACAATCTGTATCTATATTATAATTTATATGATATTTGCATCCAACTCTCCTCGTATAACTCTTTTTTTATATATTAAAAGTGCGCAATGCTTAAAAATTAGGTATAACAAACCATTAATGGTTCACTATGGCTGATTTTTAATAATTTGGAGCTGTTGCGTTTGTAAACTGTTAAGGGATTAATTGCCCATAAATATAAATGTCCGGTTTTCAAGTCGTTTTCTTTAATTAAGTAAGAGTATATAATTCTATTACGATGGCACACTGTGCATTAATTAAAGTCGACAGAAAAAGCAAGAAATACAATGTTTGGATGGATTACCTTTGTGTTTTAGTAAATATCGCCAATATTTTCGCCAAATTTGCCAAGGGGAACCCAATTCTTAAGTAGTCCCCGAAATAAATTTAGCTATGATTTAGATTTAAAACATCTGTTAATTTTACCAGATAGGTCAATTAATCTACAAACGTTGTTTAAATAATTAAATATTGCCATTTCATACTTCATGATTATTTTAAATATCATACAAGACATCACAATATCTTCTGATAGTATACGATATCTGACATCATTCCATAGCACCATTTTTATTTATTTGCTGTTTTTGTCATATTTTAATTCATTATGTTTTAATTTTAAAATGTAATTATTTCCTCAAACACTAATTTTTTAAGCAGAGATATATTTTTAAAATTAAAATGAATTTCATGATTATTCTACCTAGAGAGGACAATATGCATTTCGAATTATCTTACACGGGACATAAAATTGCTAAATTTAGTACAAAAGTGTAACATTTTCTTAAATTCAATATTTTCTAGGAACTATAAGTATATATAAGAAAGTTTAGTATTTAAATGCTTGTAAACACAAAACACAAGGAAGCAGGGTGAATTTTTTTTTTAAAGGCATTACATAAATAATACTGAAACATTGTAATAATAGTGCATAAAATTGCTTTTGTACTTTTGGCAATAATTTTTTGTGTACTTTGTACTATTAAGTGATTTAAGTAGTTAAAAGATTGGTACACATTAATATGAGGCAGCCTCTATAATTAATTTAAAACAATCACTAAACTTTAATTAAAATTAAACATTTTCAATCGAGGAAGAAAAGTGTATTAGAATGACTCTTTCAACACTGATATGTTATTTTTTTTTTTTTTTTTACATTTTCTTTTCTGACAGACCTAATATATTACAGAAAGGTACCTAAGTTTTTTTTTAGAAAAATTAAAAATGAAAATACTCTTCACAATTAATTCGAAATATTACTTTGATGGACCATAGCTACCTCACCATTATTTCCGCACATTATCCGTTTATTTAAGTGCATTTGGAATACAATCGAAAAAACGCCCGCAACTGAAGAATAAAAACGAATATCGGAACGCATTTGTCACTCGGTTTCTCGCCAACAGATGTCAGCAGTAGTCGTAACGTATTCAGCGTATGTTCTTCACCGACAGATGGAGACACTGACTACGGGAGAGTGAAGCCACTAAAAAGACGACGCACAAATCGATAATTTTGGTTGTTTTTTTTTTTTCTTTAGCACTACCAATGTTTTTGTACAGGAACTGAGAAGAGTGCCTATAGCGAATTTTTTTTTGGGCCCGATTTATACAAGAAGCAAGGGGATTTTGGGCCTCATACAAGTTTCTATGTACACAATTCTTTTACGATGTAGGCACGCTTTTACGGCGGGAGTGCAGAGAGCCTTTATGATTTTTTGTTTATTTTTTTTGGAAAATGGCGGATCCAAGCACATCTGAAAAAAAAAGAGAAAGAGAATAAAGTAATTAGTTAAAGAAAAGGAACAGATGAAGTATATTATATTGAACCCTAAACAGTTGCCTTCGATGTAAATGACTGGGCAACAATTTTACTGCAATTTTTCACTGGAAGTGTTAACATTTTATGCGAAAAAATATCACTAAATAAAACACCGGAAGCGTTGCCAGTTAAAAAGTGAATATACTACATATAAAACCATATAAAACACATTTACAACAACTAAATAAAAGAAAATAATTTCTACTTTTAGGTGTTTAGTTTTAAAGTTTTCTTTATGGTTGTTTCTAAGAAAATTTTTGCAACAGGGGGAATTTGACTGGAACCTACTTCTAAGAGCCTATTTGGAACATTTAAGCCAGAAATTAGGTTTGAACTCACAGACTCAGATACCAAAAGGCAGTACCTACCCTATTATGTCATGTTGTAGAAGAGGTTATAAAAAGAATAAAAACTTAATCTGACAACACAATGCACGTGAAAGCATGAATTAGGTTCCGGCGTCATTACTCAAAATATTACCCAGTGCAGAAGCAAATGCCTCTACTTCAATTCTAACATTTCCTTTTCCCTGATGGCATCATGTAATATTTTCCTATTCTTCTGCCGTTTTGTAGAAATACCTCTTTTCTTTATTTCTCTCCAGATGTAAAGCAAATTCCTATGAATTGTATAATAAACATGTAGGCTTGCGATGATATATTTGTTGTTCCTCTTCATTTATTTCCTCCCAAGGTGATGTAAATAACAAATACGATGTGAAAATTCGGGTACTGGCAGAGGGCAATCATAAAAATATAAGCGGTTGATTCCCAAGGGGATAGTATCACCTACCCAATGGGTTGGTTTAGTCTGGAGAGCTACGGTCTACTGCTTTGCTCACGAGAGCTGATGATACTGAAACATACTGCTTAAAGTCGATTCCGAACAGCTACGAACATCCCTTCCAGCAGAGGGATAATTCTCGACCTTAGGTACTGACGAGCAGCTCTCATCATTCTCCCATCGTTCGGCACCTACCGTATGGAAATCCACACAATGTCTGCAATGTACATACATTTTCAGACAATAAAGCTTTCTATGAGACTCCTTGAATTTCAAACAATAAGGTCATGCTAAACAAATTTCTGTTTTTCTACATAGTGTAGAACATCATTCTAAGTATAAGAACTAACAAAATGGCTTTTTAAAAATATAATAAGGGAGTGAGTTAAGGATAAATTAAGTTTTTGTAAAGAAATGCGAATACAAAGGCTACTATAAAAGTTTTGTTACATGACACAACAGTGAATTGCTGAAATTTCTTTGTTGCTGTGTACCGAGACATGTTCGTATTTGTACAGTAGCCACTGTGTCCCGTGTGAAATCTCAGTCATTCATTTATTTTTAAATTTATGCGTGGACCCTTAACTGTTAAGCATTCTCAACTACAAAGCCGTAGAATTTGTTGACCATTTTATTATAGGAGCACCATAGATGTGCCAACATTATTCCGTAGGACATCACAAACAAAGTGGGTCCACTTAATGTTGAAGCAGAAACCAAGTAGAATACCACCAGGCTTGGCCTGAAACCTGTAGAGCTACTTTTAGGGAAACTGGAGAATATTACGACCACTAATCTATTGTACGTGCTTCAGCCGATATTATTGATCACAACTGATCTTTTGCTAGCTCAAGCCTCGATTCCCAAACCTTTGGTTGTGAGATTGACGCATTTACCTACCGAGCTACCGATGTTCTTCACTAATTAATCAACAATGATATTATAAAATGATTGAAGTGGTAAAATGGTAAGAAATTGTTGGTTTATAGGTAGTTTTGGGGTATGACTTCGCGTTTAACTGTAGACCAGTTCATAGAGGAACTGGACGGATCAAAAGATGTACTATAATCACGAAAAATTCGGTTTTTGAACGACATATCTATGAATCGTAAAATATCACTACAGGGAATATTAACACTGCTGCTCTCCGCTTAATCACAGTACTTGAGATATATCCAGACAACATAATTATTTTAAGAAACGTAACTTACTCTGATTGTTAAAGAGAATGTAGTAGTGATAATTATGAGGACGCATCATTAAAAGAAAAATAAGTCTATGATATAATAGGTAAAAGGATGTACAAGGACTTCATGTATTGTCTACATCAGAATTTTTATTAGTACGTCCAAAATTATGTACTTTGCATATTGATAAACTATCGTATATGTATCACAAGCATGTCTATTAAAACGTTGACTGCCAAACTTATTTTTATTGGTTTGCCCAGGGCTCCGACGTTAACTTTTCACTATGCGATGCATATTATGCTAAAATATTATTTACAGCAGATAAAAGGAGTTATAAAATCATGCTTGAAGCAGTTTTTGTGGTTGGGATCACCAGTGACCCCAATGGCAGTCAACGTGTTAAACATACCTATTATACGCATATGCCCTCACAAACTATTAGTCATTTTTTCATACATGAACACAAACAGGAGTTACCTTTTCGAGACCCTGGTGGTGGGGGTTAGAGTATGACGCAGAAGGACCCCCTGCACCCCTTGGGTAATATGTTGTAAGGGGTGGCCTCGGGACTGGAACCGACACAAGGCTTCCGAGGCTTCTCGCCGTGGCTGCTCGTCTTCGTGTTATTATTGTCGTCGTTCTCTTCGTGCTTCGACTGAAATAAAAAATGGAAATTTTATTTTTAAATTTACACAAAGGATTTACTAGTGTCAAAGATGCAGCCGAGGAGGGCATAGCAGTTTGATTTATTCCAAATTTTCACACTCAAGATCCAAAACATTATGACCACCCCTACATTTTGCAATGACCTCGCCTAGATGACGTGAAAGGCACGTGATCAGGTGGAAGTGGTATTTAACTGCTGGAAATTCTGAAGAATCATTCTTTCACTTACTTCTGTGTGTTATCGTATACTCTGCGGATCTAAGCGATTTCGATAGAGGGTAGATTGTAATGGCTCGAAGGCTCGAAACAAGTATTTCCGAAACTGTACAACTGGTAAGTTTTTCAGGAAAGGTAGGTTTTTCAGGACTCGTAGATTAATCAGGAAAAATGAAGTTTCTATTTTCCAAAAATAATTTTTTTCTTTTTCTGGTATTTCCGGTTTAATTACAAAGCATAAACTAGATAGCAAATTAAGTTTGCATCAAACTTGCAGCAGTCTAGCTTTGCAAACTTGCAGCAAGTTCAGCATGACAAGTCTGCAAGTCTGAAACAAGACTGTAGCAAGTCTACGCAAACTTTGAAGTCAGTATACCTCCAACTTGCAGCAAACTTGTCGTATCAAACATGCTGCAAGTTTGATACAACAAGCTTGCAGCAAACTTGCACGACAAGTTTTCTGCAAATTGGATGAGAAGTTTGTTGCAAGTTGGAATTATGGTGACTTCGAAGTTTGCGTAGACTTGCTGCAGTCTTGTTTCACACTTGCAGACTTGTCATGCTGAACTCGCTGCAAGTTTGCAGGCTTGCAAAGCAAGATTGCTGCAAGTTTGCTGCAAATTAAATTTGCTATCTGGGACAGTTGTTAGAACTTATGCAAAGTGGATGAATGGCGGTGAAACCAGCAGTAGACGACATGGTTTGGACGTCCACACGCTATCAAAGAAAAAGGTCGTCGGAGACTGTCTCGCATGGTGAAGCAAAACAGGAACCAGACAGTGACTCCGCCAAAGGTGGGCCAACTAGTTATTGACTAGTGGTCATAATGTTTTGGCTCTTGAGTGTATGTACAAGAGATATGAATGTTCTTCAAAACATTTTTATTGTTTATCCACATTTAGTTTTTTTAATATATGAATTTAATATATGGAATTTTGTATGATATTATATGATATTATATGATAATATATGATAATTTTAATATATGAAAAGATTCAAACCTTTATAAAGTAAAAGCCCGTTTCTTGTAGAACCTTAGTAGTACTACTGTGAGATAATTTTTGGAGAATGTTTTCGCTGATTGCTAAGAATAAAAGAATTCGATGGAAACATTTTGTAAATTTTACCTGTATTACTTCAGTCTTTTTTTCGACAAATGATTTCTGCTTTCTCCTTTACAAACTGTTGAGGTGTTTGTATTTTGAATTGTTTATTATAAAAAATAGTACATCTGTGATGTATTAATACTTTGACTGCCGGTCATGTGAGGTAGTATTAATAGTCAATGCACTGACAAGGAAGTAGATTGTTTCCAGAACCTGGCTTATAATTTTTTAAGCAAATATTATTAAAAATCAATATATGAAAATAAATTTGAAATTACATACCTTTATAAGTAGTTTATAACTTTTACACTATACCAATCCCAACACACACAACTGATTTGTAATGCCGACTAATCAAGGACTGTTACCATTTTACAGTCGACATGTGTCACTTGTGACTTCCACGTCATAATGACTTCAGATATCTCCAGATATGGGAATTTGGTAAAAAAGATTTTTCTCTCTGACATCATTATGACGCAGATGTCACCAGTGACATATGTCGAACGTAATATGGTAGCACCCAAGACATAGAAGCAATAGTCTTACCAAGCTATCACGTGACTGGATACAGGAAAATCACCCTACACCACACTCTGTCGCGTGATTGGCTGTTCAGCTATAACGCCATTTGAAGCTCTGTTCCAAGGTTCAGCAACGAATGTGTTAAATACCATCAAGCAGAAACACAAAACTGAAGTGTTTCATTCAAGATATATCATCCAAAACATCAACTGTGTCTTAACGTTTCCAAACTCAAACTTAGAAAACGGACTTTTCTGTTTTATAAACATACTCTTGCATTATATATTCCGAAAAAAGTCTAAGCCGCGTATAAATTGGACAAAAGAGAAAGAGAAAGAGAAAGAGGAGGGGAAGGGTTGGTATTCTTATTACCTTCTTGTGACCTTTCCAATCGTTGACGAAGACCGGCCTAAGCCCCGGCAGGTCAGAGGGCGCCCTGGGCCTCTCCCTGTGCTCATCTTCTTTGATTTCGGTCACTCGACACATCCCGTTTTTCTTCCTCAAGTCGTACTGCTCTGCTTTTTCTAGAGACAAAAGAAACAAACGTCAGACTGTTCACCTAGCGGCCAGAAAAATATACAAGACTTCGCGAGGAATAAGTTCTTTTGTCTTCTGTTATATACATGTACAAGTATGTATATACCGTGTGTCCCAAAAATGACTGATGGGTTTTGTAAATCAATTAAAAAAGGACGGAATGCTATAGATATGTATCGTTTGCAGCGACATAATCCGACTTGCCGAAATTCACTTCTAATGATGTCATTAGATAATCTAGTGGTGTAGATGATCGCCGTGAGTAGCAGACTTATTCCCTTTATGTGCAGAATCCTTCATCATCCAGTGGCTATCAAAGGCGATGAGTATTACAATGTGCGAGTGATTTCTGGGAAGCTCGCTCACCTTTAATGCCGTTGAGGTACAAGCTGACTTTGCCGAGGGAATTGCGCGGCCTCAGAAGGTCGTAGAAACCCAGAGTCTTCTCACTCGTCCGCCAGCCATTCTTCAGGAGGGGTTCGTAGTCGTCGATGTGGTCGACGCTGTTAAAATAAAGAATCAGAAAAATATACAGTTAAAAGTATGTATGAAATTTGGTCTAAATTAGATTTTCACATTCTTCATGGGAAATTTGTTCAAAAACAAGAAAATATGAGTTTCAAAAAATAATTCCCGAAGTTTGTAGAGATACCAACTAGAAAATACTAGTTAGAGACGGTCTCACCAAAGTCGTTTAACGTCTAACCGCTGATTAATCCATGGCGTCAACCAATGGTGGGACACAATTCTCCGTTTAAACAGATCCCGGTTAGCCGTTAAACGACTTTGGTGAGACTGGCCCTTAGTAAGCTTTTTGAAGGGGGAATAACCAGAGAATATATGCTAAGAAGTTTGAGAGGAAACCTTACTAATGTCTCTATGAATATCAGTATGATTAAAAAAGAGAATGTTTAACCAAACATTACCAGAGATTAAATGTCAAGAAGTTTGAGAGGAATCCTAACCAATGTCTCTAAGAATATTAATTTAAATTAAAAAGAGAATATTTAACTGGGAATTAACTACATAATATGTTTGAAGGGAAAGTAACAAGAAAATATATGCTAGGAAGTTTAAGAGGAAAACTAACCATTGTCTCTAAGAATATTAGTTTTAGAGACCTAGCATAAGACCCATAGGCTTGGCCTGCCATCCTCGGAGGTATAGAGAATGTGCGCATGACGTCAGATATAGCAAAAATTGCAGCTCAACTTCTTCGTTGGCAAAACATTTGAATTTCCTACGGATTGTGCTTATTATTGGTGTTTTAAATCTGCCAATTATCTGAAAATGGTAGCAAGCTGTTGTAGTATGGTTGTACTAAGCATTTCAAAAAAGGTAAAAATATTGGATTTTATTGCTTTCCTAAAGATCCTATTTTGTGAATGCTTTGGATAAAAGCTTTGGAAAGGCAAGACTGGACTCAAAGTTCTTCTTCGAGAATTTTCGGCAAACATTTTCAGAATGGTAATAAAACGTTAACCTTACTGTAATGTAATAGATTATATAAAGTTATTATGCTCTAACAGTTTTTTTATTATTACTAAGTTTTTTTTTCATATTTCTAATGTATTTTCTATTCTTTTGTGAGAAGTACTGTACCTATATATGTAATTATTTTTTGTCCTTAAAATGATCAGATTTTGTAAATTTTTAATAGATTCTTATTTATTTAATAGCTAAATGTGTCTGTTAACATAATCAAAGTAGGTATACTTTGGTTATGATACTTAATAGTAAACTGTAAAATGTTTAATTTTTTAAAAAAAAATATATAATTCTGTAAATGCTAAAAAATCTATGTTGAATTACTTGGCCAGTTTCTGATGTTTCCTTCCCCTTCCCTTAAATCAGATTGAGTTTTATTGTATACGTGATCCATATCGAATATCATAAGATACAATGAAACCAAGCAATGCTTTGCCAACGAAAAGCTGAGTATAATATTTATATTTTACATATATATATATATATATATATATATATATATATTAATATATATATATATATATATATATATATATATATAAATATAATATTATATATATATAAATATACATATATATATATATATACATATATATAAATATATATATATATATATATATATATATATATATATATATTATATTATATATAAATAAAATATACATATATATATATAAATATACAATATATATGTATATATTATAAAATAAATAAATATATATATATAATACATATACATACATATATATATATATACATATATATATATATATATATATATATATATATATCTTTATATTATTATATATATAATATATATATATTTATATATATATATATTTATTTATATATATAATTTATATAATATATACATAACAAATTATATACATTTTACATATAATACATATTATACATATATATATATTATATGTATACATATATATATATATATATATATATATATATATAATATATATATATATATATATATAATATATATATATATATATATATATATATATATATATATATATATATATTTATATATATATATATATATATATATATATATATATATATATATTTATATATATATATATATATACATACATACATATATATATATACATACATACATACATACATACATACATACATATATATATATATATATATATATATATATACATATATACATATATATACATATATAAAGATTCTATGCGATGTCCAAGTTACGAAATTTAGGGCATTATTGATTTTAAGCCCTAATCTGTTTTTATACTTTCCGGTCCTGAAATACGGGGCCATACTTTTACATTTGGTTTATCTACATATGTTACAACTCACATCTTCATTATTTGTTTTAAAACAATACATGAATTTTAATAGCTTTTACGTTTTCAAAAAAATATATAATACGGCCCCCGGTTTACAAATCAAAAAATTAATGCGATATTTTTATTTTCAGATTAATATAATTTTTAAACATTTTGTCTAGAAAAATGTAACAGATATCCCCTATATAATAATAGCCTAAGCTACTGCACGTCTGTCCTCCAATTTATGAAGCGGTTGGACCTGGAACGGATAGAGGCATCCATTCAAAGATAATACAGTTTATCTTCTCCTAAACTATCGATCCGATTCTAAATTAAATTTGTATAAATATGCTTCATATGACAGCAAAAAATACTGTCGTCTTTAAAACGTTCGAAATACAACCCTTCCATCCTTTTCGAGAGTTTAATGACATTATTTCAAGCCAGCAGTAAAATTATTCCGTGTATAACATGCATTAATATTTTTCCAGTATACAATATTAAATTTATCCATTTATCACTTAATAAATAGGTAAAAACACTAATTTTTTAGAGCGTTACACACTAAGTAAAGTATTTATTGATTAAACTATTTAAATATCGTCTACACTATTTTAATACATTTTATCACTGAACTTAGATATTACGTATTCACCTAAGAAATGACAGATAAGTAAACTTTTAATTTATATATTAATTTGTTTAAACTATTATTTTCTTTTTATAATAAATACTTTCAAACGCATAATTTTAAGAGTCCTTGCTAGGAACAGAATAGACAAAAAATTAACTGAAAAGGAAATACGTTAATAAAACAGAAAAAAATAAGCATCTAATGATTGACATTACTTCCTGCAACAACCTGGTGTTACATAATAACGAGATCGTTATTAAAAGAAGGCTGGTTATCGGTATTTTGGCGACAATTGGTATTTTGACGTGACCGACATTTCTGCTTCGGTGGTAACCCGGAATTTAAAGGTACTTTCTAAAAGTCTTGTATTTAAAACAGACCGCTTGATTTTGAGGTATACCGAAAGCACTTACTTGTTGCCAAGTACCACCAAATTGGCAATAACCAGCCAATTTCAGAGTATATAAACGAAAAATTATTCAACAAATATATTGAACTCTAAGTGTAAATTTTAATGGAAACTAACTAAATAGTTTTACTTTTTAAATCAAATGGTTTCAAAAGTGATGATAATTATGTAATTATGATATGTCAAGAAAAATATAAAAATATACAATAATTATTTTAGTAGAAATATTCTACAGATAAAAGTTCTAAAAACAACACAAATATACATCAAATTATGTACAGTTTAATATTAAATTCAAGCAAAAAAACTCTCTTGTTTGACAAAAGTCTAAATTACGAATTGAGCTTTGTTGGAGAATGATCTTTTCACTTAAAAATATATATATCCATCAATCGTAACATGTAAACGTATTAAAATCGTAAATAAAACTCCGAGAACTTAAAACCCTTCTAAAGGTTACCGATCACGTTCGGAATAAAATTTCCAAAAGTTTTACCGTTTTTTTTTTAAGTTTAAAATATATATATATTATATTTGAAATTCGAACTAACCAACGTAGATTAAATAGCAGTTGTATGTAATCCAAGCAATATATATATATATATATATACATATATATATATATATATATATATATATATATATATATATATATATATATATATATATATATATATATATATATATATATATATATATTATATACATATATATATATATGTACATATATATATACATATATATATACATATACATATATACATATACATATATATATATATATATATATATATGTATATATATATATATACATAAATATATATATATATGTATATAATATATATGTAATGGAGGGAAAATCTCTTTGAGTAACATATATATATATATGTATATATATATATATATATATGTATATATATACAAAGTAATGAAAAAATGTTTCTAGAGTATATATATATGTATATATATATATATATATATATATATATATATATATATATATATATATATATATATATATGCATACATATTATATTTATATATATATAAATCCAAATGTAAAAAGTGAGAATGTGAAAGAGGGGTTACATGGAAATTGTCTTGGAGGAAGTCGTCCGGAGACTGGGGGGCTGAGTAGATGGCCGAGTCATAAATGTCCGGCCAGTCGGCAGAAGGCGCGAAGACGCTGACTACGCTGCGTGAGGTAGGTGCTGTGTTCGGGAGACCTCGGACCAGGCGTCCGCCAAGATAACTATTTTTCCAAATAAAGATTTTGATAATCCAAAATAATAACAGATATCCAGAACTTTTGCTAGAAATAATAATGCTGAGGTAGGACTTCCCAGTCATTTTACACCTGCTTTTGTTTCACGTGCTCTGAGTGTTTTTTAAAAGTATTATTTTGACAACCTTAATTCTGTTTGTTGAGATATATATATATATTATATATATATATGTATGTATATATATATATAATATATATGTATATATACATATATATACATATAGTATATATATAGTACATATATATATATATATATATATATATATATATATATATATATATGTATGTATATATATATATATATATATATATATATATATATATCTATATATATAAATTATAGGTGTTAGATTAATTTCGCCACCGAATTCTAGATGGTTATGTATATATATATATATATATATATATATATATATATATATATATGCGTAATAAACTAGTCTAATTCGATCTAGTCTAATCTAATTTTTTTTTTCAAATTGTGATGTGTTGGATAAAAAGAAGTTGTTTTCAACAGTTGTCTTCTGTTTTCATCCATAATTCGATTTCTACCGATTCTTCATACATATCCCAAGAATAAACAAAGAGTAAGTAGTTACCTGATTTGATTCTTCATTATTGTATATATACATATATATATACATATATATATATATATATATATATATATATATATATATATATATATTAGTATACATATATATGTATACATACATATACATATGCATATGCATATACATATATATATCATATATACTTTTGTCAAGATGTGATTTTTGAAGTTAGAATTTAGAATAAATACTTATATATATGCATATATATACATCCATGTATGTACATATATATATATATATATGTATATATATACATATGTATGTACATATATATACATATGTATGGATATATATATATATATATATATATATTCTAATTATAGGCTATATAATAGAAAACTTTAAGGCTAGTTTAATTAAGAACAGCACAGTTCGGTGAATAAATACTGAACTGTGGAAGTATTATCCTAATATCTAATTATAGGCTATATAATATTTAAGGCTAGTATCTTAAAAAATGTGGCTTCTCAGCGGTAGGGGCATGTTTCATACTTTTGTCAAGATCTGATTTTTGAAATTAGAATTTAGAATAAATACTGAACTGTGGCAGTATTATCCTGTTATCTAATTATAGGCTGTATAATAGAAAACTTTAAGGCTAGTATCTTAAAAAATGGTTCGCTTGAACGGTAGGGGGGGCTTCCATACTTTTGTCAAGATGCGATTTTGAAGTTAGAATTTAGAATAAATACTGAACTGTGGCAGTATTATCCTGTTATCTAATTATAGGCTATATAATAAAAAACTTTAAGGCTAGTATCTTATGTTTAAGATCTCTTCACTATTAAAATTTTATACTCTCTTTGGTGATTAGAATAGTATTTAGGTTTTTTCCTTTATCCATCCTACTTTTGTCAAGATCTGATTTTTGAAGTTAGAATTTAGAATAAATACTGAACTGTGGCAGTATTATCCTAATATCTAATTATAGGCTATATAATAAGGCTAGTATCTTAAAAAATGTGGCTTTTCAGCGGTAGGGGCATGTTTCATACTTTTGTCAAGATCTGATTTTTGAAGTTAGAATTTAGAATAAATACTGAACTGTGGCAGTATTATCCTGTTATCTAATTATAGGCTATATAATAGAAAACTTTAAGGCTAGTATCTTAAAAAATGGGGCGCTTGAACGGTAGGGGGGGCTTCCATACTTTTGTCAAGATGCGATTTTGAAGTTAGAATTTAAAATAAATACTGAACTGTGGAAGTATTATCCTAATATCTAAATATAGGCTATATAATAAGGCTAGTATCTTAAAAAATGTGGCTTTTCAGCGGTAGGGGCATGTTTCATACTTTTGTCAAGATCTGATTTTTGAAGTTAGAATTTAGAATAAATACTGAACTGTGGCAGTATTATCCTGTTATCTAATTATAGGCTATATAATAAAAAACTTTAAGGCTAGTATCTTAAAAAATGGAGCACTTGAACGGTAGGGGGGGGGCTTCCATACTTTTGTCAAGATGTGATTTCTGAAGTTAGAATTTATAATAAATACTAAACTGTAGAAGTAAACTGCAGAATATCCAAACTGAATTAAAACTGAAGAAACTCGCTTTTTGATGAATTTATAGGGCTAGTATCAACAGAGAGAGAGAGATGTGCTATAAACACAT
>CM063500.1:91776535-91779035 GCA_032207245.1 Pardosa pseudoannulata
TAACAATTATTAGAAATTAGTGAGTTTTTGCACTCTGCTGACAAGGCATGTCAGGTGCAAACGTTGTCAGTATTAATGCTAGCCGATTTCTGCTGCATGATATTCTGAATGTTATCCTAAGTCTATTGACAAAAAGACGGTACATAAAAGGAGAATTTATGAACTGTTATTCATTTTATTGTATTCCTATAGCATTATATGTAAGATGTAAACTGTGAAATTAAAGTAAAACATAAGACAAAAGTCAATTATAACTGTAGATTTACAGTTGAAAGACTGAAATCTATAAACGACAGACATTTTTTTTTAAGCTCTGTAAAATTCTCGCTGACACATTGTGAAATCCCTTATATAATAATAGACTAGTTATCTGTCCGCCTGTCCTCGAATTTATGAAGAGATTGTACCTGAAATGGTTACAGGCATCCATATTGGATTCTTGATGAGTTACGGTTAGCAACGTTTGAAATCCTCCCTTCCCCCCTTTTCTAACATTTAATGCTATTATTTCAACCCTATTTTCCTAGGATAAGAGAAGGCGATTAAAATTTATCAGTTTGTCACATAATAAATAGGTAAACATAACATTTTTATCCAGCATTATGACGTCATACCTTTAACCATATCTTTTAATCACTTCTTATTTTGAATTATTTAAAATAAAAAAATCTGCATTATTTTCATACTTTTTATCACTGAACTTAGATATTACGTAAATCATTTTCTTTTATATTTGGCTTAAATAATAGATTAGGTACATAAGTGACAATTCTAAATTTAATCATCGTTTATTTTTGTTACAATGAAATATTTATCACAGGTATTAACAACAAATTGTATCTACTTCCAGGGTGTAGTGGAATGATAATACCATTCCTTTACTTCCATTAATTACTGTGCCAAAAATAATTGGAAGAACTTAACGATAATTTCGAAGTAGCTAAGAAAACTTTGAATTATCTTTTTAAATGAATTCAACTTTATTCTAAACTACATTCACAGTATCGGGAGACTTTAGAGCAGTATGAAGATACAGAAATTATTCAGATTGTACCAGATAATTCTCAGCCAAAAAACAAACCATTTTTTATCTGCCTTATAGGGTATTTTACAATTTTGGAAAATTAAAAATTTTAGTAATCCCGTCATATGACAGGTTATATGATACTATGAGTATAGGAAATGGTCATGAAGTATACTTACCACCGTATTACTATCTCTACTTCGTCTGCTGATGAAGCGATTATCCTCTGAACTTCTTCGTAGGTCCTACCCGTCAGAGGAATGCCGTTCCACTCTAGCACCTGATCACCTGCACAAAATAGAAGTATTCTTCTTGTAGAATGCAAAATATTAGAGAGGCTTCAGTATATGAAAATATTTTTCATTCACAATACAACTTCTTTCATAAATATAACTAAATTCATAACACTTTCATAGTATACATAATTTTAAATCCATACACATACACACACACACACACACATATATATATGTATGTATATATATATATATATATACATATATACATATATATAAGTATATACATACATATATATATATATTAAGAATCTATTAAAAAGTGAACATACTTTATATACATATATATATATATATATATATATATATATATATATATTATATATATATATATATATATATATATATATATATATATATATATATATATATATATATAATAATAATAAAAAATTCTTATAGCATAATATTTTTATATTATATATATATATATATATATATATATATATATATATATATATATTGGCGAGATATCGGCTCGTTGGCGACAGTTTTGGCAACCTTTTTTTTGCCAAGTTCATCGCCAAGTGTCGCCAAATGTTGCTAATTGAGGCTTCAAGTGACAACTTCCGGTGGATAATGATTTATTACACTTTAAAGCAAATTTATTGAAAACAATTACAGTTAATTTTGAGATACCATGGTCAATTTCATTAGCTATAACTGCAGTTTCTTCTTGCAAAAGAAGATCTGTCAAATGTACCAAATCGTGTGAAAGTTAACATACAAAATGATTAAAGATTTCATAGTACCGAGAGACCTAAAAGTTAGTTTACAGTTTATAGTTTTTGTGAGTCAAGACTTAAGCCTTGTGCATTCAAGACAGTTGAAATTATGTGGCCAGTTAACAGAAATTTTTCATTTATTCCAGTGTTGGTTTTGGAGAAATATATATAAAGAATTTAAGCCGGAAAATATTCCTTTATCTCACATTTTAATCGCTGGGAAATTAGATTTAGACAAATGAGAAAATTGAAAAAAATAATTTTGAATATTTATTTTTAGGGTTCATAATATAGATATATTAAATATATATGGATAAGGACTTATTACACTTTAATGGAAATTTATTGAAAATAATTACAGTTAATTTGAAGATAAAATGCTCAATTTAATTTACGATAACTGCCGTTTCATCTTTGCAAAAGAAGATCTATCAAAATGTGCCAAAATTGTGTGC
>CM063500.1:91784035-91799035 GCA_032207245.1 Pardosa pseudoannulata
AGTTTAGAAAATTAGACTTTCTGTGAACAGTTCTGAGAAGTCTACAAAGGTGGTAAGCTGGACGAAATCTGCCTGAAATTTTTCTATCTATGTTGTGAAATATAAGGAAGATTAAGAATCACAAAGTATGTTTAAATATTAATCTTCTTTTTATTTATAATTATTACCATAACAAACAACTCAAATGTTACTCATAACAGCTTTAAAGGAACGCTAATTTTTTTCAATTTTTTTAATATTTAAAACATTTTAAAGGTATATTTAACCCTTCATTTCTTTTTATATATTTTATTAATTATCAGAAGTATGTCAAATTAAAGAAAAAACTATTTGTATTTTTAAAGAATCTTAATTTACCATTCTTTCGATATTAATTATACTTCTACAAATTAAATAGTAACTTTAAAAACATAAATCTTGTGGCAACGGAGGAAAAATAGTCTCACAAAAATAATAGAACAGTTTTAAGGTTACAAATTACATTCATTCCTTATTTTTTAAAACAAAGAAGCAAAAGTAATTTTTCTGGTATGTGTCAAGATATTCGGTTATTTCTTTGGGAGACTGTTCTTATGTGTGATTATGTGTAAAAGATATACCTAACAAAGTTTTGAATTTCACTGAACCAAACCTTTGAGTAGGCTGAAATAAAATAATTCAGAATTTATGAATATTAATTTCTTTTCAATCGTTCAAACCTTATTCGGGAGTGGAAACACATTTTGAAAAATATTAATAATAATTTTATCCACATTGAATATAACCTGATCTTATTTTTGAAAACAAAGAAGCAAAAGTAACTTTTCTGGTATGTGTCAAGATATTCGGTTGTTTCTTTGGGAGACTGTATTCTTCTGTGTGACTATGTGTAAAAGATATACCTAACAAAGTTTTGAATTTCTCCGAACCAGACCTCTGTGTGGGCTGAAATAAAATAATTCCTGCTTTAGGAATATTAATTTCATTTCCATCGTCTAAGCCTTATTCGGGAGTGGAAACACATTTTGAAAAATATTAATAATGATTTTATCCACATTGAATATAACCTGATCCTTATTTTTGAAAACAAAGAAGCAAAAGTAACTTTTCTGGTATGTGTCAAGATATTCGGTTGTTTCTTTGGGAAACTGTATTCTTATGTGTGACTATGTGTAAAAGATATTCCTAACAAAATTTTGAATTTCACTGAACCAAATCTCTGTGTATGCTGAAATAAAATAACTCCTGCTTCAGGAATATTAATTTTATTTCCATCGTCCAAGCCTTATTCGGGATGGGAAACATAATTTGACAAGTATTAATAATAGTCTTATCCACACTGAATATAACCTGCTCCTTATTTTTGAAAACAAAGAAGCAAAAGTAACTTTTCTGGTATGTGTTGAAATATTTGGTAATTTCTTTGGGAGACTGTACATTCAAAATATACAGTTCTTTTATTTTAATCTCACATATTTCTAAAAACTGATAAAATATAAAAAAAAGTGTCCGATTATTTTTGTGACACTATATTTTCCTGTGTCCATTTTACTTGAGTATCAAGATTTGGATGGCTTAGGCAAGGGCAGAGTATCACCACTCTTACTTGAGTATCAACGTTTTCTCAGAAGTTATGGTTAAAGTGCTGTGTTGTGTGATTACATTTTTATTAGTCTTTCCCACTGCATGGGATAATAGAAGGAAGCCAAGGTAGGTGACCAGTAGACATAATATATACAAAAATATACACGATCTATTTAACAATATCAATGGTTTGGTTTGGAGCACTACGATCTAATTTTTTTCTTTGGGAGACTATACATTCAAAATATACAGTTCTTTTATTTTAATCTCACATATTTCTAAAAACTGATAAAATATAAAAAAAGTGTCCGATTATTTTTGTGACACTATATTTTCCTGTGTCCATTTTACTTGAGTATCAAGATTTGGATGGCTTAGGCAAGGGCAGAGTATCACCACTCTTACTTGAGTATCAACGTTTTCTCAGAAGTTATGGTTAAAGTGCTGTGTTGTGTGATTACATTTTTATTAGTCTTTCCCACTGCATGGGATAATAGAAGGCAGCCAAGGTAGGCGGCCAGTAGACATAATATCTACAAAAATATACACGATCTATTTAACAATATCAATGGTTTGGTTTGGAGCGCTACGATCTACTTTTTTGCTACACGAGGGTTAATTAGATCGTCATCTACTGCTCAAAGCCGATTCCGAACGACTACAAACATCCATGCCATAGAGAGATTCAAACCTCCGAACTCCAGGACCGAAGATTAGCGTCCTAACCATTCGGTCATTGCTCGGCAATAATATCAGTGAATCAATCGAATGAAATTATATTTACTATAATGAATGTGATATTTTTTCATTTACAAATTTCGTGAATTCCATTATGACCGCTATTAACATTTAAAATTCCACTAGGAGCAACTTAACCCATTAATTTATTTTTTTTAAATTCCTTGTTGATTTAATGCTTATTTTTAATTTTCGATAAAAATACTTTACTGTATTTGATGACCGTTTGAATTCATTTCTATTTTTTGATTCTTAAAAGATAGATAGGCACATAAAATAGATGGAGATAACTAGAAAAAATGCCTTAACATTTAGTATAATTAATAATTAGGGGAGGGGGCTTTCAAATATTTTTACTTGTAAAAGAGGCGGTGATCGAAAAAAGGTCGGGAAACACAGGTTTAGATCAGGGTTTCTGAAATTATGTGTAACTATCCCAATAAAGTTCGCGGAATCTACAGCAGAGGTCACCAATAATGTTAGGAATTTTGATATTTTTTAACTTATAATAATTTTATAATTACCAAATATTTTAACATAATGTATCTTAAAATGATTTTGCCATATTTGTTTCATTCGTTTCATCAGCAAGTACATAACTTATATTTTATTAGTTATTAATGATCCCCTTATTTTCTTAACAATAATTATCATCAAATATTTATATGAAGCATCGAATTTGTTTATTATTTTTATATTTTTACGTTTGTTACTTAGGATTTTCTAATTTTTCTAATTCTTCAAAATTAACGTTAATGACCTGAAACTGCAACAGTATATTACAGTACGAGTGAAGAAACTGACAGTTTAACCCTCGTGTGCGTTTGATTTGAGCAATGTCTATTGTGTTCCTACAAAAGTTACGTAAATATTATGGGGTCCTCACAATAACTTATGCTTTATTAGTTATTAATGATCCCCTTGTTTTCTCAACAATAGTTATCATCAAATATTTATATGAAGCATCGAATTTGTTTATTATTTTTATATTTTTACGTTTGTTACTTAGGATTTTCTACTTTTTCTAATTCTTCAAAATTAAAGTTAATGACCTGAAACTGCAACAGTATATTACAGTACGAGTGAAGAAACTGACAGTTTAACCCTCGTGTGCGTTTGATTTGAGCAATGTCTATTGTGTTCCTACAAAAGTTACGTAAATATTATGGGGTAGTCACAATAACTTATATTTTATTAGTTATTAATGATCCCCTTATTTTCTCAACAATAATTATCATCAAATATTTATATGAAGCATCGAATTTGTTTATTATTTTTATATTTTTATTTTTTTTACTTAAGATTTTCTAATTTTTCTAATTCTTCAAAATTAACGTTAATGACCTGAAACTGCAACAGTATATTACAGTACGAGTGAAGAAACTGACAGTTTAACCCTCGTGTGCGTTTGATTTGAGCAATGTTTATTGTGTTCCTACAAAAGTTACGTAAATATTATGGGGTCCTCACAATAACTTATATTTTATTAGTTATTAATGATCCCCTTATTTTCTCAACAATAATTATCATCAAATATTTATATTAAGCATCGAATTTGTTTATTATTTTTATATTTTTACGTTTGTTACTTAAGATTTTCTAATTTTTCTAATTCTTCAAAATTAACGTTAATGACCTGAAACTGCAACAGTATATTACAGTACGAGTGAAGAAACTAACAGTTTAACCCTTGTGTGTGTTTGATTTGAGCAATGTTTATGGTGTTCCTACAAAAGTTAACACGTTCGCTGCCGAACCTGACGTCATATATGCAGTTTCCCCTATATTGATCACGCGCTGGCGCGTGATCGGCAGCGAATGTGTTAAGTAAATATTATGGGGTCCTCACAATAACTTATGCTTTATTAGTTATTAATGATCCCCTTATTTTCTCAACAATAATTATCATCAAATATTTATATGAAGCATCGAATTTGTTTATTATTTTTATATTTTTACGTTTGTTACTTAAGATTTTCTAATTTTTCTAATTCTTCAAAATTAACGTTAATGACCTGAAACTGCAACAGTATATTACAGTACGAGTGAAGAAACTGACAGTTTAACCCTTGTGTGCGTTTGATTTGAGCAATGTCTATGGTGTTCCTACAAAAGTTACGTAAATATTATGGGGTCCTCACAATAAAAAGTTTAAAAAATCCCGGTTTAGAGCAATATTAGATAATAATTAAAATAATCTTAAGAGAATCCACACTTACCTGCCTCTTGCCGGCATGGTGAGATATCCCGGCTGGTAATACTCGTTGGCCCTGGCTTCTGCGGGGCTGGCGTAGGTGGCCCATGCAGACCTGGACAGGGGCCCACTGTACAGGTCCTTCCTGAGTATCTCGTCAATGGCTTTGAGCACGCTGCTGGTATCGTCACCGTCCGGGGCTGTGCGAGCAGGCTGAGGGGGCTCCTGGGCCATATAAGACACAGAACCGGTGGGGGAAGGCACGTAGCCCACCAGCCCCGTGCGACCTGTGAAACCAAAGTCCAAAAATCCATTAAGAGGGCAGTTTTGCACAAAATGAAAAGGAAATAGTTTGATAAACTGTAAAATAACTATTGCGACCAGTGTGGGCACACAGAATTGTAGAATAAGTCAAAGTAAAACTAGTACACTAGTGCACTGTTCAATTACAAATTTTATAATCTAGATTTTGACCGGTTTATTTGTTTGATGAGAAATAAAACTATTAATAAATATTTTTACACAAAGGACTTTAAGATTTCCCCAATATGTAAACAATGCAGCACTTATTAAATGGATTTCGAAAAAACAGTGTCAAAGTTAAACTCTTACGCTATAAAAAATTCTCAACTTTCGAAAGCTCATAAACGGGAGAGTTTCAACATCGTTATTGGGCATTATTTACGTCTTCTAACTTGTTTTTCTCATGGTTTTGTGTTTTCCATTCTTAAGGTCTGAAATGGAACAGAAAATGCATAATGTATTTGTTTTACTTTGATTGTATATATCTATTAAACACTAATGTATGAGGAAGTAAGTGGCTCATATGTAAGATTTTAGAAGAAGAAAATTACTTGATAAAACTCTGAATATTTAAAATAGAGAGATCTACAGCTTACACCCAGTTCCACCAAGATTTCTTGGATTACAGGTACCGTAATGGAACTAATTACGTTCCAAACCACCAAAGCCGAACAGTTCTACTGAAAAACTTTACACTACGACAGAAACCCGAAGAGGCAACAAGTTGCTGCCGACAAGAGGCCAGATATGGTTCGAGTTATTGTAGTCTAACCCGATAAGGATCAGAAACTACAAAGCTAAGATTGTGTCTATTAGGTAGAACAAAGAGAAAATCATTCGAGTACTTCGAAAGAAAGAAAGTACATTAATTTGAGACTTGATATTAATTGAATAGGGGAAGTGCATTAAACCTTACATACCTAAAGGTGTGCCTCTGAGGGGTAATACGTACTGGCAGTGTGTTCTGGACACCCTTAAATTCACCAACAGGATCACATCATCTTTTGAAAAGCATAGAGTAGTAATAAAATTTATGTTAGCCAAAGGAAAGAAAATTGGAGAAATCCCTTTATAAAAGGAAGACTTTATAGATCAAACAGTATTGACTGTACCGATATGAAAAGATTATGTGAACTATTTGGACAAACGGGTGAAGGAATTAAGTCAAAGAGTCAGGTCTGAGAAGGTTTAAAGTCTTCTTCAACCTGAAGAATTTTTGATGGTATCGACAACGTTATATGAGAGAACCACCGGATGACGTTGAAGGAAATAAAAGGATATTTCACTATTTCTTATGAAATGCCTGAATTGCAGCCGACAAATATCTATGTGACAGAGGTTTTTAAACTGATCCAACTTTCGAAGAAAAGCCTCAACATGAATGCTACTTGTGTTGGATAGTAATCAATTGGTTTTATTTACATTTCCCTTTCATATTGTCGTAAATGCAATTCCTTATTGTTGTCCTTAAATTTATGTGCATTTTTTATTGATATCCTTATAACATAAACTTCATGTACATATGCCTAGTTCATACCCCCTTGTATACACATATCCATATGCACCCGCGTTTGTAGTACATTGGAAATGGAGGAAGATTGAATGGTATACCTGTGGTTTCCATTCTGTCCCTCCTCTCGGCGAGCTTGCAGAGCTCGTCGTGCAGCCTGACGTTCTCCTCGATCTGCTGCCGCCTCCTCGCGATCTCCGCCTTGATCTTCGCCTTCTTCTCCTCGCGAGTCAGCTGGTCGTCCTCGTCCTCGGAGACGTACGGGGAGGGGTGCCATGAGCGAGGCTTGCGGGACTTCTTCTCCTTCCTACAACACAGGAAATCAAACACGGACATTATATTTATGCATATATATTGCCACAAACTGTGCATTTTAACACATTGTATCCGGGACACGTACTAGTAGGTTTTCTGACGATTGATACTTGAGCAAGGGACACGTACTAGTACGGGTTAGTGTAATAACATGGTTTGTTTGTGGGTACAAAAATAAGTGCACTACAGCAGGGTACAAGACAAGCCTGGACATTTAACACATTGTTTGCGGAACACGTACTAGTTCGTTTTCTGACGATTGATACTTGAATCCGGGACACCGACTAGTACGGGTTAGTGTAACAACAAGGTTTGTTTGTGTGTACAAAAATAGCTGGACTGCGACAGGGTACAAGACAAGCCTGGACATTTAACACATTGTATGTGGGACACGTACTAGTACGTTCTTTGACGATTGATACTTGAATGCGGTACACCGACTCGGACGGGTTAGTGTAACAACATGGTTTGTTTGTGGGTACAAAAATAACTGGACTGCGACAGGATACAAGACAAGCCTGGACATTTAACACATTGTATGCGGAATACGTACTAGTACGTTTTCTGACGATTGATACTTGAATGCGGGACACCTACTAGTACGGGTTCGTGTAACAACATGGTTTGTTTGTGGGTACAAAAATAACTGGACTGCGACAGGGTACAAGACAAGCTTGGACATTTAACACATTGTATGCGGGACACGTACTAGTACATTTTCTGATGGTTTATACTTGAGCGCGGAACACGTACTAGTACGTTTTCTGATGGTTTATACTTGAGCGCGGGATACGTACTAGTACGGGTTAGTGTAACAACATGGTTTGTTTATGGGTACAAGAATAACAGTATATACAGGAAAACGAAGCCGGATGATCTTGTCTATTACATAGATTCTGGAATGTAAAAACTTTTATATATAACATAATTCGAAAAAATTAAAACTATATACTATTATTTCTATTTGATTTTTCATATTTACGATACTATAATAAATTTATCCACTAAAATATATTTTTATGCTTACAAAAATCTTATGGTTGTTATTTATAAATTTCTATTTATAGATTTATTTATATATTTCAATATATAATACGAAAGTTGGTTAAAAATTAAATAATTTTCGATCTATTGAGATTTACCTGAATAACTAAATTTGAACTCAAAACGCCATCTCTCGGTACCATTCAGCTACTAAATGTACTTGCACACAATGTGTTAAGCAAGAGCATCGGAGCAATTTTTACGAAGAATTCGGTTTTTATGCACTTTATTTCCATATCGTAGATGGGACGTCTGAAGTTGCTTTCTATTCCTTCTTTCAAATTTGTAAACTAAATTTGTAATACAGCCATGTAAATCCGAAAAATTATGAGTTCCGTGACACCATAAATTTTTTAAGAGCAGGACGTATCTATTGAAGGACGCAACATCGACAAATTTGGGATTTATCTAATACCATTTAACATAACCCATTAAATATACTTTATTATTATCTATTATTGAACATAATCTTTACTGAAATAAATATAGGTTTTTGTTTGAAATTTAAAGGACTTTTTTATTCATCAGGACTTTCATTTTTCACATTAGTGGGTCCTTTGGACTCATATTGGGGATCGTTCAGGGCGAATACTCATGAGTAAACCTATGCAAGAATCCTTTGAGAGTTGATAAAATTTTAGAATGCTATCCGTGTTATAGTATACTATTTTTCCATACTATAGTTTCACTTTATTTATTTAAATATCACTCCATTGCTTTTAAATATATAGCTTATCTCGTTGTTTTCATGTTATACATTTCAGATCCATTACGAAACAAGAATATTTATTCTTTTTCTGAAAGTCACAAGATTTGGAATAAAAACAGAGTATATACACTATCTTTGCATTAATCACTGGATATTCAAGAGGGAGACATTATTTTTTTCGATTTTCGCAGAAAGCACTCTGAAGAGCACATTGAAACTTGTCATATGAAGAACATGTATTTCCTCACAGTTTAAAGTGAAGAATGAATCTTGGGTCATGACTATGTTTTGGGGAACATATAAAGATTTAAGCACAACGATTTATGTTTTATTTCCTGTGTGATAAAAAAAGCTGGAAATAATCTGAGACTTTTGCGACATATTGGACTCATATGAGCAATTTTCGTAAACTGTGTCGTAGATATAGAAATATTTAGCTACTATGAAATTGACACTAAATTACTTCTTTGAAACTGGCAACGTAAAATTCATTTTTAGAAATGTTATTGTTCACCACATGGTAAAGTATTACGAAACTTTGGACATAAACACATATTGTAGAAAATCAGAAAGATATAAGTACAACAATAAGGAATTTTTACGTTTTCTAATTTTAATTTTAAACAATAGAAGACAAAAAGTAAGCAGGAAAGTACCTATTTTTCTTTCATTTGGGGGCTTAATTAGTAATTTCTAATGGGTTTTATTGCGGACTCTTTAACGTCTCTCAAAAACGATACTTTTTCTCCGCCGAGATTGTGACGTCATCGTTCACGAAAACACCGACCGCTTATGTTGTTTACATGTTAAAAGTCGACTTTTAAATTTGTTTCTGTGTAAAGTATCGCATATAATAGTTTAGTTTGGTCTGGAATGCTACAGTCTACTTTTTGCAATACTCGGGGGAGGGGAAGGTTATGTATTTTCAAGGTATTATAAATATTTTCTTCAGAGATGCATACTTTCTTAAGTGTATCAATTCACAGTGATATTTTTTCATTAAATTGGTGATTAATTTGAAAAAAGTATAACATTTTTAAAATACTTAATAATTATATTACTATAAAAATTAAATTTCAGGAACTTTATACATTTTTTAATTTAACATTAATTTTAAAAGCAATAAAATTGTATTGCTATATAATAAAGTATAAATAATTAAGTAAAGCATTTTAAAGATTTTAAATTTCTTTTCATCAAATTTAAAATACTTAAGAATTGGTTTGGTTTGGTTAGGTATATTTTTTCAACACGAGGCTATTAAAATATTCCTCTAATTTTTATTTGTATTACATATTTTTTAAAAAAATGCTATAATTTTTATAAAATATGTATATTTTTTTGACTTTTATATTTAAAACAAAGATTGATTAGTATAATAAAATATAAAAAATTTAATTAAAATTAATAATATAAAAAATTTACATACATTTTTTTGAATTGTATTTTTAAAATTTTTTTTTTCAAAAAAAAATTGACATCATGTCAATTTGGGAGGTTTCGACTACTTTGGTTAATACAGGTAGAAGAGAAATTTATAAAAAAATTGAGATAATTAAGCTATCGAGATCGATAAATTCACCTTCAGGTTTAAAAAAAATATATATATTTTGATAGCTAGAAAATTCCAAGAACTTGCAAAATAGGGCACGCTTACAAGCATTAAGAAAATATTAGATATTGTGAACGATAAACATCACGTACTTTTTGAATTCACGTATTTTCGCTTAATAAAATTTTTTTTAAAATGATGCACAGTTTTTTGATTTTTGTGAACATTTTTGATCTACGAGTAGAGAAATTTATAAAAAAATACTAATTGTTCGAATCGATGTGCAAATTTCATTTATACTTATTTATATTTTTTTAAAGCTGGAAATAATCCAAGATTGCGAAAATATTGAATTAGAATCTTTGTAAACTGTGTCGTAAATATAGAAATATTTAGCTATTATGAAACTGACACTAAATTACTTCTTTGAAATTGACATTAAAAAAATCATTTTTTAGGAATTTTTGTGACTACATGTAAAGTTTTACGAAACTTTTGGCACAATTAAACATATATTATGTAGAAAATAGAAAAATCTCATCTCAATGTATATATCTTTTCTTATTTTTTAAAGCTGGAAATAATCTGAGACTTTTGCGAAATATTGAATTGGTCCTAGCAATCTTCGTAAACTGTGTCGTATATATAGAAATATTTAGCTATTATGAAATTGACACTAAATTACTTCTTTGAAATTGACATTGCAAAAATCATTTTTAGGAATTTTATTGCTGACTACATAGTAAAGTTTTACGAAACTTTTGGCACAATTAAACATATATTATCCGTAGAAAATTAGAAAAATCTCAGCTCCTCAATCTATATATCTTTTTCTGTGATTTTTTCAAAGCTGGAAATAATCTGAGACTTTTGCGAAATATTGGATTGGTATGAGCAATCTTCGTAAACTGTGTCGTAGATATAGAAATATTTAGCAACTATGAAATTGGAACTAAATTACTTCTTTGAAATTGACATTGCAAAAATCATTTTTAGGAATTTTATTGCTGACTACATAGTAAAGTTTTACGAAACTTTCGGCACAATTAAACATATATTATCCGTAGAAAATTAGAAAAATCTCAGCTCCTCAATCTATATATCTTTTTCTGTGATTTTTTCAAAGCTGGAAATAATCTGAGACTTTTGCGAAATATTGGATTGGTATGAGCAATCTTCGTAAACTGTGTCGTAGATATAGAAATATTTAGCAACTATGAAATTGGAACTAAATTACTACTTTGAAACTGGCAATGTAAAATTCATTTTTAGAAATGGTATTGTTCATTACGTGGTAAAGTTTCACAAATATGTCGATAGAATTAAACAATATTATCGTAGAAAATAAGAAAGATCTAAGTACAACAGTTTATATTTAGTTTTCTGTAATTTTTTTAAAGTTCGAAAAAATCTGAGACTTTGCGAAATATTGGTTGTATGAGCAATCTAAACTGTGTCGTAGATTAGAAATATTTTATAAAATAACTAAATTATTTTGAATTTGACATTAAAAATCTTTTTAGGAAATTTTATTGTATACATATTAGTTTTACGAAACTTTCGGCACAATAAACATATATTATTTGAAAATAGAAAAAATTATACTCCATATATCTTTTTCTGTGATTTTTTCAAAAGAAATAATCTGGTGCGAAATATTGGTTTGTAACAATCTCGTACTTTGTCGTAGATATAGAAATATAGCCACTCAAATTGACACTAAATACTGCTTTGAAAGACAATGCAAAAATCATTTTTTAGGAATTTTATTGCTGACTACATAGTAAAGTTACTCTTCTAAATTAAACATATATTATGAGTAGAAAATTAGAAAATCTCAGCTCCTCAATTTATATATCGTTTTCTATTATTTTTTTCAAATGGGTCTGACACTTTGCGAAAAGGATTGTTAGCAATCTTCGTAACTGTGTCGTAGATATAGAAATTTAGCAACTATGAAATTTCAACTAAATTACTTCTTTGCTGGCAATGTAAAATTCTTTTAGAAATATTGTTCATTCATTGTTTTGCAAATATGTCGATAGAATTAAACAATACTATCGTAGAAAATAAGAAAGATCTAAGTACAACAGTTTATATTTAGTTTTCTGTAATTTTTTTAAAGTTCGAAAAATTCTGAGACTTTAGAGAAATTTTTTTTTGTTTGTTTGGTTAGGACCGTTACATTTTAATTTTTGCAACACGAGTGTGACAGACTGGGGCACACTGCTTTTTATTTCTTTTCCAGAATCACGGGGGTTTGGAATAGAGAAGAATTATTCGTACCTTTTTCTTCTTTCAGTGGTCTGCGGGCTAGTCCGGGTTTCGACAGCGGGTGCTTGCGTTTGTAAATTCGGACCACCCCAGATGGGCTTGTCGTAGATCGTGTCCCGGTGTAGACTTTCCGAAGAACGTCTCAGCCTGAAATATGGAATAGAAATCGGTATTGAGTCAGGAAGTAGGCGTGCGTTCATTTAACAAATTGTATGCGGGACACGTACTAGTACGTTTTCTGACGTTTGATACTTGAGCGCGGGGCACGAACTAGTACGTTTTCTGGCGATTGATACTTGAGTGCGGGACACGTACTAGTACGTTTTATGACGACTGATACTTGACAGAGGAAACGTACTAGTACATTTTCTGACGATTGATACTTGAGCGCGGGGCACTAACTAGTACGTTTTCTGACGATTGATACTTGAGTGCGGGACACGTACTAGTAAGTTTTATGACGACTGATACTTGACCCTGGGAAACGTACTAGTACATTTTCTGACGATTGATACTTGAGCGCGAATCACGTACTAGTACGTTTTCTGAAGTTTGATACTTGAGCGCGAATCACGTACTAGTACGTTTTCTGACGATTGATACTTGAGTGCGGGACACGTACTAGTACGTTTTATGACGCCTGATACTTGACCGTGGGAAACGTACTAGTACATTTTCTGACGATTGATACTTGAGCACGAATCACGTACTAGTACGGATTAGTGGAACAACATGGTTTGTTTTTTGGGATCAAAAATAACAATATATACAAGAAAACGAAGCCGAATGTTCTTGTCTTTTACTTTTTTTTAATGTAAAAATGTGTATATATAAATTAACTGGAAAAAATTAAAACTATATACGACTATTTATATTTGATTTTTCATATTTCCGATACTATTATAAATTTATCCACTAAAAAATACATTTTTTATTTACAAAAATCTTATGGTTATTATTTATATATATCTATTTATATATACTTGAAGCGGTGGTGGTTTTGGGAATAACGACCCCTACACTCCGGTTAAATGGCCATTTTATTCACATGAAACGCTCTCGATCACCATAAGTACATCAATAAAATCAAACCAATAGTCTAAAAATAATCCATACAAAAATAAAACTATAAACTACCGAGAATTTTATAACTTTAGTATTAATCGTATAACTGACTGGAATAATTGTATACACATTAACGTAAAATATAATATTTTTTAAAATTTCATGATACGTTGTGCTAGACTCAATAAATCTACTTCGCTTAGGGATAATCTAATCAAGGAATATGTTAACCATACTTTAATTGCAGGTTACTCACGATTTTTCATCCTTCGCTTTTTGCAGTCTTATCTTAACAAGTAAAGAAAAAGTTCTACGCCTAGTGGGTTGGGCATAAGTATATGTATATACATAGTTCAAGTTTTTTTAGTGGATTTTATAAAGATATCGAATGTCCTTGTGATAGATATTAACGTATACATAGGTTAGTTGTTATGAATTTTAAGTTTACTTTAGTTTATAGTCTTATTTTTTGGTATGGATTATTTTTAGACTATTGGTCTGTTTTTAATGTTGTACTTATGAGCGGGAGCGTTTCATCAGCATAAAATGGCCATTTAACTGGAGTGTGGGGGTTGCAATTACCCCCCGACTGCTTCAAGTATACCAATTTCTTTTCTAATTCGTACCAATTTTTTTTATCTTTTTATATTTATTTCCTTTTAATCGATATATAATTTGGTTTTTATTTGATAGTAGCATGGCGCATCAAGAGTAGTAAATAATTCTTATTTAATCTTATTAATCTTTTAATATTTACTTTTATATTATATATATTATATATATATATATATATATATATATATAATTATATATATTATATATATATATATATATATATATATATAATATATAGTTCATCAGAATAAAGTGGCCATTTAACCGTAGTGTGGGGGTTGCAATTACCCCCTGACTGCTTCAAGTATACCAATTTCTTTTCTAATTCGTACCAATTTTTTTTTATCTTTTTATATTTATTTCCTTTTAATCGATATATAATTTGGTTTTTATTTGATAGTAGCATGGCGCATCAAGAGTAGTAAATAATTCTTATTTAATCTTATTAATCTTTTAATATTTAACTTTATGTTATATATATATATATATATATATATATATATATATATATATATATATATATATATATATATATATATATATATGTATGTGTGTGTGTGTGTGTGTGTGTGTAAAGTTTTATAAGATAGAAAATACTTTTAGATTTAAAAAACATGTTTTATTTTTCTCCTATGTTAATTAGAATAAAAGGAGCGATGTACCTTATAAAAAGGTTTAAATGGAAAAAAAAAAAGGAAGGACGATAATTGGGCATAAATTCATCAGAATTGTATAAAAAGTGAAGAGTTTTTTAGAAATATATATAAATGAAATTATGTTACTGTCAAATATTTATTGTGAAACATGTCAAAAAAAAGTGAGAATGCATTAAGCACACAGAAAACATTATTGGATCTATACTAAGAAAACTAAATACGTCAGTAAAAAACAAACAAACTTTTTTTAAACTATTAAAAAATTAAAATGGAAAATATGAGCGAAAAGGAAGTTCAACATCCAAACGTGATGAATTTTAGATGCAAACACACTTAACTTTTATAGGACGATAGTGGTCATAAATGTATTCGAATTGTAAAAAATTGAATAATTTTTAAAAATATATATAGATAAATGAAGTTATGGTACTGTTAAATAAGTTTCTGAAGCCTGTCAAAAAA
>CM063500.1:91804035-91829035 GCA_032207245.1 Pardosa pseudoannulata
AATTTTTTATTTTATTTTAAACTAATCTTATTTTACTAACTACATTGGTGAGTCAACTTTAAAGGATCTGCGGGTCATAGTTTAAGCATCACCACATATAAGTACACTGTGTACAGCAGAGTGAGGGAGCCCCGGAGGAATGGGTTTGCCCTGGGCCACCATTTCTGTAAGTCGGCCCTTGCCTGTGGGAAGTTCTTCAGTGGTCTCAGCCCTAATTCCATTTTGTTATGATTGTGGGGCAACAGATTTGGACACCTATGTTCAGGGTTTTGTGGAATTATTCCTCCTCTTACCCAAACTGACACATTGGAGAATAAAGAAAATGAAACTTGAAAGTAGACCTATGCTCTAATTAAACCGCGATATTTTGTGTATTTTAAATAAAAACCTAACGATTTTACAAAAAATGAAAATAAGAATATACGAATGATAGCAAGTAGTAAGAAATCTATTAAAGTACTTGCATATGTAGATGATATTGATATTATGGGGCGAAGAAAACAGGATGTGGTTGAGGCATTTATTGCCCCCTTGAGAGTGCTGCTAAGGGTATGGGCTTAGCAGTAAACGAGGAAAAAACTAAGTTTTTGGTGGTGAGTCCTAGAATACATGATGTACAATCGCTTAATATTGGAAACTATATTTTTGAGGGAGTCACCCAGTTTAAATACTTGGGCACACTTATTACCAGTAGAAATGAGATAAAGACTGAAATTAGAAACCGAATGTTGATGGCAAATAGGTGCTATTTTGGTTTAAAGTGCCAAATAAAATCTAAACTCCTCTGCATCAATACAAAAATAAACATATACAAAACCCTCATAAGACCGATCATTTTATATGGCAGTGAGGCATGAGCAATTAACAAAACAGAATAAAATAGGCTACTTATTTTTGAAAGAAAAAACATCGGTCAATATTTGGAGCAGTAAAGGAAAATAATACATGGAGGGGTTTATATAACCATGAATTATATACTAAATACAGATAATCTAACATCTTGAGAGTTATTAAAACCAAAAGAATTAGATGGCTGAGACATGTTTTCAGACTAGCAGATTTGGACACAATTAAAAAATTAATTTTTCAAAGATTGAGGGTACAAAAAGACGATGTAGACCAGAACAAGGTGATTGGATTGTGTGAAGAAAGATTTGAAGATCTTAGGTATTAATAGTGGGAGAAATCTTGAAAAAAATCTTGCCGTTTGGAGGAAGCAGACAGAGAAAGCCTTGGCCTGTACCAGAAGAAGAAGGAAGTAGTAAAATTATCAAGTGGGGAATATCAAAACTATAAGATGAGTCACACCAACTGCCGTATGATTAAACTCAGAGGAAATCCACTTTTCTGCTGCTACTGGTCATTACTCACCTCCTCAAAATAGACTTATAATACCTTTCTCCACCCTGATGATATGGCGATCAAAAGAAATTTTTGCCCTCAACGCAGTCCAAAACTGTCCCGCGCCCTTCAGAAAAGCTAAGTTAGGAGAGGGACAGCATATGTCTCGACCCCTTCCAAAAGGCTAAATCTAAGTTAAGCGGATTATGTAATGTTAGTTAAACAGTGCATTTTCCCTGCGTGACGGGATAACTCTATGATAAATTGTGTAAATTGTGCAGTCTTCCTCGTTTCCTTCCGTTTTCTACACACAGTCAGCAAAGCAAAACGGCTTGAGCAAAACCTATTTTGAAACTATAACTACTCAGTTATATATAATAACTGCTCAGTTAGATATATGAATGGTATAACTGCTGTTATTTACGCTTATTGGGTCACAAAATCTTAAACAGATAATTTGCACAAAATAACTGCACAAAGTTACACTACCACAGTAGTAGTGAAATGAACACAATGAAAACTATTCTGTAATGGAAAAAGTTAAGTAAAAAAGTTCAAAAAGATGAAGAGTAAAACAATTTGCCTAAAATATATTAAAAAACGTGTAACACTATTATTTGGGTATAAAAGTAAGAAAAAAACCTATTTTGTAACAACGATAATTACTCAGTTATATATAACAAATGCTCTGTTAGATATATGAATGGTATGACTGCTGTTATTTATGCCTCTTGGCACAAATTCCTATACGAATGTACTACATAAAATAACTGTTGAAAGCTACATTTCCTCAGTAGTAATCAAAATGAATACAAATGAAAACTATTATGTAGCGGAAAATATTAATTAAAAAAGTTAAAAAAGACAGAAAAAATTCACAAAATATATTAAAAAACGTGTAACACTCTTATTTGGGTATAAAAGTAAGAAAAAAAAAACCTATTTTGTAACAACGATAACTACTCAGTTATATATAACAAATGCTCTGTTAGATATATGAATGGTACGACTGCTGTTATTTATGCCTCTTGGCACAAATTCCTATACGAATGTACTACATAAAATAACTGTTGAAAGCTACATTTCCACAGTAGTAATCAAAATGAATACAAATGAAAACTATTATGTAGCGGAAAATATTAATTAAAAAAGTTAAAAAAGATAGAGAAAATTCATAAAATATATTAAAAATCGTGTAACACTCTTATTTGGGTATAAAAGTAAGAAAAAAAACCTATTTTGTAACAACGATAACTACTCAGTTATATATAACAAATGCTCTGTTAGATATATGAATGGTGTGATTGCTGTTATTTATGCCTCTTGGCACAAATTCCTATACGAATGAACTACATAAAATAACTGTTGAAAGCTACATTTCCACAGTAGTAATCAAAATGAATACAAATGAAAACTATTATGTAGCGGAAAATATTAATTAAAAAAGTTAAAAAAGATAGAGGAAATTCATAAAATATATTAAAAAACGTGTAACACTCTTATTTGGGTATAAAAGTAAGAAAAAAAAACCTATTTTGTAACAACGATAACTACTCAGTTATATATAACAAATGCTCTGTTAGATATATGAATGGTATGACTGCTATTATTTATGCCTCTTGGCACAAAATCCTATACGAATGTACTACATAAAATAACTGTACAAAGTTACATTACCACAGTAGTAATCAAAATGAATACAAATGAAAACTATTATGTAACGGAAAATATTAATTAAAAAAGTTCAAAGAAGTAGAGAAAAAGTAAGCCAATTTTCCAAAAATATATTAAAAAACGTGTCACACATTTGGATATAAAAGTAAGAAAAAAACCTATTTTGTAACAACGATAACTACTCAGTTATATATAACAAATGCTGTGTTAGATATATGAATGGTATGACTGCTGTTATTTATGCCTCTTGGCACAAAATCCTATTCGAATGTACTACACAAAATAACTGTACAAAGTTATATTACCACAGTAGTAATCAAAATGAATACAAATGGAAACTATTATGTAACGAAAAATATTAATTAAAAAAGTTCAAAAAGATAGAGACAAAGTAAGCCAATTTGCCCAAAATATATTAAAAAACGTGTAACACTATTATTTGGATATAAAAGTAAGAAATAAAACCTATTTTGTAACAACGATAACTACTCAGTTATATATAACAAATGCTCTGTTAGATATATGAATGGTATGACTGCTGTTATTTATGCCTCTTGGCACAAAATCCTATTCGAATGTACTACACAAAATAATTGTACAAAGTTACATTACCACAATAGTAATCAAAATGAATACAAATGAAAACTATTATGTAACGGAAAATATTAATTAAAAAAATTCAAAAAGATAGAGAAAAATTAAGCCAATTTTCCCAAAATATATTGAAAAACGAGTAACACTATTATTTGGATATAAAAGTAAGAAAAAAAACCTATTTTGTAACAACGATAACTACTCAGTTATATATAACAAATGCTCTGTTAGATATATGAATGGTATGACTGCTGTTATTTATGCCTCTTGGCACAAAATCCTATACGAATGTAGATAAAAAATGGTACAAAGTAACTTACGTTGTTTTTTTTTTATAGTTTGTTTTTTTGTTTTTTATTTTAAATTTTTTTTTTTCTTTTTATTTATTTTTTTTTTTTTTTTTTATACGCAAACAAAGTTACATTACCACAGTAGTAATCAAAATGAATACAAATGAAAACTATTATGTAACGGAAAATATTAATTAAAAAAGTTCAAAAAGATAGAGAAAAAGTAAGCCAATTTTCCAGAAATATATTAAAAAACGTGTAACACTATTATTTGGATATAAAAGTAAGAAAAAACCCTACTTTGTAACAACGATAACTACTCAGTTATATATAACAAATGCTCTGTTAGATATATGAATGGTATGACTGCTGTTATTTATGCCTCTTGGCACAAAATCCTATACGAATGTACTACACAAAATAACTGTACAAAGTTACATTACCACAGTAGTAATCAAAATGAATACAAATGAAAACTATTATGTAACGGAAAATATTAATTAAAAAAGTTAAAAAAGATAGAGAAAAAGTAAGCCAATTTGCCCAAAATATATTAAAAAACGTGTAACACTATTATTTGGATATAAAAGTAAGAAAAAAAAAACATATTTTGTAACAACGATAACTACTCAGTTATATATAACAAATGCTCTGTTAGATATATGAATGGTATGACTGCTGTTATTTATGCCTCTTGGCACAAAATCCTATACGAATGTACTACACAAAATAACTGTACAAAGTTACATTACCACAGTAGTAATCAAAATGAATACAAATGAAAACTATTATGTAACGGAAAATATTAATTGAAAAAGTTAAAAAAGATAGAGAAAAAGTAAACCAATTTTCCCCAAATATATTAAAAAACGTGTAATACTATTATTTGGGTATAAAAGTAAGAAAGATAAAAACTATTTTGTAACGATAACTACTCAGTTATATATAACAACTGCTCAGATATATGAATGGTATGACTGCTGTTATTTATGCCTCTTGGCACAAAATCCTTTACGAATGTACTACACAAAATAACTGTACAAAGTTACATTACCACAGTAGTAATCAAAATGAATACAAATGGAAACTATTATGTAACGGAAAATATTAATTAAAAAAGTTCAAAAAGATAGAGAAAAAGTAAGCCAAGTTTCCCAAAATATATTAAAAAACGTGTAACACTATTATTTGGGTATAAAAGTAAGAAAGATAAAAATTATTTTGTAACGATAACTACTCAGTTATATATAACAACTGCTCAGATATATGAATTTTAGAACTGTTAGATATAGGAATGGTATAAATGTTGTTATTTACGCTTATTGGCACAAAATCTTATACGAATATACACAAAAATAACTGCAAAAGTTCAGTAGTTCAAAGAAAATGATATCTGAATTTTTTAAAATTTCAATTTTCCATCTAAAGACTTTGGAATCAAGGAGGTTGTAGCTGTGTTGAGAATTAACTCGTTATTGACAGCTGGTCATAATGGTTTTTGAGTGTATTGCACAAAATAACTGCACAAAGTTACATTACCACAGTAGTAGTGAAAATGAATACAAATGAAAACTATTCTGTGACGGAAAAAATGAAGTAAAAAAGTTCAAAAGCCAATTTGCCTAAAGTATATTAAAAAACGTGTAACACTATTATTTGGGTATAGAAGTAAGGAAAACAAAAACTGTGTATTTATCCAAAGTTAAGTAGAAATCTAAGAATGAAAAGTAAAAACACAGGAATTAGATTTTAAAATAAAAGCATTCCTTATAAGGGAGTAAATATGGTAAGAAAACAAACATGACTTTGCTGTGTATCTAAATATCGACCTTTTAAAACATCTCTAATTCCATTTTGAAATTACCTCAGCAAATGAAAAATTAGGAATTTTGGAATTCCGCCTTACCCTTAGAACGCCGCTCTTTACATGCTAATTGAATTATTCATTATCTAATGTCACCCTTTTGAAACTGACAATCGAGTTTCAGCCGAGGCAAAACTTTTCCTAAAAATGCGCTTAACTGAATTTTAATAATACGAATTTCAAGTTACTAGGGATGTTTGAAAGCCGGATTGACGTAGGACGCGAAACTGTTAACTCTTGCTTTAAAAAGTCGCCTAAAGGCAAATACGCAATATAGAGACAGCAAAAATGAAAGCTTTTTGTAAAATTTGAAAAAATATTCATTATGAAATTTATTGAATTATAAAATATGCATGAAAGTAAAAAAACAACAACTTATGTACTGCTATACAGACATTATACCGGATGATCAAAAAGTCCGTATAAACTTTAAAAATCCATAATAACCGGGAAAACAACCACAATAAAATACGGTTTGCATAGTAGTATCGCTAGGGCATGGAATTTTTTTTTGGAACAGAAAAAACAGTAACTCAAAAAACAGCCGACAGATGGCACTGATACGAGCGACTTCTGTGGAAATATGCAAATGACACTGTTATAAGAACTTGCGATCTTATAAATACACAACCAGTTCAACGCTGTAAACCATGTATGCGAATAAGGATGCTGAGGGCGAAGGATAAAGCTTTGTTGGTGAAGTTGTTTTACGTCAATGAGGAATCAGCGACCGCTGCCTTGCGTCAGTTCCGAATTCAGAAGAATGTGAGGAGTGGAAAAGGACCTTTAACAGTCACAGGCTTCATAAAGCTTGTTCAGTGGTTTGAGGAAACTGAAACTTTGGAGGATCGTGTAAGAACCGGATAATGTTTAAATGAGGCACATCCGCCGGATGTTGCAGCCGAAATTGATGCATTGGCGTCCAGATTTGACCCTGGCAGATTTTTATTTGTGGGGATATTTGAAATCTCGGGTGTATTGATCCAATACATCCAATCTCTCTGAACTGAAAGATGTGATCTGCCGAGAGGTATCTTGCATACAACCGGACCTTCTGCACTCTGCCGTTGGTGGATTTGTGACTCACCTGCAGTGTGGTATCTGTGAGAATGCAGCTATGTTTAGGTTTGCGAAACTGATTTGCTCGCCGCACTCACACGTTGTGGGTTGAATGCCCAAGTTTTTTTTTTCGTGACTCCAGGAAGCGTGTGGTGTGGCCAGAGAAAATAAATGCACTTAAACTTCACCAAGTTTTGGAGAATTGTGATTGGTCTCCAGGAGGCGATTCAGGACCATCCTTGGAGTCCCGGTCCTTCTGGGCAGAGCCGGAAAAGGATGCATTGTAAAAAGGACAATGGAACAACGAACAGGATAATGGAAAAAGTGTAGGATTGCCTGAGTCGAAAGAAGGAAGAAAAAGAATGCAGCGTTCTCTTGGACATTGGCAATTTTTTTGAGGCGTAGCACGTGGAGTGCTCCTTTTACTTTTTAATTCTTATTAAATTCTTTTTGCATACTTTCTTGTCGTTTCTTCTAATTTTGAACATTGTAATATAGAACAGTGGTATTATACTACAATTAAAAGCAATGTGAAGCAATCTTGGGTTATCAATATTTTCGAAATGACAATGCAATGTACTACACCACAGCAGTATCTCCTGTGGTGGTGGTCATGTGGAACACATACTGTTATAATAAACGATTTGGAATCATTCTGATTGTTATTTGCGTTTCTTTTTCATTGATTTATGTACACCAGCGCCCTCTATCGACTCCTTTTGAGTTATTTTTGTTCTGTTAAAAAAATCCCATGCCCTAGCTATACTAACCCTGCAAACCGATTTTTATTTTGTTTTTTTTTCTGGTTATTATGAATATTTAAAGTTTATACGGACTTTTTGATCACCTGGTAGTTTGTAACTATAGAGATGGAAATATAAAGAGGACATTAAAAGATATTTTATTTAGTGTTCACATCTCTTGCTCACAGGTTATGGTAAGATGAATTTAAAAAAAAAGTTGTGAATCGTTATGCGAAAATCGGTATTCTAGTTTATGAACTAAAAATTGATTTATTTAGCATATTACCTTTCATGGAATACAATTAAAGGAGCCTTTTAAGAGCTTTGAATAGGAAAGGATAGAAATGCATGTACTTGTTAGTTTTTACACTTCTATCTTACTGATTATAGTTAAATATAAGACAAATATTTTGTGAATTGTTATGGTAAAATTGGTATTTAGTTTATATATTAAATTGATTTGTTCAGCATAAAATCCTCTATATAAATAAATTAAAGAAGATTTATAAGAGCAGTTATATAATATATAGCATTTATATTAGTTTTTAAACTTCTATCTCGCTGATTATAGTTAAATCTAAGAAAAAATATTTTATGAATTGTTATGATAAAATTGGTATTCTAGCTTATACATTAAAATTGATTTCTTCAGCATAATACCCTCTGTGGAATAAAATTAAAGAAGACTCATAAGGGCTTTAAAAAGCTAAAAAAGGTATAAATTCCTGTATATGTTAGTTTTTACACTTTTGGCTAGCTGATTATAGAAAACTCAAAGGAAAGAATATCTTGTGAATTGTTAATACTTGAACATACTTGATTATAGCAAGGGTTAAGTATTAGACAACACAGATTACTTGTATGAAGTATGAGCACAACTAAGCACAGGTTCACCTATCCCCCCCAAAAAAAAGCTATTATTATTATTTTTTGTAATTGGTTATGCTATATATCGGTGTTTCGCCAAGAGGTAGTGGAAAAATAACAGAAAACACTAAGCATCTAACACTTGTCAACCATTAATATTACCTGCGTTTTGACCCTGTATCTGGGTGTAATACTGTATATACTGCTGCTGTTGCTGCTGCTGTTGTTGTTGCTGTTGTTGCTGCCTTGGAGGATGGTGCAGCGTGTGAGCCATCTCGTGATGCTGCTCCATCTGTGGGAAGGGTGGTACCGTGATCTCACTGGTGTGTCTCCGCCTTCCCTTCTTTGGCGAGGGCTGAGGCGACATTTTGCTCTGCAGCCGCCTCAGTGACTCAACGCTGGCCGCCGAGGGCGCCATCGTCGTGGTGGGGGGCTGTTGACGGTGCCTCCTGCCATCGTGCCACTGCTCCGAGGCAGACACCACCGTTGTTGTGGCCGTCGTCATGATCGTGATGTCGTCGTCCGGTGGCCGGTGGGGGGTACTTGCGTACGATGGGACGGCGTCCGGAAGGGGCGTCCGGCGCCCACCTCCTCCGCCGTCTCTCAGAGCCTGGTACAAGAACTGTTCCTGCTGAGCATAAGTTTGTGCTTGATACGGAGTCTGGGACTGTTGCTGTTGCTGGGACGACGCCTGGTACAGGTGGGGAGAGGCCTGCGTCCGGTACGGAGACAGAATCTGCGTCTGGTACTGGGGTTGCGATGCAACCGCCACCTGTTGAGGAGTCGCTTGGGGCGTCGTGGGCAGCTGGGTTTGGGGGAACATAGGGGATTGATAGGGGAACGATTGGGACTTTGGTTGAGGGGAGTGAGAGGATGGGGTAGTGCTGCGGTAGGGAGAAAGGGGTGGTTGGGGTGTGACTGCTATCTCGTCGGCTTCCTCCTTGGCTTCAGTGGAGGGTTGCTGAACGGAAATCAGTGGCTGCGGGGTCTTGGCACCTTCGCTCTCCAACCCCCTCTGTTGCTCCTTCCCTCTCTGTTCTAGCATAACCTTTCGCTCTTCGGTCACTGCTTTTAGTTCATCTCTCAGCTGTTGCTTCAGGCTCTGCATGTACTGGGGCAACTTAGTGCCCGCTTCCCCTCCTGGGCTAGGGGTTCTAGCCAATTCGGCTCGTCTCCCCAGCAAAGGGGAGAGGCTCCCGCCTGCGACGGCCGGTTGTGGAGACGGGGTGCCCAGTGCAGTAAGGGGAGAGTATTGCCTGGATGTCTCCAAGTTGGTCGCTACGGTCGTGGTTACTGTTACAGCCGTTGCGGGTGTCAGACCTTCAAGTTCGTTAGGGTCCTGTAGCTCTATCCCGTTCTTGCTTCTTTCAAGGGTCTTCCTCGTCGGACTGGGAGACGATCGTTGGTCCTGAGGAAGGTTTGGAAGCTTCCTCCTGAGGCGAACTGACTTAATGCTCTCCGCCTCACTCTGAGTGTCCGAAGAATCACCAGTCTGGAACAGAAAGAGTACATTATATATCATTATAAAATGTCCTAAATTTCATGTCATTGGGATTACTAATTTTTCAGAAGCTACTAGTTAAAGACGCTAAATATCGCTAGTTTGAAGGTTTCGGATATATTATAAAGTTATTAATACATTTTTATTTATATACACAGTCTTCTGAACTTTTATTACTTTTTTAAAGTTACATGAAACATTCACACATTTATAAATTTACAATAAGCTATAAAAATGGGGAGAATGAATTAAAAAAAGGACTGAACTTTGTCACTTTAACAGCTGTTCAGAAAGTTAGCAAAAATGCGTAAATAAAATGGGGAGAATGGGTATATAAAAAATCATGATAAAAAATTTATGTGGCATTACATGAATCATACAGCTGTAAAAAAAGCTTTATAATACAGAAAACTATTTATTAAGATTTGGATAAAACTAGGTCCTTCTCAGAAAATAAACTTACGTACGAGGCTCAAAGAATTATAAAATGTCTGTCCAAATAACAAAATTATAAATGATAGCAGGTATTCGAAAATTTGGTAGATTATTTAATGAATTTCATACAAATATTACATTACTTATTTCCGTTAGCTGAAAGTAAAATAATTCTTACAAAACAGAAGTTCTACAAATTATTTTTTATTTGTCCTTAAATAGAGAAGTTGAGTATTTATCAACTTCTCTATTTAAGGACGTAGAGGATTTATCGAAAGGAAGTAGATGAATCGAATCGAAAGAAAGTAGAATATTTAAGGAAGTAGATGATTTATCAGCAAATTTAATTCATTAAATTAAATTTGACGATAAATCATCTGATTTTTTTATCAAGCTCAGCTTTCATTGAGTGGAATATTTTGTCCCTTTTCTTAACACATTGTATGTGGGACACGTACTAGTACGTTTTCTGACGATTGATACTTGAGCGCGGGACACGTACTAGTACGTTTTCTGACAATTGATGCTTGAGCGCGGGTCACGTACTAATATGGATTAGTGTAACAACATGGTTTATTTTTGGGTACAAAAATAACGGTATATACAGGAAAACAAAGCCGAATGTTCTTGTCTACTACATAGATTCTTGAAAAATTTAGACAAATAAAAACTAGTTTTTACATCAGTCGATACGGAACCACAGAACGGGAAAAATTAAAACTATATACTACTATTTCTATTTGATTTTTCATACTTACGATACTATTATAAATTTATCCACTAAAAAATATATTTTTTGTTTACAAAAATCTTATAGTTGTTATTTATATATTTCTATTTATATATTTGTTTAGATATTTCAATACAAAATACAAAAAGTTGGTTAAAAAATTAAATAGTTTTCGATCCTTTGAGATTTAACTGAATAATTAAATTTAAGCGCAAAACGCCCTCTCCCGGTACAATTCCTCTGCGACATGTTCCCACACACAATGTGTTAAGATGGCTGACACAAACATATGCGAAAAAAAAGTAAGGCTCTCTAACTCTGAAAGCTGATAGAAAAAAAATATAACTTTTATATGAGACTACCATAAGAGCAAAAAAGCAATAGTTAACGTAATAAAAATCAAGTTGCCACAAATTGACACGAATTCGAATAAAAATCAATAACAGGCAGCTGTTCCGTAGCCACAATCACAAAAGGTGACAGCTCGTAATTTTTATTGAAACTTGTGACAGTATTACGCTGTTTCTGCTTCTATATCATTGTATTTTTCTGTAACTAAGGTTCATTATTTCACAAAGGTGGATGATTCTGACGGGACCTATCATTTTTAGCCCGGTATGTACACCTATGCAAACAATGACACTCGACACAATTCCGTATTGAAATGCAGCTTTCTACGTAGCAAGAGAAGAAAAGAAAAATCTAGATGTAATCACCCCCGATATATTCAATTTCGCACTTCACAAAATATCCATTATAATTTGGCTTTTAAGGTATCCGTCTGCGTTGAAAACGTCATTTTTTTTTGCCAAAAAGCATCATTTTTTAATTTCTTTATTGTAAAATTTTAACTTCTAGGCTTCTAAATATGTTTTTGTTTTGTCTCTACGGCACTTTAAAGAAAAGTGACAGCTGTCAAAACAAAATGAAAGTAGCGACTTCGAAACCGGAAGTTGTGAATTTAGAGTCTTTTAAAAAGCATTTTTTGGACAAAACTTTTTAAATTTTCATGAAGGTTAGTCTAAACATTTTTCTAGTATTTTTAATAATTAGCAATTAGAAAGTTTTAAAGCAAGAAAGTGTGGGGAATTTTAAAGATGTATTTTAATTTTTTAAATAGTTAAAGTTGCTTTCTTAAACTTTAAATGCGTTTTTCTCAGAACGGTATTTTTAATAAAATATTGAAACTTGAAATGGGATTTCTCAAAAAGTTCTTAAAATATTTTGTTGAAAATTATTATGAATGCTTTTGATAGTATTTACTAGTGAATGACCTAAGAGCTTTAAATTTGGATAATTTCTAATGATGTTACACTCATAGTCAGATATAAAGGTAATGGAAATTCCTTAAAAATTCAATGTGTATGATTTTGAAGGACCAAAATTTATTACCAAATGTAAATTAAGCAAAGATTTTAGGTGATTCACTAGTCCAGTGTATAAGAAATGTGTTTCGTCAAAAATATCAAAATAATTTAATTTATTAAAAAATTAGACCTTTTGAAAAAACCCGATTATTTTATTAAATTTTCTTCATTTATTAGAAATTTTATAAAAACTTCTCCAGGAATAAATTTTTTAAGTGTAATTCTCTATGATAATATAAAAAATAAATCTAAAAATGCAAAAATATGAACTAGTTTCTACGTTTAAAGAAAAAAGTTCTCCTAACGTAGACGGATACCTTAAGGATCGAGCAGAGAAAGGACACATTAGAGGTTGTCTATTGGAGTTAGAGCTGAAAATTTAATATCACGATATACCACCAAATTGATTTTGATATCGTTCACATATCGCGATAGTACTTTAAAGTAGGAGCGTATATTACTATTTTTAATTCACTATTTCAGATAGTACTATTTTTGAATAACCATAGCTTTGTAGATATTTTTAAGAAAGCATCTTGCTATCGAAATATATCAACATGTGCATATATCACTGACCGCTGCGATCAAGCAGTCGTTGATATGCAAGGTTTGGTACTTTAATAATGGCAACTATTTATTTACATGGAATACAAAAGTGATTCATGTCACAATGCTTTAACAGTCCTTCTATATAGTCCACAGTATTGTGTATAACCCGTTTCAAACGATGTGGAAGTCGCAGAACGCCTGTAGCAGCGCCTGTTTGGTCGATAGTTCGAATGGACCGGTCTATTGCCGCAAGACTATCGGGAACTGTTCTGAAGTGAATGCTACGAAGTGGTTTCTTCATTATAGGAATTAAGTCACAAGGGCTTAGATCTAGGCATTATGTTGGATAATAAAGCACTTAACAACCCCATCGATCGAAAAAATCAGTCACAGTTTGCGCTGTATGTGGTTGAGCATTCTCATGCAGAATGATAGGGGCTTTCTGCAGAAAGTGCAGAATTTTTCTCATGCTCAGGCGTTCCTTCAGAATGAGCAGCACAGTCGTATGCGCAAATTCTGTCCTTCGGACCAGCTCGTGGATCGTTTGGCATCGATCACTGTCCATTAGTGAGGCAACAGCATGCACTTCTATATCTCTGATACTAGGACGACCTGGCCGATGTATGTCTGCTACATTTTGGCGTTCTTCATTGAAGGCTTTTACCCATCTTGCTACAGTTCTGTAAGCAATGTAGATTCCCCGCTTGCTTCTTGAAGCCCTAAATGACATTGTCGTGATGTACGAGTTCTCGCATATTGAAGTTTCATCCATTTTCGTTGTTCTTGATTTGAAAACATCTTGACAACATTTACTTTAGACCGCAAGCTAATACAAAGATTGGCTTTTCTCGTCACTCCGCATTTGTACGATGTAGGAAGGACGAGTCTTTCTGCTGACAGGCAAGGTAAGTATGTAGTTTACGTGTGGTATACATGACATTCTTTGGTTTTGTTGCGTAGCTCTTTTTACAGCATTGTTGTCATTATTAAAGTTCCAATCCTCGCATTATTCCAATAAATTAGGGTTAATTGCTAACAGTGGTTTTTCGGTCTTGACGCTAGGCATCGTTATCTTGAAAAGTGACTGTTGCGATCAAGCCCTCAAGGTTAATACTTTTGATATATCCGTATATTGTTCCAATAAACCAGTGATAAGGTGAAAGAACAACTAAGGTATCCACGTCAATTGCGAATAGTGCAATTTCCGGCCTTGACGTGCTTCGTTATCGAGATATTGGGATATACTACACAAGAACAGGACGCAGACGTGATAATGTCCAAGAACAAATTTTCTGGCTTGTGTGCGTATCAAGTACGCCGGTAAATACGAGAAGAAAACGTCAAACGAATGTAATAGCTTGGAAAAATATTACTTTATGAGGAATATTTAGAATGTCTTTTGGCGATCTACGTTATCGCGTCTAAGAAAAATCAGTATTGCCGACAGAGATATATCGACAGAGCAAAATTTTGATATTGTTTTCTCGATACTTAAAGTATATCAATATTTGACGATATATTGATAAACGATCCATTGATGTATCGGTTGTTTATTGATAAACGGTCACTGGAGAGTCTCTATTGAAGGTACCTGGGCCCTAGGTAGAATCTCCAGTAGTAAGATGTTTAATTCATCATGCAATGTCCTTTCATTAAAATAAATATACAGTAGATAGAAAAAAATTCATGTTTTAAAAATGGGATCAACATTTTTACTAGGCCCTAACTGATTAAGAAAAAGTAAGAAATATGTATAAAATATTTAAAAATTAAAATAAAATACAGATTTACACGATGCAGTACAATAAAAAGATTAATTATGACTATGAAGTTACACGATGCAAAAACAAGTTAAAAAGGTAACACGAGATTAAATAAATTTTAATTTATTTAAAAAGGTAACATACAAAATTAAATAAATAAAAATTAAAATAAGAATATTTACAACAAGATGTGGAACATTAAAGAATTAAATTTAACATTAAAAAATTGATTTTATAATAGGACGTGAGAAAACCTCAAATCAGGAGAAATGTCCTTCAGAATAGTTCCCTACTCACCTTGTCCCTAGGTGTACTAGGGGTCTGAGGTGACCCTGCCGAGGTAGCGACGACTTCGGAGAAGACGTTGTTGGGTCCGTGTGGGCTGGACAACCCCCCTCCGTTCAGTCGGGTGACAATATCGTCTGCGGGCTTTGCGGAAGGACTGCCACCATAAGAAGCCGACCGAAGCCGTCGAACTTGGATCGGTGGAACTGCAAATAGGCAAAAACTTAGTTTTATGGATGCAGTATTTGACGGGAGCATTACTTGACTTAGTATCTTTTTGTGTATAGTATCAATTCTATATACAGACATAAACCTATACATATATGAATATACGTAATATGAATATACATAAGTACATATAAGGCGCCAGGGAAGAAGATACAAGGACTTATGCTAATCCAGCCTTTGAAGAAGCTGCGAGGCATATGCTAATTACATTCTGCCATCAGCGGCTGCGCGTGCCTATGATGCCGGCCGCCCTATTTAGGCCCACCGTAGCTGGGATAGAGCAAGCAGCTTTCGTTCCAGCCACGGCCTTGTTTTGCTTCCCGGCAGCATCCTCACTGTGCTTCCTTCAGGACTCAGCTGAATGCAGTTTACTTTAGTTCAGCCAGCTTGCTGATTGTTTTCCATTAAGATTTTTCTGGTGACTATCTCGCTTTGTTTCTAAAATCTTAATAAATGCCTTTTAAGTTTTTCTGGTAGCTATTTATTTTTACTCTAGTCACACCTTCGAAGACACTTTATGTGTTCCCTTCACATATATGAATTAAAACAGAAGAACCCGCAACCTCTCAGTCACGAGATAATTGCCTTACCAACTGAGCTACCGCGGTTCAGATAATTTATTTTAAAAGATATATTATGAGTTATCTGATGTCTTATGTCTTTTTACTCCGACATAAAAGTATTAGTGTTCATAAAATTTAATTCTAAACCACTGGAACCTGTGTTTTTAATAATGAATACACTATTGTTACCAATTTATGAAGCGTAGCGTTCGTGGATTGAGTAGACTTTGAATTAAGACAGCAAAAATAACAGCACTTTATTCGTAATGCAGGGAAAACACGAATACAGCAGCCAACACCGCGAGAACTGGCTAGCACAGGCGATAACTCTTAGCGCCAAACAACGTAGGTCTTTACCTCTACAAATTTCTCAGCTAACTGAACCTCGATCAGGATCGGCCCCCGGTATTTATATCCTCGGGAGAAACTGGAATATTCTAGAAAGTACTAGGTACAAACGGTCGCCAAGAAAGTCACCAAGTCGCCAAATTTGGAGATAAATCGCCAAACTTGGCGCCAAAAATTAGTCGCCAAAAACATCGCCTACGAGCCAATATCTCGCCAAATACATGATTTACCCATTATAATACACAGTATACGGCAAAAATACATGCCAACTTGCGAAATTCGTAACACTATAAATGCCAGGTTTTTTCAGGTATGTCTGTTTTAATTTGCTTAAAGCTTAATTACCGATTTTGTCGGTATCTATATGTAATCCAGCAGTATTATAACTACTTGTCACAACAATTATGTAGCCTCTATTGTTTTTAGTTTCCCGGGCTACTGGGCAAAGATAAGTCTAATCAGCTGGCAGTAATAAACTAAGAAGCAATCGGGCCACAATAAATAACACACAAGTCCTAGTCTGATTTAAGTTTTATTTGAAATTGCTAGGAAAGGACATTTTCACTAGTCAGTGTCAGACGAGAGAACGTACACGAAAACACGTGCTGGAACAGAGGTGGACCCCCAAAGCGAGACAAAGACGAAATATGTCCCAGAGAAACGGAAAACTGTTAGAATTTAACTGTTAGATCAGTGGAGAAACTGGGCCATTTGACAGCTACAGCTGGGAAATGCGGTGAGTAGATAGAAAATTTACATCTATTCCGTAGAATTATTTTGGAAATCAGTTGGAAGAATTTTAAGTCGAGGATACTCCTTTGATTAAGACATTTTGGGTCTGGGGAAATAGATTTTAAGAAATTTGAATGCGAGACAGGAGGTTTTGAAATAATATATCTTCTAACGTGGTTTCACTGAGATTACTTCTGTTGTCTCGGAGAATGAATTTCAACACTAACTTGTGTAGCTGGAGCTGCCAAAACCACCATTGCAATCTTATACAAGTGCGGATATGTAATTATAAAGTTGACGTTAAATTAGAAAATATTGATAAGTTGGTAACAGTAACAAAATGACTGAAAGATATATCGAACTGAAATAAACCGATATTTTTTTCCGTTCAGTTCCGGTTTTCGTTCCGACCAAAATAACGGTTTTTTCCGGTTTTCGGTTCAGTTCCGGTTCGAAGCCCTGGTTAATACCCACAGTATTGGCCTGCCACCCCCAGAGGTATTGATTAAAAATTTGGAGAATTTTGTGACTACGAACCTATTTTACGTTCCCCAGTCACCTTAAACGAACACAGCGGATCTTTGGTCGGCCCCAGTCGCGAACCGGCAACCTTTCAGTTACGATTTCACTGCCTTTACCGACTGATCTAAAGCAGCTCTTTACCTCAACACTTAAATTCATTAAAGAAAATGCGATTAAAAATAAATTATGGCTTCAAAAACAGTAAAGGAATAAAAAAGTGAAGATATAATTTCACTTCAATAATATTTTGCCATACGTAGTAAGAACTCTAAAAAAAATTACAAAATAGAAATTATGTGTAAATTTAGTTTTAAGAAAATGTAAAATAATTCTTAGTATATGTGCTAATTGCACATATTTTAATACTAATAGCTTACTGTAAATCGTGACTATACATTTCAAGTGACTTGCTACTTTTTATCATTGAGTCAATGACCTTAGCATGAAATTTAAAAGCATCAATTCGCACCCACTCACATATACATGAACACCCGCACCCACACACCCTTATTACACTCAGACACATATAAACAAATATGCGTGGGTGCATACATGCGTTTATGTCTGTGCCATTTTTAGCTCATTTAGTTATCTTAATGTAGAAGCTAATGTATTTACATACCTAACTTTGATATAACACTATTATATCTAATAGTTTCAATTTTAAGGTAGTTCTGTTAACATACACATTTATTTGAATTACTTATCCAATGGCAATTTTAAATGTGTCCACATAATTAGAACTGCCTGCTCTCAACTAAATAATTTTACATCGGAAGAATTAACAAAATCAATTTTTTTTTTTTTACAAAAATGAAGTCTTAGGTGGATCAAACAATTAGTCAAATGTAATTTTTTTATTAAAAAATGAACTATTATGAATAAATGAATTTGGTAGAAGAACTAGTGTTGTATCTTACAACCAAGTATTCTAATAAATTTATCTCATCAGATGGCGCTGTGTGCACATTTTAGAAGTTGAAAAATTGTACCTGTAATTGTCAGGCCTTTGTTATGTTATTGGATTGTTATGTTGAATAAAAAACTAAGAAAACTGAAAACGCGGCTATCACTGGATTACTCCAAAATAATAGCCTAATACCCCGATTCATAATATTATGGCACCAAAGGTTGGGAGCCACAATGTTATGATTCGGCATATTAGGCTAGGGTTTTATACAACTTAACAAAGGACTGACAAGAGAAATATACAGGTACAATTTTTCAACTTCTAAAATGCGCACACAACGCCATCTGTTGAGATAAAATGATTAGATTACTTGGTTGGAAGATACAGCAACTAGTAATATTTGTCATGTTATTACAAAGTCTATTATTGCAACTGCTGCTTAGAAAAATATTTTATTTTTGAAATTTTACAGTAAAACATTATAAATAATTTGAAAAAGTCTGTTTTCAGTGAAAATCGTTATAAATATCGCTGAGGTAAAAATTAAGACATAGTGCCTTCAAGCATTCCCTATATAATAGTAGCCTAAGTTATTTGTCCGTCTTTTGCCGTAGTTTTTGAAGCGGTTGGACCTGGAATGAATAGAGGAAACCACATTGAATTCTTGATGAGTTAGGGTTAACACAATTCAAAGCGAGTGCAAAAACGTTCGAAATCCATCCCTTCCCTCCTTTTCGATAATTTAATGCAATTATTTCAAGCCCTATTTTCCCCGGTTAAGAGCAGGCAATGATTAAATTCATCAGTTTATCACATTATAAGTAGATGATAATAACATTTTTTCTAGCATTATGACGTCATTTCTTTAACAATCTCATTTAATCATTTCTTATTTTAAATTATTTAAGTACAGTCTACATTTTTTTCATACGCTTTATCAATGAACTTAGATAATACGTAAATGATTTTCTTTTTTATTTGGCTTAAATAATCGATTAGGTATATATGGTATAATTTTAAATTTAATAATCGATTATTTTTTGTTCCAATGAAAATTTTATCACCAGTATTAACAACAAATTCCTTCCATAAAAGTCTAGGAGTCTATTTCACGGACTAATAAATATCTAGCGTTTAAGTTATATATCTTTGAAAATTCAGAATTTCATTCGTTTGTGTGTTTGTTATTTATATATGACCACAGCGTTTGCAATCGATTCGCTAAATTTCGGATATCATTCATATATACCACCAAATAATCACTGTCAATATTAAAACCTCTTCTTTCCATCCTTACATGAAATATAACAAGATAAATTAAGGTTGACAACTAACATTCGGTCAGTTAAGATAGACAAATTATTGAACATGTTTCAGATAATTCTCAAAAATAATTTTTTATGCGTCACATACTTTACAATTATGGAAAATTATTGTAATTTTCAATGACTTTATTAGTAATATCAATAAACAGTTAAATCAACCGTTAAAAATTAATTTTTTTTTAATTATACTTTTCTTATTTAAAAATAAAGTATTTCAATAAATTAGAAATCATGCTATAATATAAATTATAAATGATAATATCAATAAACGCTATAATCAACCGTGCCGTAAAATAAATTAATTATGATTTACATAAATTTTTGCATACTATATCTTTTCATTTAAAGGAATAAGTGCTTCAGTAAATTACAAATCATTGATTATATTATAAAATTTTAATGATAACACCAATAAACGCTATAAAGTCGACCGTGCAGTAAAATAAATAAATTATTGTTAACATAAATTTTTGACGTACTATACTTTTTCATTTAAAGAAATAAGTGTTTCAATAAATTACATGCCATTGTTTATATTACAAAATTTATAAATGATAATACCAATAAACACTTTGTCAACCGTGCCTTAAAATAAATTAATTATTGTTTACATAAATTTTTGACGTACTATACTTTTTCATTTAAAGAAATAAGTGTTTCAATAAATTACATGCCATTGTTTATATTACAAAATTTATTAATGATAATAACAGTAGACGATATAAAATCCACAGTGCCTTAAAATAAATTAATTATTGTTTACATAAATTTTTGACATACTATAGCTTTCATTTAAAGAAATAAGTGTTTCAATAAATTACATGCCATTGTTTATATTACAAAATTTATAAATGATAATACCAATAAACACTTTGTCAACCGTGCCTTAAAATAAATTAATTATTGTTTACATAAATTTTTGACATACAATAGCTTTTAATTTAAAGAAATAAGTGTTGAAATAAATTACATGACATGTTAAGGTATGCTACGGACGCAAGTAACATTACCCCAGATGGGTTCTCATGATTTAGATGCAGGGACCAAGCTTAACCCTCTAAGCGGTTCGCACGTACAATTCTACCAAACCGATGACGTCTTCAAAACGTACAATTTTCGACCTTCAAAAACGCTCTGAAAATGGGTGTAATGTATATTTTTGCTAGTGTTTTCCTCCACAGAGTTTTGCGGTAGTAGGATCAGGTCGATTGTTTAGGAACTGCACCTGTCTTTGACTGATATTTATTGAGAGACGCACCCGTAGCCCCTGAGGCACAAAGACGATGATAGCTTTTCATGGCTTTGTAAATTTCTATTTCGAAGTATTTCGTTTGCGGTAACAGATGTATGACTAATTGCAAAACTTAAATATCTTTGATGATTTTCGTAACAAAATATAAATAACTCTCTTAAAGAATATTTTTATTTGTACTTTTAGAATCCATTATTTCTTATGGGATGATCTTCGAGACTTGACGAGCTTTGTGTGTACTAAAAATTAACAATCTATAACATTTATTTATATATCTATTTATAACCGGAAGTAAAGAGACAATAACGAGGGTAGTTTCCCGTATTCCATTCTAGTCGACAAAGGGTGAAGGAAAAAATAATAGAACGTTTTGGTCACTGACATAGTAAACCTTTAGAGTATTTTTGGAGACTTTTTTTCCTCGAGGTGTTCTATTCGGAGGGTTAATACCAGGGCTTCGAACCGTAATTTTTTTGTTCCGGTTTTCGTTCCGGTTCAACTAAAAAATTAATTTCTTATGGATGATCTTCGAGTTCCGGTTTTGCTCCGCTAAAAATTAACAATCTATAAAATATATATCTATTTTCGTTCAGTTCCGGTTTTTCTAGCTCCGCCAAAAAAAATAATGTTTTCGTTTCAGTTAAACCAAATGAATAATTTCATTTATATGGTATTATTTATTTGTACTAAAAAAATAATTCTATCATAAACAAAAAATGTAATTCTATCAAAATTTAGAAGATTTTATTCTTTTTTTAATTGTACACTATGTGAATTGATACAAACAGCAGGTACGATAAGAGCGGCGAGCATTGGCATTGTTATCCATTATCAAAATCGCATTTGACAACTAGGTTCATGATTACCCACATTCGTCGTTTGACTCTCACATCGTGCACTTGGCCTTGCAATAATTATGAAAAAAATATATTATTTATTTAACATATGAAAATTGCCTCTAATTATTAATATATCTTCTAACGTGGTTTCACTGAGATTACTTCTGTTGTCTCGGAGAATAAATTTCAACACTAACTTGTGTAGCTGGAGCTGCCAAAACCACCATTGCAATCTTATACAAGTGCGGATATGTAATTATAAAGTTGACGTTAAATTAGAAAATATTGATAAGTTGGTAACAGTAACAAAATGACTGAAAGATATATCGAACTGAAATAAACTGATATTTTTTTCCGTTCAGTTCCGGTTTTCGTTCCGACCAAAATAACGGTTTTTTCCGGTTTTCGGTTCAGTTCCGGTTCGAAGCCCTGGTTAATACCCACAGTATTGGCCTGCCACCCCCAGAGGTATTGATTAAAAATTTGGAGAATTTTGTGACTACGAACCTATTTTACGTTCCCCAGTCACCTTAAACGAACACAGCGGATCTTTGGTCGGCCCCAGTCGCGAACCGGCAACCTTTCAGTTACGATTTCACTGCTTTTACCGACTGATCTAAAGCGACTCCTTTACCTCAAAACTTAAATTCATTAAAGAAAATGCGATTAAAAATAAATTATGGCTTCAAAAACAGTAAAGGAATAAAAAAGTGAAGATATAATTTCACTTCAATAATATTTTGCCATACGTAGTAAGAACTCTAAAAAAAATTACAAATTAGAAATTATGTGTAAACTTAGTTTTAAGAAAATTTAAATGAATTCTTAGTATATTTGTTAGTTGCACATATTTTAATGCTAATAGCTTACTGTAAATCGTGACTATACATTTCAAGTGACTTGCTACTTTTTATCATTGAGTCAATGACCTTAGCATGAAATTTAAAAGCATCAATTCGCACCCACTCACATATACATGAACACCCGCACCCACACACCCTTATTACACTCAGACACATATAAACAAATATGCGTGGGTGCATACATGCGTTTATGTCTGTGCCATTTTTAGCTCATTTAGTTATCTTAATGTAGAAGCTAATGTATTTACATACCTAACTTTGATATAACACTATTATATCTAATAGTTTCAATTTTAAGGTAGTTCTGTTAACATACACATTTATTTGAATTACTTATCCAATGGCAATTTTAAATGTGTCCACATAATTAGAACTGCATGCTCTCAACTAAATAATTTTATATCGGAAGAATTAACAAAGTCAATTCTTATTTTTTTCAAAAATGAAGTCTTAGGTGGATCAAATAATTAGTCAAATGTAATTTATATTAAAAGAATAAATTATTATTTATAAATGAATTTGGTAAAAAAACTAGTGTTGTATCTTACAACCAAGTATTCTAATAAATTTATCTCATCAGATGGCGCTGTGTGCACATTTTAGAAGTTGAAAAATTGTACCTGTAATTGTCAGGCCTTTGTTATGTTATTGGATTGTTATGTTGAATAAAAAACTAAGAAAACTGAAAACGCGGCTATCACTGGATTACTCCAAAATAATAGCCTAATACCCCGATTCATAATATTATGGCACCAAAGGTTGGGAGCCACAATGTTATGATTCGGCATATTAGGCTAGGGTTTTATACAACGTAACAAAGGACTGACAACAGAAATATACAGATACAATTTTTCAACTTCTAAAATGCGCACACAGCGCCATTTGTTGAGATAAAATTATTAGATTACTTGGTTGGAAGGTACAGCAACTAGTAATTTTTGTCATGTTATTACAAAGTCTATTATTGCAACTGCTGCTTAGAAAAATATTTTATTTTTGAAATTTTACAGCAAAACATTATAAATAATTTGAAAAAGTCTGTTTTCAGTGAAAATCGTTATAAATATCGCTGAGGTAAAAATTAAGATATAGTGCCTTCAAACATCCCCTATATAATAATAGCCTAAGTTATCTGTCCGTCTTTCCTGGAATTTATGAAGCGGTTGGACTTGGAATGGATAGAGTTATTCATATTGGATTCTTGATGAGTTAGTGTTAGCAAAATTTAAAGCGAGTTAAAAAATTTTCGAAATTCACCCCTTTCCCCCTTTTCGATCGTTTAATGCCATTATTTAAAGCCCTAATTTCCCCACAAGGCAAGCGATGATTAAATTCATGAATTTATCACATTATAAGTAGATGAAAATATTTTTTTTTCTAGCAACATGACGTCATTCCTTTGACCATCTCATTTAATCATTTCTTATTTTAAATTATTTAAACATTGTCTGCATTATTTTCACACGTTTTATCACTGAACTGAGATATGACTTACATAATTTTCTTTTATATTTGGCTTACATAATAGATTAGGTACATATGGGGTAGTTTTAAATTTAATCATCGATTATTTTTGGTTGCAATGAAAATTTTATCCCCAGTATTAACAAAAAATTCTTTTCATAAAAGTCTAGGAATCTATTTCACGGACTAATAAATATCTAGCGTTTAAGTTATATATCTTTGAAAATTCAGAATTTCATTCGTTTGTGTGTTTGTTATTTATATATGACCACAGCGTCGATTTGCAATCGATTCGCTAAATTTCGGATATCATTCATATATACCACCAAATAATCACTGTCAATATTAAAACCTCTTCTTTCCATCCTTACATGAAATATAACAAGATAAATTAAGGTTGACAACTAACATTCGGTCAGTTAAGATAGACAAATTATTGAACATGTTTCAGATAATTCTCAGCCACAAAACTAGGCAGTTTTTTACCTGCGTCACAGGGTATTTTACAATTATGGAAAATTAAAGATTGTAATGATCCGTGAAATGACGGGCTATATGGTAGTAATATCAATAAATAGTTTAACTCAACCGTGCCTCAAACAAATTAATTTTTATTTACATACATTTTGCTATACCCCCAATTCATTTAAAAAATAAAGTATTTCAATAAATTAGAAATCATGCTCATAGTATAAAGTTTATAAATGATAATATCAATAAACGCTATAAAGTCAACCGTGCCGTAAAATAAAATAATTATTATTTACATAAGTTTTTGACATACTATATCTATTCATTTAAAGAAATAAGTGTTTCAATAAATTACATGTCATTGCTTAATTTATAAAGTTTATTAATGATAATACCAATAAACGCTATAAATTCAACCGTG
>CM063500.1:91834035-91849035 GCA_032207245.1 Pardosa pseudoannulata
GGAATTTAAAACTTTGGTATCTTGCATTTTACCAAAATTAGGCTATTTTGGAGGTGTAAAGGTTTAATTATTTGCGATATGAGTTGTTTATCTATCTGGTTTCCCCTATCTCCCTGGATTCTTCTATCTAACATGGACACACATCTTTTAGGTGTGTACAGACTTCACGCATCCGGGGTACCACAGTGATCTCTTCCTAGCTTTCTTCCTGGCAGCCTTGAGATTTCCTTTGTATAGTTTGCTCCTTACTGGGTTGGACCACATTAATCTTCGAACCATGACCGACCTGTCATAGGTCAGCAACGTCTTAGTAGCCTTTATGTGTCACTGTGGTGATGACTGGGACCAGCAGTAAGTTGTTGCTGTATGGCCGAAAAGGCTGGGTCAGCGTAATACCAATTATTTGACCTATCCAGTTAATGAGCTTTATCCCTAGGTCTTTCAATTTTCATTGCTACTGCTTCTATTTTGAAATAACTCACTTGAATTTTTAAAGAGTGAGTGGAGAGTTGCCTAGTGCACATTTGAAGTGGAATTTAAAAAAAAAAAAAAAAGAACTTGCATTTTACCAAAATTAGGTGATTTTGGATTTGTAAAGGTTTTAATTATTTGTGATAGGAGTTGCTTATTTATCTGGTTTCCCCTATCTCCCTGGATTCTTCTATCTAACATGGACACACATCTTTTAGGTGTGTACAGACTTCACGCATCCGGGGTACCACATTGATCTCTTCCTAGCTTTCTTCCTGGCAGCCTTGAGATTTCCTTTGTATAGTTTGCTCCTTACTGGGTTGGACCACATTAATCTTCGAACAATGACTGGCCTGTCATAGGTCAACAGCGGCTTAGTAGCCGTTATGGGTCTCTGCTATGATGATTAGTAGTAGTAAGCTGTTGCTGTATGGCAGAAAAAGCTAGGCCAGCGTAAAACCAATTATTTGACCCATCTGGTTACTGAGCTTTATCCCAAGGTCTTTCAGCTTTCATTGCTACGGCTTATATTTTAAAATAACCCATTCGAATTTTTGAGTTATGAGTTGAAGTGGAATTTGAAAGATTTCACTTCGGCATCATTCATCCTCCCAAAAGTAGACGATTTTGAAAGTGTAAAAGTTTAATAATTTGAGATACGAGTCATTTACCTTGCCGGTTGTTGAGCTTTATCCCTGGGTCCTTGAGCTGCCATTGCTACGGCTGCCTGCATCTGTTCTACAGTGGGCTGTGGAAGTCTTCTATGAGATCTTCTGGGGGTTGTCGGTTGTGCCGGAGTCTTTTGGGGCGATCCACCTGTGGTTGTCTTTTGGGGAGATCCAAAACCCTCCTGCATACATGAAACCAAAAAAGTTTAAATCCATTAGATACACATATTTCCGTGAAATCGAATCAAATTGGTGATTGAAACAGACACGTAGCCTTTAAACATTTGAGTTCAGATATAAAAGTGGACGTTTTTTGATTTCGTCTATCAAACTACCTATGCAAATAATATACATAACTTTTGTAGTGTACGAAATAATACTGAAAATTTATGCTTACATTCTGACCATTTCGTAGAAAAAAAAACTAGATAAAACAATCTTATTTATTAAGGGTGCTATTAAATAATATCATAGGACACGTTGCTAGCGTGAAATTTATTCTAACATTTTTGTTAGATATTTCAGGCAGATTTAATACATGACTTAACACATTGTATGCGGGAAACGTAATAGTACATTTTCTGACGATTCATACTTTAGTGAGGGAAACGTACTAGTACGTTTTCTGACGAATGATACTTGAGCGCGGGTCACGTACTAGTATGGGTTAGTGTAACAACACGGCTTGTTTGTGAGTACAAAAATAACTGTGTTTATACCGTTATTTTTGGAAAACGAAGCCGAAAGTACTACATAGATTCTGAAAAAATTTAGACAAATAAAAACTAGTATTTACATCAGTTGATACCGAACCACAGAACGGGATGGTTGATTAAAAAATTCAATTTAGATTTAAAATTAAGCTTTTATTTATCCTTGAGAAAATGACATTATATATATGAATATTTATATACTATATATATATATATATATATATATATATATTTGTTTATTTATCTATTTATATATTTGTTTATATATTTCAATATAAAATTAGAAGAGTTGGTTAAAAAATTAAATAATTTGCGATCTCTTGAGATTTAACTGAAAAACTAAATTTACGTTCAAAACGCCCGCTCCCGGTACAATTCCGCTGTCAAATGTACCCACACACAATGTGTTAACAATAATAACAACAAAAAACCTAAAAACTATTTCAACATTTTTTGGTTTTTTAAAAATTTAATGTTGAAAATATCTTAATTTTCTTAATAAAATCAGTATTTTTAAAATATGCAATTAATGCAGTTAATGGTAATTAGACTTTTTGTTATTGTTATTATATATTTTATTATTGTTATTATATATTTTGTTATTGTTATTATATATTTTGTTATTGTTATTACATATAACGAATTTCCAATTTATATATGCAATATATTTTTACAGGTGATTCTTATAATTTTCGAAAACTATGTATTGAGTAATACTGATGTTAAATTACTCTTAATAGTGGAATATTACTACCGTCAATATATACTTTTAGTAAAAGTTGAGTTTTTGGAATATTTTTATGGGGGTTCATAGCATAAGAGAGATAATTAGAGATAGTTTAAAAATATTAATACCTAAAGCAGAGTTTACGTAATTAATTTCGTATAAGTATTAGTTTGGTACTTGTTTTACCCATAAGCGTCCAATAATATCTACTTAAAAATATATTTTAATATTTTAATATCTTGTTTTACTTAAAGGATTAGGAATATGCAACTTAAAACCAAAAACATTGAAATTGATTTTAATTTTTTCATCATTCTTGTAGTATATATAAAGTCTGCCCGAAATATCGATATCATTTAATAAATTTAGACCGTTACTAATATAACCATTTAAAAATATCATTAATAAATATGATTGTTTTACTGAATTTTTTTGTAGTTCTAAGGAATGTTGAATATATAAAATGTAAAAATTCAATACTGTTTTGTATGCAAGATTTTGTGTACAAAATTTTCAAATATATTACTTGTCCTGTGTCAGAAGAAGTTAAAATACACTAACCTTTTTGGTTCTGAAATGTTCAAAAGTTATGGGTGTCCTTAATGCACAAATATAAAAATGTTCTGCATAAATTAGCTAAGCAATCTAAAAAAAAGGAGACGTGGTATCTAAGGTAGCAAAGGCAACGCTGGAGGGTAACTGGAGGGTTGCGGGTTCGGAGCCCGAGCTGGCCTAATATCCGCCGTGTTCGTTAAAGGTGACTGGCCGAGCAAAATAGGTTCGTGGTCACAATGTCCTCCTCCAAGTTCTCAATCATATACCTCTGGGGGTGGCAGGCTAAGCATATAGATCCTCTTGGTCCTTGCTTCAAAAATTACGAGGATCCACTTGAGCATAAGTCGAACTTTCACCTTTAAGGTGCTCGTTAAAATGAAATGGCATTCCTTTGACTTAATAAGAGTAGCTTCCGGCTCAATCGTGCTTCGTTCAATCGTGACCAAGTGGCATAAGATAACAACAACAATAACAAAAAATACCCTAAAAATGTTCAAAAATTTTAAATAATAATTTAATAAAAACTAAGAAAAAACTCGATCAAAATGGATGGCCGATTGGTTAGTGTTAGCTTTCGGTACTGTGGAGTTCTTGTGTTCGAATTCCACAGTGGCGTAGATGTTCGTAGCTGTTCCGAATCGTCTTTAAGATGTCGATCCCGGTCTCATTACCCCTCGTGTTGCAAAAAGTAGATCATAGCACTCCAAGCCAAACCAAACCCAATCAAAATGGGTACCCAAGAAACACTTTAAAAATGAACAAAATTTTTCAATAATTAAACCAAAAAGTTATATGATTTTCAAAATTGTTTCAATGGGATTAATTCAGTTGAAATTCAATGCATACTTTACAATGTTCCATAACAGTTTGTTAATTTATTCCACATATGTCCAAAAAGGTTCAGTGTTCAGTGAAAGTGAGCTTAAACTCACAACTGGGGATATTTGGCTGAAAATTCGACATTTAAAATCATTCAATTTAGAAATATAACTAAGAAAAAACACTAAAACAGATTTTTAGTACCTACCATATTATAATAAAAATAATGAATTATAATTATTCCTGTAAATGCAAAGTAATTACTAAAATTAATAAGGTAAAATGTTTTTCAAAGGAGATATGTTTGTGTTTTACGATCATTAAAAGTACTCAGTGCAGAACTCCTTTTGAATGAACTATTACAAATATTTTGAAAAGATAAAAAGGATGTGTTTATTAATATATTTTTAAACAATTTTTAATTTAACTTAATTAATGTAGATTGTACACTATCGTGTCTCTGCTACAAGATTTACTTAAAAACTTCGTTTATAAAAGCCTTTATAAAGTCATTAGAAAATCCTCAATAAAGCTATTTAAAATATTATTAAATTTAAAATAATGTTTGAAATTTAAAAAGGAAAATAGGATTTATTTTAAGAGTTATCAATTTAGCATTGTATTGATTCAGTTTAATTAATATTCTCCATATATTTTCCGTACATAAAAGGTAGTAATTTTTGATCATATATACCCTTAGAATTTACAAATGAATAGTTATGTCAAAAGCTTTCATGAAAAATGTAAATTACAAAAAGTTCAAACTCTGACCATAATACTATTTGTTTTGTACAAAATGACTATAATATTAGATTTTTAAGAACATATGAATTGAAATATAATAATTTCAACTAACTTAAGTTTTATATAAGATCAGTTATATTTGTTGTTTCTCATGCCACTTGGACAAACTAAGCACGATTTAGCCTGTAGGCTCTCGTGTTAAGGCCATGGGATGTGCCTTTTGTTTTAACCCTTTAACGCCCAGCGTCCTCATTTGAGAATGGTCAAAAACTGGTTTTTAGAGTTTTTGTTTTCTTGAAACGATTCTTTCTTTTTAATAAAAATAGATATTAATCTTATGAATTGTCTCCCAAGTTTTCAAATATGATCGTATCTATAATTTTGTCATTTCTATCGGCATTTTATGATTTTCAAGCTTAGAATAGGAACGTATTATGACCGGTATTCTGAACGTATACCGGTCAAAATCATGGCGAATAGCCATATCTGTAATAAGTCATCTCTTTTCAGTACTTTTCTCATGATAGCAAATAAATCTCTTATCACGAAGTTTTCCTTTTTATTAAAGACATCTTATTATGTTTTAAAATGACACCTCCTCACTAATGATGACTTGATGTCCTATTTAAAGGTGCTTAAATTTCTTATTTTGTTTTACCTCCAGGTGTCTATAATAGCTTCTATGTTAGGTATTTACTAATATATAGTCATCAGAAATATCCGGGAGTTAATGGTTTAATGAGCACCATTAAGGGGAAAGAACGGCTTCGCTCAAGTAAGTCCTCATAATTTTGAAACGGGGACAAAGCAGAAGACCCATAGACTTGGCCTGCCACCCTCAGAGTTATTGATTGAGAACTTGGAGGACATTGTGATCGCGAACATATCTTACGTGCCCCAGTCATCTTTAACGAACACGTCAAATCTTAAGCCTGCTTGGGGTTCCATACCTGCAATCTTTCAGTTACAAGATCGTTGTCTTTGCTGATTGAGCTATCGCTGCTCAGATGAGTTACTAACTTCAGTTTTATCAATCAAATTAGTTGGTGAACTAACATTAGTTTTATATCGGATAAATTATTTAGGCAGATAACAGTAGAATTTTAAAGGGATATGATGATTAAAAAAGCCCATTGAGTGTTACAAGTAAAAATCTAATTAAAAAATATTTAATTTTTCAATCAGTTACCATAATACTGTTTTATTCGAAATTATTATATTCATTATAGAACTAAATTGTGCTCTTAAAAATGCCTCCATATTGATAAGATATTTCAATAACTTATGGAATCGGAACAAGTCTTAGTTGTATTTCGACTAATTTGAAATATACTATCTCCCTGTACTCGCCTGATATTCCTTCTGGATCGACGAAACAGCCGTGACAGACGATCCGACGTTCGAGATGGGACTCATCGCGAGGGAAGTGGGAGAGACTGCGAGCTTGATGCCCGAGTCATCTATAGGTGATGTCCCAGGAAGGCCAAGTGCCCTCGTGAATTCCTCCAACATTCCTGATATTGTGCCACTCTTAGCTCTTGGAATACCACCCGCTTTCAGGAGACGCGAATCCTCGTCGTCCACCATATTATCCATTTCGTGGTCATCTACCACTTTCTCTTGGAACTTTTCCATTAGTTCCTGCTCGGCTGCCTCTATGGACGGTGAGACGTCCAAGATGGGGGAGAGGTCCGAAACGGGTGACCAGTCCTGGGGATCGGGCTTTGGTTTTGCCTTCTTTTGGTTCTGGAGATCAATCGCAGATGGTTTGGAAGGATCAGACGAATGGTTTTTCTGCGAATCGTTTCCATCGTAACTATCGTTTGTCTGTCCACTTACTTGATAGCCGCTGCTTCCACTGCTTGATGTCTGCGAGTAGTAGTAAATGCCCTGGTTTCTGCTGTCAGTTTCCTTTCCTTGCTGTTGGTAAGATTTCTGCTGCTGCGCGAGGTATTGCTGTTGTCGAGGATCCGTCTGCACCTGTTGCATTGCCTTGGCGGAACTGAAAGCCTCGTAGGACACGGGTTGAGTCTTGTGTTCTTCGAGGTAGTGCTTCGCTGAGGGCTGACGCGTGTCCGGTGTGAGCTCGTGCAACAGCAGCTTATCGTAGGCTGCTTTTCCGTACTCTCGCTTCGTCTTGCCCCATTCATCTTGCTGACCGGCCACCCTCGGATCGTTTGGTTGTATGATGTACTGTGGATCCTTACGGTCCACAGGATAGTCTTCCTCTTCCTCGTCTTCGTCGACGACCACCCCGTAGAAGTCCTTCTTTTTGGACGAAAGAACCTTGGATTCGGGCTCATACAAGTTGTTAAGATCGTTCTTCTCCTTAACCGTCGTAGACTTGGCCTGTTGGTTCTGATTGTACGACTCGATCTGCCTGAGGGTAGCAGACACCTGCTGTCCTTTCTGCGGCGAATAGTCTGACCCCCCTGCTTTCGAGTGGTCCCTATCCAATTCCTTGTTGAAAAGTTGCCTTTGGATGTCGGATGTCTTCCTCCCTCCCACGATCACTTGCGGTTTGCGATCCGTGATGGCATTCTCGATCATTTGAAAGTAGTCGTCGATGTCTTCCTCTTCCTCCTCATCCTGATATCCCTCCATGTCTTGCATGTTGTCACTTGGATGCATCGGTTTGCTCTTTCTCTGGTCGTGGGATGATTCAGGCCAACTCGGTTGGATCTGCGGCTTCCCCCGAGAGAGGTCGCTTCCTGCCTGAACATCCATTCTCTTTCGGGGCTGGGTAGGAGGAGGCTTCTGTTTGGAGGAGGAGGAGGAGGAGGAGGAGATGTCTCCATTCCTGAAGGCGGAGTGGTCGACGATATTTGGTTGCACCAAGTCTTCCCTCTGCTTCGAGTGGTCTTGTCGCATGAAACCCTGAGGTCCGGTCTCGTGCCGGTGCTGGGAGAGATCGTTTATTGCACTCTTCTCCTTCTCACCCAAGTCTTCCGACTGTTTCAGGTGAACACCGACCTGTTGTTCACTCTGTTGCTGAAGCGTCAGGGATGTCAGAGGTACAGTTCTCGGTATTCCATTCCTGCTCTCGCCAAACGCAGATGTTTCTGGTAGGGATGTCCTGGCCTTAGGGACTGGAGGCACCTGCGACTGATCAGCGTAGGTCGGCACTGGCATTGGTTGCTGCTTCTTCTGCGGCTGCTTGTCTATGGCTGGCAGCTGCCGCCTGGAGCCGGGTTCGGGTGGTCCCGATATCCCACTGTTGATGACGTTCTGCCTGTGCTCTTCGTCCAGGTGTCTGTTGTAGGAGGAATGAAGCTGCATGAAGTCTTCGCCTTCTGATCCATTCTTCGGTTTCTCGAATGAGTCTTGTTGTTCCAAACCTGCGAATAAACATAAAGTTACAGAGTTTGAGGTTTAAAATTTTATCAAAAGTAAAGAGCACAAATACATTTTTCTTTTGATATTTATTGTTATTTTTAAAATAAATAATCTTCAAGGTAAAAAGATATTAAATTCTTATTTGTTTTGACTGAATATTCATTCTCATACACACATATATTATATATATTATATATTATACATATTATATATATACATATATATACATATATATACATATACATATATACATACATATATATACATACATATATATATACATATATATATATATATATATATATATATATATATATATATATATATATATATATATATATATATATATATATATATATATATATATATATATATATATATATATATATATACATATATATACACACATATATACACATATAATATATATATATATATATATATATATATATATATATATATATATATATATATATCATTGCAAGCTTTTACTACTCTAAACAAATACGCTACAGTCCATGCTAAATATATTTATGTTACTATTAGTATACAGTAACACCATTCGCAAGCATTTGTAGGATGAACATCATTCTCCCTATAAATACACTTACCTTTAACCTTAACGCTTTCCTACTCTTCATATTCTTTTTTGCTATTGTTACGTCTGTTAGATAACTTTTCAGATAGTTCTTTTTAAACAAAGAAAGTCAAGCAATTTACTTGGTTTCATTTAAAAAATGATTTATTCCACATTGATATTATTTTCTGAATTTAAAAGTTTACTATTCTAATAACAAAACGTTTCTGTGACGTACAAATACCGTTTAAGGGTTACAAATCTATAGTGCAACGATTTCAGGTTTGAGATAAATTTAGATTACGCACTTTAACTAGCAGTTGGGGAATTTAAAAATCGATTTAAGTCAATTAGATTACCACAACAATAATTGACAAACTGAATAAGTTTTAATCAACTGACGGTATTTATCGAAAAAGAGTATTGCTAGGCAGTTTTGGGGAAATTGTAGTCTCTGTATTGAGTCGTATTTGACTATAGCATCATATAGTAGAAACAAATAACATGTACCTTTGAGTGCCGATTGTGGTTAAAAAAATAACGAAAAACAAAGAGGAAATATTAAAAATAGATATTCATTTTTAAAAAAGTAGGATTTCCTTTCTAGCATAATAAAAGTAATAATAATAATAATAATAATAATAATAATAATAATAGCAAAAATAAAAGTAATAATAATAATAATAATAAAAGTAATAATAATAATAATGATAATAATAATAATAATCCAAAAATAACCATCCAAAAATAACTGGGAGTAGCCTTCATTTTTACTTTCTCTTATACTGATAGAAAAGAAAAGTAACTGATTTTGTTAATCATGGTTGTTCTTAATTTTGCAAAATATATGAATAATATTACAGGAATAATGGATACCTTAATAAGGCTTTTTAGCTAAGCTAACACGGGGTGTACACTTAAATAATAGAATCGGAAACCGGATAGTAACAGAATGCAGCGATTTAGTAACTGAAAATAGCTACTGAGTACATGGTAGTAGAAAGTAAATTGCTGATTTCGGTTGCCGGAAATAAAACAATAACTGAGAGAAAAATACAATTTTGTTATAATATACGCTTTGAAACTTGTTTCCTCTAAGCAAAAGTGTATTGTAGTTATAGTTTTCGCATACAAAAAGATAAACAGACATACACGTAGACACAGTTCGGAGTATGGTAGGTTTTGACTCAGGGAGGATCGAAACTTAAAGATCAACCAAAATCTACAACACTTTAGTTTACAACGTATAAGAGAAAAAAATAAAAATGAATGAATATCCATGTATAAACTTGGGGGTATTTTATAATTTACATCTATATTGGCAGGGGTATCCTTCAATGTAGTCAAATTCCTGGCATAAACGAAGTTGTATTCAACACATTGAAGTTTAAATAAGTGCTGTCAATTTTACGGAAAAATATTGCTTCAACTAAAAAGAGTTATCAGTACTATTACTATCTGAAAACTGATTGTCCAAATCATATATCAGTTTCAAGGAGTGAAAAGGGAAAGAAAAAATTCTTCTTAGATAGTACTAGAAGTAATATTCCCAGTATTTGTTAGAAAAAATTACTTCGACCATTAAGAGTTATCAGTAATGTTATTATTTGAACACCTATCGTACAAATTAAATATCAGATTCTAATACCATAATTTATATCTCTCTACTTCTGTTTTTTAGTTCAAATTTATGAACGTTTTTATCTCACTTATATTATAAATGGCTTAATACTTTTTAAAAATGAGTTTTAAAGAACTATAATAAGAAAAACCGGATTCGATAAAAGTGATTACTCCTTATTTGCATGACATTAAAGGAAGAAGAAAAGAAATTCGCCTCGTTAAAAAAATGCTTCAACCGCCAAGAGTTATTAGAACTGTTATTATTTGAACACCCATCCTACAAATAATATATCAGTTTCTAATTCCACATTTTATATCCTTCCACTTGTCTTTTATTTGACCAAATTTTTGAACGTTTGTACCTTATATTCATTTTAAATAGGGTTAATACTTTTCAAATTCGATTTAAAGAACTATTATAAAAAAAGACACAATTCCATAAAGTCAACTCTCTTTATTTCCATGAACATTACAAGAGAAAAAATAATCTTTTTAGATGGTATTAGAAGCACTATTCCTAGTATTTGTTGCTGAATGGTTAGGGTGCTGGACTTCGTAACCGGAGTTCGCGGGTTCGAATTCCACTGTGGCATGTATGTTCGTACCCGTCCGGAATCGGCTTTAAACTGTTCCTACTCACTATCTCATTTATAAAACTAAAACTTAATCAAGAGATGTTCCTCGAGTGGCAAAACTATTGGGACTCGGCCACTACAGGCAGGGTTCTCTATGGTTTCTTAAGAAAAGTGAAATTGTTTAGACTGAGTAGAAATGCGGTAATAAATGCCCTTCTTACGACCATGGACCTTTCCTTCAATATTTCCACAAGTTCCACATCTCGGATAGCTCACGGGAGACTGTGTCTGCGGTGCAGTCGGTGATTCCTATCACTATCTGCATGACTGCCCTCTGACACATGACTTGCATTTTAAGAAACCCTCTGACACATCCAAGAAACTCTGGCAGAAAACCCAATCAAAAACCCGGTTCTGATAAGGAAGGCTAGGAACCTGGTTGACTGGCTCACCACAAATCAAGGCGCCATCGTGCGGCCATGAAGATTTTAACCTAAAATCACACCGCAAGTGTCAAAGTACCCCTTCACTAATAGCCATCACAACTACCCTCTACAAATATTGCTTCCCTCACCAACACCTGCTCTCATGTCAGAAAATTCCATGTAGTACACCTGGTCAACCGGACTTTTAACCAGGGCAGGACTCCTGTGGAGTATCCCTCGCACTTTAAGAAACTGCATTGATTGTACTTATTTGTTTAGATTGTCTACATATTTTTTGTTATTTTAAATTTTATGGGCGGAATGCTGACTTAGTCCCTGCTTAATGCACTGTTGCCGGACGGTCAAACCGATCCAGCAATTCAACACCCTACACCCGATTTCGGGTGGGTGGCTGACTACAGGTAGTACATGGCTTTAAGCAGTACGTCCCGGTCTCATTAGCTCTCGTGTTGCAAAAAGTAGACCGTAGTACTCCAAACCAAACAAACCATTCCTAGTATTTGTTAAAAAATTACTTGGACCGCCAAGAGTTATCAGTACTGTTATTCTTTGAACACCCATTGTACATACTAAATATCAGATTCTAATACCACAATTTATATCTCTCCACTTCTTGTTTTTAGTTCAAATTTATGAACTTTTTATATCACTTCTTTTTTAAATGGGCTTAATACTCTTTTCAAATGCGTTTTAAAGAACTATTATAAGAAAACCCCGATTCAATAAAAGTGAATACTCCTTATTTGCATGACCATTAAAGAAAAAAGAAAATGAATCCGCCTTGTTAAAAAAATTACTCCAACCGCCAAAAGTTATTAGTATTGTTACTACTTAAACACCCATCCTACAAATCATATATCAGTTTCTAATTCCACATTTTATATCCCTCCACTTGTCTTTTCCTCGACCAAATTTTTGAACGTTTGTATCTCACTTCCATTTTAAATGGGCTTAATGCTTTTTCAAATGCGATTTAAAGAACTATTATAAGAAAAACCCGATTCCATAAAAGTAAAATCTCCTTATTTGCATGACCATTAAAAGTGAAAGGAAAAAAAAAGTCCTTCTTAGATGGCATTAGAAGCACTATTTCTGCTATCATCTATTATTCAATTTTATTGTCCCTCCATCTTCTTCCCGAGGAATGGGTCTTGCGCTTTTCTTGGCTCTCATTTCTTACAAATGGACTTTAAGTCCGGCGTAACATGGGTATCGTCTACTCCCGAGTTTTATTTTATTCTGTTTTATTTATACGTTTGCTTGCTTTGCATTTTTTTCTCCTTCCACGAGGAAGCAAACAATCAATAAAATAGCCGTATGGTGGGCTCTGGAGTAATACAATGGATGTTCCAAAAGATGGATCTCGGCTATTTTATTTTTGTGTGTAGAGGTGTAGTAAATAATATATTTAATGGCTTAAAAATGATGCCACATAAATAAATAATATCGTTTCGTGAAAAACAATTTCCGGAACAATTTTTTGAAAGTAGAGTGTAGGGCAAAAATGGACAAATCTATATAAATATAAAAGAATGTTCGTTTGTGTGTCCTTTATACAAATTCACATGGTCTGTTCTACAATTACTTAATTTTTAACATAGTTCTTTGATGTCACTATAAGGTTCAATTGATAATAAAACTACTAATCATTCTGTTTTATTACATGATAGTTGGTTCGATCCCAGGGAAAGTGTAACAACGAGTTACACTAATGGACAACGCCAGCAAAGGAGACTGACCGAAGGATGAAAGCGATGTCAGTGATCCCCCCTACCTTCGACCCCATTGGACAAGAGGGGTTGCTAACGCGGGTCAGCCGTCTTTGGCTCTGGCAACAGTACTATTTGGATTTTTCTCGGTAGATTTGAAGTTCCCTTCAGAGAAAAAGCAGGCCAATCTGGATTTTTAACAGACGTTCTTTGATATCACTATATGGTTCAATCGATAATAAAACATCTGACTATTCTATTTCATTACATGATAGTTAGTTCGATCCTAGGGCAGGTGTAACAATGAAATACACTAATGAAGAACGCCTGCTAGGGAGATTGACCGAAGGACGAAAACGATGTCAGTGAATTACACTTCGAACCCCATTGGACAAGTGGGGTTGCTAACGCGGGTGAGTCGTCTTTTGATCTGACTACAGTAGTATTTGAATTTTGATAGGTAGATTTGACGGCCTCGTCAGAGAAAAAGCAGGTCAAGGCGGAGTGAACAGATAACTTCATTAGAGACATTAAGTGCTCTACCATTTTTTTACCTGAACAGACAGCTTCACCAGAGGCAATTAGTTGCTCCAACAATTCCAGCAGTACATGGATACACTATATTGATACTTAATCAGTTTTGTTTGAGTCACCAGATTGTTCTTCATCAAAAATAGAATTGTAAAATAAAGAGTCTGCAAAAGGGTAAATCTTCGTTCATTTGTATCGGGTGCCTTATTCCTTCTGTTATCTCCGCAGGCCTGGTATAAGTCATTGTTACGTAAAAGCAGGGTAAGATTGACTAAGCCTTTCAAGCCTTCAGTGGGTAGACAAACTGAGGACTAAGAATGCTTGGGAACTAAAGACTGGGGGTTCTGATTAAGGTTGACTACCTAACTGGAACATATTTCACACTACGGTTCTCTGGTCCCTTAGGGGCTTTTGCACCGAGGGGTTTAATTTAGCTTTTTTGTAAATTATATTTATGTTTCTGGTTCAAGATATATGGTTATAGATTGATTTGAAGTATTTTACCAAAATAACTAGACTAGTTATTTGGTAACGTTGATTACCGCAAATAGCAGGGGATATAAATGTAGTCAATGTGCTTTGAATTGTTTTTGAATGAAGATGTAAAGAACTTATAGAGAAAAATTTTATTTAAAAGCCTAGTGTAATAAAAAATTGGGCCAAGCCAACTACGTAAATGGAAATTCAGTTGACAGGCTCCGAGATTAATTTTAAGCTTTGATATCCTTATTTTGCTAAATCTTTCACATGCTATGGAGATTTAACACGCTTCTAGGTTTGTACTATTAATTTGTTTTAATAAAAAACATCATGAGAATTGAATGGGATTATAACATACAAAATAAGTACTTTTATGTTAGAAAAATACAACTTGTCAAATATTGCAAAATATATCCCTTTTATATGTCATAAATCTATCTGAAAATTTACTTTTCCGTAAATTTGTTTTCAATAACGTGACTTCATTTTATTGCTTAGACACAGACCGAAGGCTGGGTGAAAAGGGGCTAGTATTATTTAATAAACGAGTACAATTATAAATAGGTATTTGCTGAGTATTTTATTGAAAATATGTGTGTACCTACTTTTGATTGTGCATTTGATTTTAGCGAATATGCTCCATCAAAAAGCCACCAAACATTGAGTGATTTGTTAATTTTTTAATTCATTAAAAAATAGATATTTTATTTTACGTTTCGGTCTAAACAAAGCAGTAATTTATACTGAAAATAAGTGTTCTTAATCTCAACATGTTAATATAAAAACAAAATCATTTACATACAATTCATACGAATGTAATTTAGAGGTGAATCAAAAAGGATAAATTTAAACTAGGCCAAAAATTACAGGACAAAATGAACCAGATCTTTTCGTCTTGGTTTGATAAACAATTTCAGTAACGAAGCAAGTATATGCATACATACACACACACATATATATGTAATGATATTTTAACCCAAAAACTAACCAAAGTAATTATAAGTCTATCGTAAAATAATTTTCGAG
>CM063500.1:91854035-91871535 GCA_032207245.1 Pardosa pseudoannulata
ATATTGTTTTGCTATAGAGCCTGAATACCTATTCCAATGTCCTATTTATTGAAAGGATTTTTATTTCGTGTAAAGTGAATAAAAACAAGATGTTCTAGATTCTAGATCAAATAAATATTATATACAGAACTTAAAGCTTTAAATAAAACTATATATAAACTCGGCACCACATTTTAGACATTAAATTTTCCCTTTTCGGCTGCTGTATAAATAAATCAAGCAAATGAAAAGAATCAGAATTTTTGTTTCAAAACAGTCATTATGAAATTCTGGAGATTGTATATATCTAGCTATATATATTTTGTCGACTAGCTTCACTTTTTGTAGGAGAATAATGATAAAATTTCCTAAATAAAGCTGCATCTAAAACATTTGAAATGTCAGTGATTGTTCCCTAAACTAATTGTTACACAAACATTTTACATATTTACACAGCGTTTTTGAAAATTAAATATTTACTCCCTGTTGCCTATACAAAATAAATAAATAAATAAAAATAAAAATACAGATCTATTTTTCTTAATAACCATTGAGTAATTTTCGGTTTTGAATATCATTATATATACGGCCTTTTTGCATATTAGGTTCATTTTCCGAGGAAATCTCAGTAATCGTTTCCGAAACTATTTGTTACCCAAACATTTTACATATTTATACAGTGTTTTTGGAAAATTAAATATTTACTCCCTGTTGCCTATACAAAATAAATAAATATATAAATAAAAATAAATAAAATTACAGATCTGTTTTTCTTAATAACCATTGAGGTATTTTAGGTTTTGAATATCACTATATACGGTCTTTTTGCATATTAGGTTCGTTTTCCTAGGAAATGTCAGTAATTGTTTCCGAAACTATTTGTTACCTAAAAATTTTACATATTTATACAGCGTTTCTGAAAAATTAAACATTAACTAGCCGTTGCTCATACAGAACAAATAAATAAATAAATAAATAAAAACAAATGAAAATACAGATCTATTTTTCTTAATAACCATTCAGTAATTTTAGATTTTGAATATCACTATATAAAGTTCTTTTTGCATATTAGGTTCGTTTATCTAGGAAATGTCAGTAATTGTTTCCGAAACTATTTATTATCCAAATATAACCTATATAATAAATGCTTAAGTTATATAATAAATAATGAAATCTTTTTACGGCAGGAGAATAAAAAGAAACAGATCTAGATTGGAATTTTTTTTTTCTAGAACACTTCAGTTTTAAATAAACTCCAGTTTTTTAGTAGACGAGTAAATTTACATGGCATTATTTTATAGACAATAAACATTTACTTTCCGACTCCTACAGAAACGTATAAACAAAATACAGATCAATTTCCCGAAACTATCATTATGTCACACTAGTCCCCCCCTACGCCTACGCCAATTTCAATGAATAAAGTCCTTTACTATGAAAAGAGAATAAAAACAAAGTGTTCAATAGAAAATAAAATTTTCTAACTAGTACAATCTAGTTTTAAATGAACGACCTCAAATTTTCTATTACACGAGGAAATTGTATATTAATGTAGCATCACTTTTTAGAAATTAAACATTTATTTCAAGATTAGCATAAAACATATAAGCAAAATACAGATTACAATCGCTCAAAACAACCATTCTGTCAATCTAGTGCCTACATACGTCTGCTTGTGACCATTTCAATAACTAGGATTTTTTTTTGTTGAAGGAGAATAAAAAACGTGTTCAAGAGAAACCATTTTTTTTAAACTAGAACACTCCATTTTAAATAAACGATTTCCTATTTTGTATTACATGAGGAAATTGTACATTAACGTGGAATTACCTTTTAGACATTAAACACTTATTTCAAGATTAGTATAAAACAAATAAGCAAAATACGGATTACAATTTCTCAAAACCAGTATTCTGTCAATATAGTGCCTTCATAGTCTGCCTGCGACAATTTCTTTAAGTAGGATACTTTTTTTGTGGAAGGATCTTCCTTTTCAGCAAGGAGAATAAAAACAACGCAAAACAAGCAAAATACAGATTACAGTCTCTCAAAACCACCATTCTGTCAATCTAGTGCCTTCATAGTCTGCCTGAGACCATTTCAATATGTAGGATACTTTTTTTGTGGAAGGATTTTTCTTTTGCGCAAAGAGAATAGAAACAACGCAAAACAAGAAAAATAGAGACCACAGTCTCTCAAAACCACCATTCTGTCAATCTAGGGCCTTCATAGTCTGCATGTTACCATTTCATTAAGTAGGATACATTTTTTGTGGAAGGATCATTCTTTTAAGCAAGGAGAATAAAAACAATGTAATCAAGAGAAAACATTTTTTAAACTTAAACACTCCAGTTTTAAATGGACGATCTTCAATTTTCTATTGCATGAGAAAATTGCATACTAACGTGGTATCACTTTTTAGACATTAAACATTTATTTCAAGATTAGTATAAAACAAATAAGCAAAATACAGATCAGTCTCTCATCAGTTTCTCTAAACCGCCATTCTGTCAATCTAGTGCCTCCATACGTCTGCCTGCGACCATTTCAATAACTAGGATCCTTTTTTTTGTGGAAGGAGAATAAAAACAAGGTGTTCAAGAGAAAACATTTTTTTGAGCTAGAACACTCTAGTTTTAAATGAACGATCTTCAATTTTCTATTACATGAGGAAATTGCATACTAACGTGGTATCACCTTTTAGACATTAAACATATATTTCAAGATTAGTATAAAACAAATAAGCAAAATACAGATCAATTTCTCAAAACCACTATTATTTCAATCTAGTGTCTGCAACCCTCTGACCATTTCAATTACTAGGATCTTCTTTTTTGAGCAAGGAGAATAAAAACAAGATGTTCAAGAGAAAACATTTTTTTAAAACTAGAACACTCCAGTTTTATATAAACGACCTCAAATTTTCTATTGCACGAGAAAAATCTATATTAACGTGGCGTCAATTTTTAGAAATTATATATTTATTTCAAGATTTGTATATAACCAATAAGCAAAATACAGATCATCTCTTTCAAAACCACCATTTTGTCAATCTAGTGCCTCCAGATGTCTGTCTGCTCCCATTTCAATAACTAGGATCTTTAGTTTGTGAAGGAGAATAAAAACAACTTGTTCAAGAGAAAACATTTTTTTAAAACTAGAATACTCCAGTTTTAAATAAACGACCTAGTGCCTTCATACGTCTGCCTACGACTATTTCAATAACTAGGATCCTTTTTCTGAGGAAGGAGAATAAACAAAACGTGTTCAAGAGAAAACATTTTTTAAAACTAGAGCACTCCAATTTTAAAATAAAGGACCTCCAATTTTATATTACACGACGAAATTTTATATTAACGTGGCATCACATTTTAGACATTAAACGTTAATTACAAGATTAGTAAAAAACAAATAAGCAAAATACAGATCAATCTCTCAAAACCACCCTTTTGTCAATCTAGTACCTCCATACGTCTGCCCGAGACCATTTAAATAACTAGGATCTTTTTTTGGTGGAAGGAGAATAAAAACAATGTGTTCAAGAGAAAACATTTTTAAAACTTGAACACTCCAGTTTTAAATAAACGACCTCCAATTTCCTATTACGCGAGGAAATTATTTATTTACATGGCATCGCTTTTCAAATATTAAATATTTACTCCAAAACTGCTAAACTAACAAACAAACACAGATCTATCTTTCAAAACAACCGTTGCGACATTCTGATGGCCACATACCTCTACCTACAGCTATTTTACCAATTAGGTTTTATTGTGAGAGGAAGAAAAAGCAGAACGCCAGCAAATATAAATAATACAAGAGAAAACGGAACTCGGGAGTAGACGATACCCATGCTAAGTCAGACTTTTCGTTACAGTTGTGGGAAATACCAGTTAAGAAAAGAGTAAAAGACATTTCTTGGGAGAGGTAGAGGGACAATAAAACTGAATAATGAATGAGGTAAGGAAGAGTGTTTCTAATATGATGTGAGATGAGGACATGATTACTTTTTCTTCTTCTTTTAAAGTTCAAGCAAATAAGTAGGGGTTCCTATGAAAGTTTTATGAAAAAAATTAGTATTTTTATATTGTTCATATGAACTGAATTCAAAGTGTATTAAACCCATAGTGGAGGTGTTAGTCAAATTTCTATAAATTTGAAGGAGATAACAAGGAGTGCCTGGAATGTGTTACTAAGAATTATGTAAAAATAATTAATGCGTATAATAAATTATATATATATATATATATATATATATATATATATATATATATATATATATATATATATATATATATATATATATATATATATATATATATATATATATATATATATATATATATACATACATATATATGTATGTATATATATACATACATATATATATATATATATATATATATATATATATATATATATATATATATGTATATATATATATATATATACATATATATATATGTATATATATATACATATATATATATATATATATATATATATATATATGTGTGTGTGTGTATATATATGTATATATATATATATATATATATGTATATATATATACATATATACATATACAGTAAAACCTCCAAAGTTGACCACCTCTCTATGTTGACCGAAATTTATTAGTTTGAATGGTCAAAACACATTTTCAATGGCGATTTACCTCTCTATATTGACCACCTCCGTAAGTTGTATGTTGCCCAATTTTTAGTAGGTTTTACTCTCTGTAACTTGGCCACTGATATTTTCTTGAATTAGATTTTTCCTCCCGCTGTTCTCAACCTGGTTTTCAGGAATTTCTTTATCAGTCAATCGGATTATCTGAGCAACACTCGAGATCCCCCCCCTCTTTGGGGCTCCATTCATTGTTCACTTCCAGTATAGAATTATGGGAGGGAAATACCAAACATTACCCAGCCTTTTTTTAAGGAGAAATGATATTCTAGCCCTTTCCATGCTTTCATTTCTTGGATTGTCTGTAATTGCTGAAATCTGTCGAAAAGGGTCAGGAGAGTGGGGTATGTGCGTAGCGGTGTAGCATTGAACGAACTACGCAGAACTCGAAAACGTGTATCGCTCACATGTGAAACACGTTCTGTTCTTTTTTTTATGGACATCGCGTCGTGGCAGTACCAGTCGTTTATTTGAGAATTTTTATTAAAAATGGCGCAAAGAAAAGCTGTAAGAGAACTTAAATTAAAGGAGAAAGTGGATCTTCTTAACTTTCTGGAAAGCAGCAGCCAAAGAAAGGCAGCAGAAAAATTTGGTGTGAGTAAGACAACAGTGAACAACATTTTAAAACGCAAGGAAGAATATCTGGAAAGATATTCTTCCGAAAACGGGGAACTTCAAAGAAAAAAGAGAAAAACGTGTCTCGACGCTGTGAATGAAGCCACATTTCGTTGGTTTACAGAGATGAGATCAATTAATTCAAGAATATCGGGGCCTATGCTTCAGGAAGTAGCAAAAAAATTTGCAAAAGAATTCGAAATTGAGGACTTCCAATCGTCAGTAGGTTGGCTTGAAAAATTCAAAGTGCAATACGAGATTTCTCGAAAAGCCCAAGCATGCTTAATAGACTTGTAAATTGTGAAATTGCTTTTTGTAGTTACCAAATGAACAAAAAGAGGACTCAAATAAAAATTGAATCATTCTTTTAAAATTTGTAAAAATGTGCTGTAAATTCAATAAAAATAAAAATGAATAAGTGCTAATTTTTTTCTAAAATTTTTCTTAAAAAATACTAAAAAAAATCTTACTCTTTTTTCTAATATTGTACCATAAATATTTTTAAAAAATTCCCTAAGTGGACCACCTCCGTATGTTGACCACTTAGTTACAGTCCCTTAGGTGGTCAACTTATGGAGGTTCTACTGTATATATATATATATATATATATATATATATATATATATATATATATATATATATATATATATATATATATATATATATATATATATATATATATATATATATATATATAGACAATATCAAAAATTTACGTTCGTGATATATCCCTAGATTTATATTAATACCATTGATATATCGATAATACTTTAATGTAGACGTATATATTAAGATTTTTTAATAACGTAAGCTTTCTTTCATTATAAACAATTTTTTGTTAATTAAAATATTTATAATTATAATTTGATCCTACAGACTATGATTTCTGAAATATAAAAACAACAATTGCGATCAGTGGCTATTTCAGTCTTGACCCGAGTGCTTCATTATCGATAGCTGACTTTTGTGATTAAATTCTCAATATCATTACTTTTGATATATCTCGATATTAATCCAATAAACCAGTTTGCAGAAGGCTGGAACAACCAAGTTATCTCCGCCAATTGGGAGCTGTGGTATGTCCGGTAATTCGTTATCAGGGTATTGGGATATGCTATCGAAAACCTTGACGGATACGTGATAATCTACAAGAACAAATTTTCTCGCTTGTGGTTTGTCAAGTACGTAGAAAAATGTGTAAAGCGGATGTGAAATAAAAGCAATAACTTTAAAAAATATTATTTTATGATGATTATATAGAATGTCTTTTGGCGATCTACGTTATTCCGCACGAGGGAAAAATAACAGACAGGGATATATCGGCAGGGCAGGATTTTAATATTGTTATCGCGATACTTAAATTATATCAATATTTGACGATATATTGATAACCCTATATATAAGTTTACCTTCTAACCGAAGGGCTCGTATTCTTTTATCATGATCAATTCTTGAATTTTTCATAGGGCGACTAAGTTTAAATAGGACGTAACTGAAATTATTTTCCAAGAAATTAGTTATTTATATCACATTATTTTTTTATTATTAAATGTTTACTTCATGAACTCTCTAAACAATGTCTCTTTCAGAGCTACCACAGTGTTATTCTGGAAACCACCATACATCTACCTAAGGCCATTTTATAGATTAGGTTTGTTTAATCTCGTGGAAGGATAATAAAAACACAAATCAAGCAAACGTATAAATAAGTCAAAAAAGAGATAAAACTTGGGAGTAGACGAAACCCATGTTATGCTGTGCTCTTTATTATATTCGCGTATGAAATACGAGCTCAGAAAGGCATTAAACCAATTTCGTGGAAGAAAATTGAAGGGATCAACAAAACTTAATAACAGACACAAATGTGAAATAGGGTTAATAAAACGATCTTAGATACTGGGTTTGATAATTTTGAGTTTTCTGAAGGTTCAGTGAAACATTTATAAATGATTGCTTATTTGTTGAAAATGTAAGGGAAAAGGTTTCGTGAAAAATTTAAAGCAAGTTAATATTGGATATTTGCTCAGTTCTCCACTGTATAGACAAGTTTTGATAATTATGAAGGAAAGATTGTTACAATTATGCATGATTTTTATATTTCGTAGATTGTTTAATACCCATACGCTATTCTTGAGTTTTTCGTTCTGCATTGCATTTCATTTCGTGTTATATTATTTTATAGTACGTAAATATTTCTTGTAATTTATTTGTATTGCTAATTTGTTGAATATCTTTTATTTATCCTTTAGCCATGTACTCATGAGTAAGAGTCTTATGAATTTCAGTCACTTGTATTATTGCTTACTAGATTTCGTCCCCACTCTCTTTTCGGATATGAGTTTCATTTTGGTTTTTAACTGAGTTGTTTTTGAACGGGATTTAAAAGATAAATGCATTTTTTTTATCCTTTAGTGATGTACTCATGAGTAACAAACAGTCTTATGAATTTCAGTCACTTGTATTATTGCTTACTAGATTTCGTCCCCACTTTCTTTTCGGATATGAGTTTCATTTTGGTTTTTAACTGCGTTGTTTTTGTACGAGGTTTAAAAGGTAAATGCATTTTATTTATCCTTTACCCACGTGCTCCTGAGTCACATTATTAGGAACTTCATTCACTCGTATTATTGTTTACTAGATTTAGGCCTGATTGACTTCTCGGATGTGAGTTTTAATTTGCTTTCTTATAGTTTTGCTTTTACCTTAGTGTAAAGAATAAATGTATTTATCCTTTAGCCACGTACTCCTGATTCATAGTCTTGAAAACTTCATTCATTAGTATATTTGTTACTACAATTACGCTTGACTCTCTTTCGTATGTGGATTTTAATTTGCTTTCATACCGCGTTGTTTTTGTACCAGGTTGTAAAGGATAAAATGATTTTATTTATCCTTTAGCCATGTTCTTTGTCACACATTATTAGGAACTTCATTTTCTCTTATTATTGCTTACTAGATTTAGGAATGACTGACTTGCCGGATGTGAGTTTTAATTTGTTTTTACTTGGTTTTAAAGAATAAGTGTGATTATTTATCTTTTAGCCATGTACTTCTGACGAACAGTCTTGAGAATTTCATTCAATCGTATATTGCTTACTACAATTACGCCTAACTCTCTTGTTATACGTGGATTTTAATTTGCTTTCTTACCTCGTTGTTTTTATACCAGGTTGTAAAGGATAAAAGGATTTTATTTATCCTTTATCCACGTGCTCCTGAGTCACAGTATTAAGAACTTCCTTCCCTCGAATTATTACTTACTATATTTAGGCCGACTCACTTGCCGGATATGTGTTTTAATTTGCTTTCTTATAGTGCTGTTTTTGCCTGATTATAAAGAATAAATGTGGTTATTTATCCTTTAGTCATGTACTCCTGAGTAACAGTCTTAGGAATTTCAGTCATTTGTATAAATGCTTACTAGATTTTGCTTCGATTATCTTTTCGTATGAGGGTTTCATTTTGCGTTTTCAGCGCAAAATGAAACATGTTTCATCATGTTTGTATTTGTACAGCGTTGTAAAGGATGAATGTATTTTATTTATCCTTTAACCACGTCCTCCTGAGTCACAGTATTAAGAACTGCATTTCCTCGTATTATTGCTTACTACATTTAGGCTTGACTCACTTGTCGGATGTGAGTTTTAATTTGTTTTTTATGGCGTTACTTTTACCGACGGATTGTAAAGAATAAATGCATTTATTTATCCTTTAGACACTTTCTCTTGAGTCACAGTCTTAAGAATTTCATTCACTCGTATAATACTTACTACAATTAGGCCTGACTTTCTTATTGTATATGGGTTTTAATTTGCTTTCTTACAGCGTAGTTTTTGTTGCAGGTTATAAAGGATAAAAGGATTTTATTTATCCTTTAGCCATATGCTGAGTCATAGTCTTAAAAAATTCATTCATTAGTATATTGCTTACTATAATTACGACTGACTCACTTCTCGGATGTGCGTTTTAATTTGCTTTCTTTTAGTGTTGCTTTTATCTGGTTGTAAAGAATAAATGTGCTTATTTATCCTTTAGCCATGTACTCCTGAGTCATAGTCTTAAGAATATCATTCACATCTATGATGCTTACAACAACTAAGCCTGACTCTCTTGTCGTTTGTGGGTTTTAGTTTGCTGTCTTACCGCGTTGCTTTTGTACCGGATTGTAAAGGGTAAATGGATTTTATTTACCCTTTAGCCATGTGCTTTTGAGTCATAGTCTTAAGAATTTCATTCACTTGTATATTGCTTACTACAGTTACGCCTGACTTTATTGTCGTATGTGGGTTTTAATTTGCTTTCTTCTCACGTTGTTTTCGCACCAGGTTTTAAATGACAAATGTATTTTATTTATTCTTTAGTAATATGCTTCTGAGTCACAGTATTAGGAACTGCATTCACTTGTATTATTACTAGATTACTAGATTTATTCCTTACTCTAGTCGATATGAGTTTTTGCTTTTGTGCTGGGTTGTTTTACTTGTTATGCAGAGAACTGTTGTCATTATGATTGATAGACTTTATGTATGACCTAAGCCGAGGTAGAAAAGAAATCAGAATTACATAAAACCATTTTCCAGCACAGACGACCTCACTGTTTGTGTACTTCCATTTCTAAGCTACTTATTTTGAAGAAGTTTAGTAATGAATTTATTGTACTTACGTCTGTCCTTCTGTCTTGCACTGGGGTCGGTTGGCTGAAATAAAAAACATTAAAATGATAAGTAAATTTTCTTTAATACATAATATGAATCAATTAACCCAAGTGATAATTTTGTTGACATATTTTAAAATTAAAATTTATTTATTGACTAAAGTGTAGATATGCTATAATTAAAAACTTTAATATTGGCTTTTTCTTAAATAAGTAACATAATATTATATGATATATATTAACAATATATAAATGACACAGAATATATAATAACATATATTTGTAGTGAAAACTTGCAATTAAAGACTTCATGTATGAAATTGTTTAATTAAAATGTCTTTTTGTCTGGCTAGAAAATCTTTTTTTTTTCAGATATACTGAATAATATTTTTATTGGAAACAGTATTAAGTTCAATAACAAAGTAGTTAAAAATTTGTATAAATTTTAATATTAAAGATTTATAGAGTGCTTTTTAATCATTTTAAACTATTTTAATAGCATATTTGGATACTCAATTTTCTTTGATTTAAAAATCAATTTTATGGCATTTTTCTAGGTTGTTGCCACTGTTATAAAGATAAGTCCAACCTTTAAATGATATGGATATCACGATATCCAAGACAAGGTGTTTTCAGATAAAACATAATGGTTTTAAAATAAAGTATGATCGAGAAATACGAATCACGAATCATTATGCAACATCGATGAAATACATTTCTTTCTGAGAAATTATGGTGTCATAATTTATGAGATGATTTATTTATCATTCGTAATGAAACAGGAAAATAGAAAACAAGTGCTGTTATTTTTCAGATCTCCTTGCATATGACGTTCGAAGAAGTAAATAGTGACATTCAAACGTTTTAATGTCAACAATATTTGTCAAGTTTCGGAAGTTTCCAGATATGTCGAAATATGTGTGGAATTTTATAAGAAACAAGCATAAAAAATATTAACAGCATGCGTATGCGGGTATATTATAAAATTACATTAAATGCATATGCTGAATTGTTTTAAATTTTCAAAATACCTACAAAAACTATTCAAATAGATAGAACGTTGTAAGGAACTTAAAGTCAACATTTATTCCTATTTATGTTAAAATTAATAATGCTTTACATTCAAGATTACAGAGATTTAACGGGGAAAAGTTTTTAGAAACTTGTTGGAAAAGAAAATAGTGCATTTGTAGTAAAAATATAGATATGTAAATTACTTTAAACACGAATTTTAGTTTTAGAAATAAATTATTGGTATTGATACTTAAAGTAATCAACGAGTTGCTGAAGTTAATCAAGAATATTGAGGTACCTTTTTTTCAAAGTACTCTTTTGTTGCATAAATCTTGTAAGATCAAAACAAGTAAATATTTTTTAAAAAGACTAAGACAAAGCATAATGTGTTATTCCATTTATGCTTAAATTTTGTTCCACGACCCACATGCGTCTAAGTGCATAAACAAATAAATTAGCATGCATAAAAGACGATAAACCGTATTTAATATTCTGCATAAATAAAACTCATCTCTCTTTTGAAATTTGAAAACATGCAAATCTAATTTTATATAATCCACCTTAATCTCCACTTAAAATAAGTTTTCATTTTGTTTTGATGAGAATCATTTAAAATTAAGTTATGACAGAGAATCATAATTAATTAAAATTTTGTCTGCTCCTTGTTATTAAAAATGTTTTGATATTTATTCAGTGTGGTGGATCAACAAACTAGATCCTATTGTCCTTCCAAACCAACAATTTTAAAGAAAAATTCAATTTTTAAATTTTATTTTATTTTTATTTTGTAATAAGAACTAATTGAGGCTCACAAAATATTAATTGAAAATGAAATGGTATCTATTAACCTGAAAGAGTATTTACTTCCTACCAGCGATAGCTGTAATATCTTAAAGACAAAATAGTATTCTTCCTTTTAAAAATTATATAGTATTCCTTGAAAAATAACCAAAATCAATTTTTCATACTCATTTTTATTCAAAACACAAACTAGAAACTTGTTTTCAAACTGGAAAAAAGTTTTAAAACCTCTAGACTTCGTCAAAGCTTATGTAGCCTCCACACTATGGCCAGTTGTTCACCACTTCCTGATGGTAACCTCGAACGATGGTTCACTGGTCGCATCCACACTCTGGGCCACTAAATGAGCTGATCTCATTGGTTCGTCCATAGGGTATACTGCGCACTTTAGTTGCGCATCTGGATGCCTTTGATCTTTGGAGAAAAAACACCTCCAAAGCCATTGTCTGCCAAGGCTATTTTATTGTCTGCCGCCATCGGCCACAATAAGGCAAATCCCCTCCAGACGGTGGTCATGGCTTGAGTGGGCCATAGTGTGGAGGCGCCTTTACATATGGTTTATTTGAGTTATTTACTATAAATAACTTTTTGTGTTGTATCTATCCCACGGCTTTTTAAATTTGAACAGCATGGAATAACTGCGTACATGTACGTGCATCATTACTGAGTAACAGAGTTCGGAATATTCTAAGCTCTACCACGTGGTAAAATGTGTCTATAGAAATCTAATTGCAAACAACCTAGGAGTAGAAAATATTTCTTCGTAAATTAACATGAAAAAGAACGCAATATGGCCAGTACTTAACTACCATAACTACTATAAAACTGTTGTACCAATAGCGGAACAAAAGAATTAAATAGATTAAAAGAAAAAGAAAGAAAGGAGGAGGAGAGAGTATTGGGTTTACCTTAATCATTTCGTTTATGCGATTATGGTCGTGCCCTGGTTTTGTCCTATCGTCGAGGCTTCCTCTGCGCGGAGCGACCATGACATACTCCCCGGCATCGAGCGCCTCCGCCGGCAAGCTTTCCCTTCGGAACGGATTCGTGTCTGTTCTGAAGGGATTCGTCCCCGTCCTCGGCAGCGTCGTCTGGTTGACCGGCGCCTTGTCACGCTTTGAACGGTTCGCCGGCTGGGGGACCACCTCCGGCGGCTTGGTGCGAGGTAGGGTGGCTGGAGGTGATGGGGTCGGACCCATGTCGTTCCTTAACACCCCCGGCGGGTACGGCTGCTGTCTTTGCTGTGGCAACTCGTGATTAGCGTGGCCCAGGTGGTGGGTCGGAGGTACTGGTTCGCTGAGACTCACGTACAAACCGTTCTTGTCGTTATCTAACTGCGGCTGCCTCGCCTGTCCTGGCTGTTGTTGTCTCGTGGCGAAGATGTTCCTATCGAGTGGAAGACATTCGGGAGCGTTGCCAAGGATTTGTTTCTGGAGATGGTCTTGCCTTCGGATCTCTTCCTGGTTACCGAGTTCATGTTCCGCAAAGTGCTGCCGACCTGTCACATCTGGAGGATAGTGGTTACCGCCATTCCGAACGTTTTCTAGAGGGTACGGTTGGCCGCTGTTTGTCTGCTTGGCCATCGGATACGATTTACTGGTTTGATTTTCTCTGTATTTTTCCGGTGCCAAATCTGGTTCGATGATGGTCTTTTCTGCCGGATGTGCATTATTGTTTTTGAATATGTCTTGCGGATAGTGAAGGATGTCTTGTCCTGGCTGTCCAGGGTGCTGGGGTCTGGGCACGACCTGTTGTTCTGGAGGCTGCCTCACGCGCTGATTCCTAGGAGGAGGGGTCATTGGGAGCATATCCGGACCTTGAGGTCTAGGGGGAGCATAATCCTGTGCTGTCGGTGGTTTTTGTGGAAAAGTTTGTACTATTCCTTCCGGCGGCAGCTTCTGTTGAGGTTGAGTTAGCGGGTGCTGGGGTCTTGGGATAGAAGGGTCGTTCAGTGGATATGCCTGCTGCTGGAAAAAATCCTCCTTCTCGGAGTTGAACTGAGGATGTTGCGAATTCTGGTATTCATCATAATGAGGTTTCTGCACCGGACCTTGTATATTGTTCGCATGAAGAGGCTTTTGCTCTGCAGAAAGCTGTATTCTTTGCGGATCATGCTGCAAAGAAGCAGGATGCTGAGATCTTTGATCTATAATCTGGTGATTTCTCTGATCCACTGGATACTGGTTCTTTAGCTGTTCTGGCGGTAGTTGGGGTCCGAATGGATCCATTGGATGTTTAGGTCGTACCTGATCGTTTGGATGCTGTGGTCTAAGTGGTTGATCCATTGGATGTTGAGGTCTCGTTTGATCCATTGGGTGTTGGAATTTTTGCTGATCTATAGTATGCGGTGGTCTTTGAAAATCCGCTGGATACTGTTGCCTCGGGTCACCAGTATGCATAGGTCTTTGTTGTTCAACAGAGTTTGGTGGTTTGGCATAATCATTTTGATTTCTATGTTCTAAGCTGTTGGCTTTCCTCTCATTAGGCATCTGATTCCGCTGATTATTTACAGCATTTTGATTTCTTTGTTGGTCCAAGGAGTGGTTCCTGTGTTGTTGGGAAGCTTGTTGATTTCTTTGATCTATGTTATTTTGATTTTTCATATCCGGACCGTGATCCATCGGTAACTGAGACTTGGAGAGGTCAGCAGGAAATTGTCTCTGTTTATCACCCATCTGTTGTTGCTTAAGGTTTTGTTGGTCCAAAACCTGCTGCCTTTCCCTGTGTTCATTTTGATGCTGTTGGGCCTTTGCCTGACCATTTGGAGGCGGGAATCTCTGCTGGCCGTTAGGATGTGGAAATCTTTGCTGATCATTCGGATGTGGAGGTCTCGGTTGACCGTTACCCTGCGGTGTTGGTCCTTTGCTCGGGTCAACCGGATACCGAGGTCTCACCTGTTGTTGCGGGTGCTGAGGTCTAGCCACAGCGTTCTGCTGGAGTGTCTGTGGTCTAGGAGACCCTTGCATCATTTCAGGTCCCTGAGGTCTCTGCTGAGGACCACCTTGAGGTCTCTGCATGCGAGGTTGTTTCTGCGAGGGTAGGCTGTCCGATCGACCCCTGGCTGGGGGAGGCTGTTGCATTTTCTCGGGAGGATGCGAAGCAACTTCAGAGGCCCTTCTTCTTTTGTCGACAACTATTCCCTCTTCGGCTTCACTGGTTTCTTGCTTGAGCTGGGGATACCGGTCCACGCATCTAACGCACATCCATACGTGTTTCTGAAATGTGTAGAGAAGTGTGGTTAGTTAAAATGAAAGCAAAATTGAATAGCAGTAGTATTGTTTTAGATTGTGATTTATTTAAAATATAAACTTCATCACAGCTAACTTAATTTTAAAAGACTAATAACATTTGTAGTTTTTCGACCACAAATCTTGATAAAAGACTTCATTGTTAAATTAAATATATTTAAGAATCCATTTAAATTAAGCTTATAAAATGACAGTTATATTTAGAAGGAATATATTTCCATTGCTCATGTAAATTTTTGGTGTTTCTTTCGAGAAACGAATTTATAAATATAAATATAAAAAGGTTGACCATGTGGGGGATTTTATAAAAGGATCCACCTTATCAAAATCTGCATATTTAGTGAACATTTTTTATATAAAATTCTATTGTATTACCCCAATTTATACACTAAGGAACAATTTTTTTAATATTATGGAACTTCTACAGAACCATTGGACATATGCCATTTGGGCAAATCTAAATCAAAGTAAGATTCTCGTAAGAAGTTTAATGCCGTGTTCGTTAAAGGTGACTGGGGCACGTAAAATATGTTCGTTTTCACAATGTCCTCCAAGTCCTCAAACACTACCTCTGGGGGTGGCAGGCCAAGTCTATGGGTCTTCTGCTTGGTCACTTCTTCAAAATTACTAGGACTCACTTGAGCATGAGTCGTACTTTTACCTTTGTGGTGCTCGTTATAAACGAAAGGCTCATCCCTTTGTCTTAAAACGAGTAGCCTCCTCTGGCTCAATCGTGCTTGGTTTCACCAAGTGGCATGTAAGGTTCATTTTTATGTATCGATGAAAGAATCGTAATTGTTTTAGTTTATGTTAACTTGTGAAAACAAATGTTCGCAACTTACGTATATTGTCGATGTCCACCGTTATTGTAACTTACGCAGCTGTTTTATGAATAATAATAAATCTTTGTATTTTTGATTAAGAACTCTTTTCTAAAATCTAAATTTTAAAAGGCTGATTATAAATCAACCTTATAGGCATAAATCAACAACAACAATAAGAAGTTTAACTAAATTTTTGAGATACCAAATACAAAAAATGAAAAAAACTTTTACACAAAACTCATAGAATTGGAGCATATTCATGACATTAATATATTAATTTTAAGTACAAAGAATAAGTTGCATACTGAAAAAAAGATGGTTTATTAGAATTTCTAAATCAAGAAAATCTGCTTACAGGTTTTTAACAGGAAACTTTCACTATATGAAAATTGATTTTGTTAAAATTTATTTCACCTAAAATACACCAAATGTGGATGGTTCTGTCAAAACTATCGGTATAGAAAATTGTGACGTATGGCAGTACTTTATCCAGTAACTGAAGTCACAATTTGTAAATAAATTCATGATAATCGATATTTGAACTGAAATTATAACTAGTTAAATATTTATTAATATTATTAATCGTTAATACTAACACATGCCACTTCCGTCATGTAAAGCGTACAAATTTATACTGTAAGAAATAAAAAATGTACCACACTTAAAAAATAGTGGATGAAGAAAGACTTGCATTTTTTCCCTTTTTTTTGCAATCGTGATTAGAAAAATATAGTGGAAAAAATAGATTTTTTATTAGAAGAGGGAATTATTTTTTGTTCTGTGAAAGAATGGGAAGTGATAAAAATAAGAAAAGATGTCCAATTCCCTTTACGGCATACGAAAGAACCAGGATAAATAAGGGTAATACATGTCAGGAAAGTAATTTAAGTGGTACTTTAGTAAGACATACAAAACAAGAATCGTAATGCTGTTGCAGAAATTTTCTAATAAAACATTACAATTCAATATGATATATAAGTATATTGAAGAAATTACAATAGCGTATAAACTGTAAATGAAAGTTGTAAAATGTGTACACAGTTTCCTTATGGTATGTTTATATATTTCTATAAAATGACAAATGCTTTATATAAAGACGTTTTAATATTTAGATTTTTACACAAATGAATAAAACATTTTATATTTCCCTTTTTTAAAGATTTGCTATCAATTTTTTAACATTATTAAATTTATTTACTGTCTTACTGCCTTATTTATCTTCTTAAAGAAAGGTGTATGCTAAAAAGCCAAAGCAGAGTACACTTTGCAGTTAGGAAAGCTTTTAAATATATATCTTTGTAAATAAGAAAATTTTCAAACTAAAAGTAAAAAAATGATTAAATAATCACATTTGTGAGATAAATATATTTTTGAAATGCTCTGAAAACATTATTTCCTATAAAAATAAGAAAAAATAGTACGTTGAAAGATAAATCCAGAGTGCATTTTGCAGTTAAGAAAACTTTTAAATTTACATCTTTGTAAATAAGAAATTCTTCAAGCTAAAAGTAAAGAAATGATTAAATATTCACATTTGTGAGATAAATATATTTTTGAAATGTTCTAAATACATTACATCCTATAAAAATAAGAAAAATATCACGATTAAAGATAAATTCATAGTACAATTTGCAGTTAGGAAAGCTTTTAAATATATATTTTTGAAAATAAGAAATTTTTCA
>CM063500.1:91876535-91881535 GCA_032207245.1 Pardosa pseudoannulata
AAGTTGTAGGTGTGTCAAACATGCAATGTAAAGGTGCAATGTAAAAGTGCCAAACATGCAAACTCTTATAAAAATATTTCGTTTCTTTTAAAAGCCGTATATCCTTGCAGTCATTTATTATTGTACAAATTTTATTTATCCATTGTACAAGGCAAAAAAAGTTGTAAAGGTGTAGGTGGGCCAAACATGCAATGTAAAGGTGTAATGTAAAAGTGCCAAACATGCAAACTCTTATACAAAAACATTTCGATTTTTTTAAAAGCCGTATATCCTTGCAGTCATTTATCATTGTACAAATTTTATTTATCCATTGTACAAGGCAAACAATGTTGTAAAGGTGTAGGTGTGCCAAACATGCAATGTAAAGGTGCAATGTAAAAGTGCCAAACATGCAAACTCTTATAAAAAAAATATTTCGATTCTTTTCAAAGCCATAGATCCTTGCAGTCATTTATCATTGTATGCATTTTTGACGTTACGATTGCTTAACAAACCACAAAATAACACACACAAACACTTACAAACATAGATATTCTGTATAAGTATAATATGGTTACTTATATCTGAACATAAAGAACACCTAAAAAATTTAACACCACAATAAACCTTGTATCTACACAAAAGGAAAAAAACGGATATCCAAGATCTTTTAGCTACCATAAATCTAGCTCAGTATTATGCATATATTTGCGGGAAAAAGAATTGAAAAGAAAAAATACTGGAGAAAAATCGTCGCCGAGATTTGACAGAAAACAGGAGAGGAATAAGGATTATTTATAGCCTTCGCCTGCCGGTGACAAATAAGGCGATTCCTCCTATCTCTGAGCTGACTGCATAAGTTAGTAGGGATTGTCTAATAAGACGCAGTAGAAGGAGTGAAAAGACTTTTGGGTTATATATAGGAATCGAAATCTTAAGGCTTAATAATAATATATGTTATGCTAGCATACAGCTCGTCACATGACGGGACAGTAAAATTTTTAATTTTCCTGAATTGTAAAGTACTCTATAAAGCAGATAAAAAAGAGTTAGTTTTTTGGCTCAGAATTGTATGATACATACTCAATAATTTGTTTATCTTCATACTCTCGATATTATGAATTCAGTTTAGAATCACGTTAAACTCATTTAGAAAGATAGTTCAAAGTTTTCTTAGCTACGTTGAAATTATTGTTAAGTTTTTCCCAAATTTTTTGCCACAGTAATTGATGAAAGTAAAGGAATGAAACTATCCTTTCCACTACATCCTGGAGGTAGATTGACTTCGTTGTTAATACCGGTGAAAATAATTTCATTGCAACAAAAAAATAAGCGATGATTCAATTTAAAATTATTGCATATGTACGTAATATATTATTTAATCCCAATCTAAAAAAAATTATGTACTTGATGTTTATGTTGAGTGATAAAACATATGAAGTGATAAACGTATAAATAAGAAACATTTAACGGAATTCGTTTAAATATAAAATTAAACATGGCAGAGTCTACTTAATTTTTTCTTAAACTTTAGAATAATTGTATTTGCGTCTGTGAGCCAACCGAATTTTGAAATCCTAATTACCCAGACTAATGGCTGGGAGAAAAGCAGCTAGTATTTTTGTATATATATATATATATATATATATATATATATATATATATATATATATATATATATTCTGATCTGGTGAATTCTTTTCTTTAAGAAATGAATAACTTTCGGTATCATAATACAATTTCATATATTCACAGAGAGAAAAAAAAACTAGTGAAATCCGGTATCATATTTCGTGCCATAAATCTAGATCACTGTTCTACACATTTCTTGGAGAATAAACATGGCAAAGTCTACTTAAATTTCACCTAAACTTTAGAATAATAGTTATTTTTGTGTGTGAGCCAACCGAATTTTGAAAGCCTAATTACCCAGACTAAAGGCAGGGCGAAAAGCAGCTAGTATTTTTGTGTATATATATTCTGATCTGGTGAATTATTTTCCTTAAGAAATGAAGAACTTTTGGTATCGTAATACAATTTTATATATTCACAGAGAGAAACAAAACTAATGAAATCCAGTATCATATTTCCTACCATAAATCTAGATCACTTTTCTACACATTTCTTGGAGAATAAACATGGCAAAGTCTAATTAAATTTTGCTTAAACTTTAGAATACTTGTTATTTGTGTGTGCGAGGCAAATGAATTTCTAAAGCCTAATTACTCCGAATAATGGCAGGGCAAAAAGCAACTAGTATTTTTCTATACCTATATTCTGATCTGGTGAATTATTTTCCTTAAGAAATGAAGAAATTTTGTATCGTAATACAATTTCATATATTCACAGAGAGAAAGAAAAACTAATGAAATCAAGTATCATATTTCGTACATAAATCTAGATCACTTTTCTACACATTTCTTGGAGAATAAACATGGCAAAGTCTACTTAAGTTTTGATTAACTTTAGAATAATTGTATTTGCGTGTGAGAGCCAACAAAATTTTGAAATTCTAATTACCCAGGCTAAAGGCAGGGAGAAAAGCAGCTAGTATTTTTATATACATATATTCTGATCTGGTGAATTATTTTCCTTAAGAAATGATGAACTTTTGGTATCTTTATATAATTTCATACATTCACAGAGAAAAAAAAACTAATGAAGTCTTGTATCATATTTCCTACCATAAATCTTGATCACTTTTCTATATATTTCTTGGAGAATAAATATGGCATAGTCTACTTAAATTTCACTTAAACATTAGAATAATTGTTATTTTCGTGTACAATCCTACCGAATTTTGAAATCCTAATTACTCAGACTAAAGTAAGGGCGAAAAGAAGCTAGTATTTTTGTATACATAGTATATTCTGATCTGGTGAAGTATTTTCCTTAAGAAATGAAGAACTTTTGGTATCGTAATACAATTTCATATATTCACAGAGAGAAAAAAAACTAATGAAATCCGGTATCATATTTCCTACCATAAATCTAGATCACTTTTCTACACATTTCTTGGAGAATAAACATGGCCAATTCTACTTAAATTTTGATTAAACATTAGAATAATTGCTATTTGCGGCTGTGAGCCAACCGAAGTTTGAAATCCTAACTACCCAGACTAAAGGCATGGCGAAAAGCAGCTAGTATTTTTGTATACATATATTCCGATCTGATGAATTATTTTCCTTAAGAAATGAAGAACTTTTTGCATCTTTATATATTCACAGAGATAACATAAAAAGCTAATGAAATCCGGTATCATATTTCCTACCATAAATCTAGATCACTTTTCTACACATTTCTTGGAGAATAAACATGGCAAAGTCTACTTAAACTTTGCTTAAACTTTAGAATAATTGTTATTTGCGTGTGTGAGCTAACCGAATTATGAGGGACTAATTACCCAGACTAAAGGCAGGGCGAAATTAGCTCTTATTTTTGGGTATATATATATTCCGATAAGATGAATTATTTTTCTATTTATAAGAAATGAAGAAATTTGGGTATCGTAATACCATTTAATATATTCACAGAGAAAAAAAAAACTAATGAAATCCGGTATCATATTTCCTACCATAAATCTAGATCACTTTTCTATACATTTCCTCGGGAATAGAAATGGAAGTACAATAAAAAAGAGGAAAATCGCCGTCGAGAGGTGGAAGAAAACAGGAGAAAAATAATGATTATTTATAGCCTTTTCTTGCTGGTGACAAATAAAATGATCTTTCCTTTCTATACGTTGCATAAGTAAGCAGTTATTGTATATCTTGAGGTATAAAAAGTAAAGTTTTGGTTACTATAAGTATACGGTATAAACATGTAAGTCTTACTAATATTCAATATATTTATAAAGTCTTCATTGTGAGTTCCAAAATTTACAATTATTTCATATATACCATATTTTATACTAGCATATAGCCCTTCATATGACGAAATCAGTAATAATTTTAATTTTTCAGAATTGTAAAGTACCCTATGAGGCAGGTAAATAAATGGTTTATTTTTTGTTTTTGTCTGACCGAAATTTAGCGAATCGATTGCAAACCGAGTGGTTACGTGTAAAAAAACAAACATACAAACGAACAAATCTCTTAATTTTCAAAGAAATATAACTTAAACTCTAGATATTTATTAATCCGTGAAACAGACTTTTATAAAAAGAATTAGTTGTTAATACCGGTGATAAAATTTTTATTGTAACAGAAATGACAAAAAATTCGATGATTAAATTTAAAATTACCTAATCAATTATTTAAGCCAAATGTAAAAGAAAATTATTTACGTAATATCTAATTTCAGTAATAAAACGTACGACAATAATGCAGAGGTTATTATAATAATTTAAAATAAGAAATGACGCTATGATGCTAGCAAAAATGTCATTTTTACCAATTTATTATATGCTAAATTGATAAATTTAATCTCCTGCTCTTAACCGGGAAAAAACGACTTGAAAAATAATGGCATTAAATGCTCGAAAAGTGGGGAAGGGGTAGATTTCGACCTTTTTAAAGACGACAGTATTTTCTCTGTTATATGAAACATATTTATACCAATTTATTTTAGAATAGGATCGATAGTTTAGGTGAAGATAAACTTTACTCGCTTTGAATTTTGCTAATCCTAACTCATCAAGAATCCAATACAGATGCCTCTATCTATTCCAGGTGCAACCGCTTCAGAAATTCAAGGACAGACGGGCAGATAACATAGGCTGTTATTATATAGGGGATGTTTGTATACTGAATATATATTATAGCGAATACATTACAAAAGCCTACCTTCTATTGTTTACTAGAGTGACCTTGAGAGAAGCGGCATTTGGTACAAAGAATCAGGGATTTTGTGTAATAAAATATATTCACAATAAAGGACATTTAAAGGACTTTGTTTTCAAGCATAACAGCACGTTGCAAAGCACATGGTGTTTAAAAAATGACCGGTATATTTGAAAAATCAATAAAACCTAAACGGGCAGCGATAAAAATACACCGTTTATTGCAATACGCTTGGGA
>CM063500.1:91889035-91904035 GCA_032207245.1 Pardosa pseudoannulata
CGTATGAATGTTATCTGTAGAATTTGGTAAATATATATATAAATTTATATTTGAAGTAATAAAAAAATATGTTTATATTAAATAAATATAATATATTTTATATATATATGATATATTTATATAATATATTATTATTAATATATTGATATATATATATATTATATATATTTATTATATATATTTTATATATTATTTATATATATATATATAATATATATATTATAAATATATATATTATTTTAATTTTATATAGTTTTTAGATATTTTTAATAATTTTTTGCATATTATATATTTTTTTTTTGTATATGTTATATATTCATTTATTTACATATATTTTAATTAATTTTTTATTATTTTTTATTATTATTTAATATTTAATTTATTATATATTCTTTTTTAATTTATAAATAATATATAATATAAAATATTATTTTATTTTTATATATATTATATAATATTTCTATTTATTTATATTATATATATATTAAATATTAATATTAATATATTTTATATTTAAAATATATTTTATATTAAATAGTATTTTATTTTTATTATTGTATATAAATTTTATAAAATATATATTATTTTATGAGTGATTAAATATTTTAATTTTTGATAATGTTATAATTTTTGTTTTATATTTATTAGAATTGTTTATTATTTCTTGAGTAAATTTATGAATATGTATAAATTGTAATGACAATAACATGTTAATTTTATAAAATTATAAATATATTTATTTTATACATAATATTAAAATATTCTATGTATAAAAAGATATAAATTAGTTTTATTATTTTATAAATTTATATATATAATATTATTAAAATATATGAATAATTATAAACACTTGGTAATAAAATTTTATTTATTTGAAGGTGCAATATTAATTAATATTTATAATTTTTAATTTAATATACATTATTGTACGAACTTTATTTTTTATTTTTCTCTTATTATAATAATTCTAAATAAATTAAAATTTTATTTTTTTACATTGCTTTTTTTATATATAATAAATTATTTCTATTATTTAACTAAATTTAATACAATATATATCTATGGTTTTTATGCTTTAATTTTTGTTTTATTTTATGCTAAAATATTTGCTGCTCAAAGAGAGACAGCAGAGTGAGTAAGGTAAGGAGAGAAACAAGGTTCAACTGTCCAGATTTCGATGTTGGACTCTGTGTAGTACCGTGTTTCCATTGTATCATACATGATCAAATTTGGATTAATAATTTCATAATGATTTACGTAAATGCAAAAAATATTAATAAAATTTAATTCAAGATAAAAACTAGGTATTCTAAGCTTTATATTTATAGTTAGTATGAACTGATTCCAAAGTCTAATGATTTCTGACTCGTAGAAAGCCAACTATACAATTAAATTACATATTTATTTACATTGATTTTTTATATTAATTTTTAGGAAATTTTGTATGCGAATGATGCTATTATGCTTAAAAATCTATATATTTATGAAAATAAGCATAAAAAATTGAAATTTTTTTTACCCATAATCCCGAGATAAAATGAACCTGGAAGACGTTAAAGCTATCAATTGCTGAATTTATAAAAAAATGTATGGCGTTATATACATAGCACGGAAATAGTTTGGGTCTGGAGGGATTCATCATAATGTTCTGCAACACCTGGTCGATTGAGACCAGTACCTACTTCTTAAAATTAATTTTTAAAAGCAACGAAAATTTAAGTAAATTTCAGAAATCGAGACTACGAATTCCGAATTCGAGAGATTTTTCACAACCTGTTTCGTCATCATCCGACCCTACATCAAATATTGTAGTGAAATAAATTCCTATGATACGTATTTTAGAGAGACAAGGGATGGAAATGACCATACGATGGCTAACTGAACACCATCTGGCTGTATAATATTGACGAAAGTTATGGTACTTCGAACAGGAAAAGTAATTTTCTTTCTGCGGTAGCTGGATTATCCTATACATGTAAATGTGTTGAAAGTCAAAAGAAATTATACAATGGGAAAACCGCATCTGATTGTTTTCGATATATCTTTGCTCTAGAAGCAATGTTCACTTCCCGTTTTAGATGCTGAGTATTGTATAGCTGTGATTCATCCTTCAGTAGATAACTAACCTAAGCATTATTTCTCACTTTGCACAGTTTTAAATTTTTTTGCAAGGGAAACCTTGAGCATAATAAACTGTAATCCCCCAATTTCCAAAGTCCGGATGGGAAATAAAAAATGATTTAAAAATTACCGTTCCGTCCAAATAAACTGAACTCGGGAATATTGAAAGATGACATAGATTATGCGGATTGAAAGCTAAATTTCATTTTTTAATTTTTATTCAATTTTTGGAGTTTTTATGTGGCAGCACTATAGATTAACTGTAGAATAGTCTACTGAATCACTAACAGCACTCGGATTCCAGTACATACAGTTCACATCCCTTTTTTTCTAACGCAGCTGGTAATACAGGCATTATATGCCTTTAAGCTAATACAAGGCTGCGAAGCTGTTACCCATTTAGTTTCAACCAAGGAGCACGTGTATCTTAAGGTGTATTCTATGGACGTGAGTAATATTACATCAGCTGGGTCCTCGTAATTTAGAAGCAGGGAAGAAACTGATGACCCCTAGGCTTGGCCTGCCACCCCTAGAGATATCGTTTGAGAACTTGATATTGTGACTGTGAACAAATGTGACATGGTTCTGTAACCTTTAACTAACATGGCGGATTTTTGCTCATCTTGAGCCCCGAACCCACAACCTTTCAGTTAAGAGATCGCTGCCTTTTTCCGACTGAGTTCCGACCGTCTCAAAAGTTGACATCTAAAATGTCTTTTAGAATTTACGGTATATTCTAGACATGAAAGAAAAGTTAGATTAATCGGGTGTGCTACTAGGTGCAATTTACATGAGCAGGTAGACTATTTGGGGAATATTTGACGAAGCCCACAAATATGACCTTCAAAAATATGTGTCCAATCTAATATTTGGCTCAATTTCATATTGTATTACAACCATGAGTAAATGCGTCTCTTTAGAAGTTTGGTTTGGGCTGGAGCAAAATGGTTTACTATTTTGGTACTTTGTAAATAGTCATGAATAATAATTACTAGTGTTCAAATTTTACATCGAGCGTCATGGAGAACAACATCACTGCTTCGCAAAATGTGTTGTACTTCTTTCATTGTAAGCTAGCATCATGCAAGAAGGGCCATATGCGGTCATTATCCAAAACTTCTAAAGGATATAATTGGCAGTTCCATATCTTTTCCATTCATTTAGCAATAATCTGCTTTATCCTGCTTTAAAAAATGCAGTTCACATTGACTGAACACATGATATTGCCTTTCAGGTTGGTTATGTGCTGTTAGTTACCAGCGTGGTTGAGAGTATTTGACCACCAGCTATCAATGTATATTCTTTGTATTTTCACAACTGAAGTTCAATCTATAAAAAGCTGATTATTTTTCTTATATGACTTTTTCAAATAACTGAATATGTGTGAAAATAGTAAACGTATACAGTGTTCCAAGAGAGCGTGTCTTCTATTTTTCGGAAAATACAAAAGAATTAGTTAAAAATACATTTGTACCGTGTAGTATACATGTTAACTTGAAATTAATGTCACCTAATATGTTGTCCAGTCCTCATTATTATCGATTATGAAAGAATCACCTTTATCATTCGATTTTGACGTTGAGCAGCAAATACCCCTTCCGGTAGGTCGTCAACATTTTGTACCACTTTATAACGTACTACCCATTTCTTGGCGGACGACTCCGACTTTCTCATGCAGCACATGCCTCATGGCATGGCATCATGGGCTGCAGCTGCACAAAACAGTTTTGGTTCCTTTTGGATGGTTACACATAAACACTGCCTCAAAACGGCTCGCATAAGCGGCACTCATTTTAGAATTGTTGGTTTAAACACAGCAAAAAAAATCGAATAAAGAATATAACCATAAAGCATTCTTCTCTAATGTTTGAAGATCACGTGCAATTAAGCCAGTATCTGCGAGCTATCTATAGACGAAGTTATGAGCTACACGCTATTTTGGAACAGACTGTATGTCATCAAATACTTAATTACATTTTACCAAAATACTGTATTCTAAAAGACTGAAGTAACAAAATGGTTCCAGAAACTGCACTCTTCATCCTTTCTTTTAGAAGTTCATTAATAAAATTTGGTATTTCTCAGTTTGCGCATACTTACTTTTGAATTGCAAATAACACATCTAACTAAAGAGATACGTAGATAATAAAATTGAACTATTAGTATATTAATATATTAATATATTAATATAACCTCATTTTAAAATGTTTTATCATATCGCAAATCAATCTGTTTTTAAATAGCAATATGTGTAAAGAAGCAGAAAAGAACAAATTATGCAAGTATGTAAACATTTTCAGTAAAATAAGTTTTTGAGGAAAAAAATATCTTTAGTTAGCACATCTTAATACTTTTGCTATTGATCATCTTAGAAATGTGGTCAATTGCTTGTACTTAATTTAATTTAAAAAAATGCTGTATCCTAAAACACAGAAGTAACAAAATGCTTCCAGAAACTGCACTCTTCATAATTTCTTATTTAGCATTTCATTAATAACATTTTGTATTTATTAGTTTTTATAGTTACTTTTCAATTGTAAATAACATTTCTAACTAAAGAGATAGATAGATAATGCAATTGAACTATTAGTAAATTAATATATTAATATAACCTCCTTTTAAAATGTTTTAGCATATCACAAATCAATCTGTTTTTAAATAGCAAAATGTGTAAAGAAGCACAGAAGAACAAAATATGCAAATAAGCAAGCATTTTCAATAAAATATTTTTTTGAAGAAAAAAAGTTTTACTTTGCACATCTTAATACTTTAGCTATCGAACGTCTTAGAAATGTGGTCAACTGTTTGTACTTAATTTAACTTAACAAAATACTGTATTCTAAAAAACTGAAGAAACAAAATGATTCCAGAAACTGCACTCTTCTTCCTTTCCTTTTTAGCAGTTCATTAATAACATCTGGTATTTCTCAGTTTTTGAATAGTTACTATGCAATTGTATATAACACTTCTAACTAAAGAGATAGATAAATAATACAATTGAATTATTAGTATAATAATATATTAATATAATCTTTTTTTTAAATATTTTAGCATATCGCAAATCAATCTGTTTTTAAATAGCAAAATGTGTAAAGAAGCAGAGAAGAATGAAATATGCAAATATGTAAATATTTTCAGTAAAATAATTTTTGAGGAAAAAAAGCTTTAGTTAGCACAACTTAATACTTTTGCCATCGATCATCTTTGAAATGTCGTTAACTGTTTGTACTTAATTTAATTTAACAACATACTGTATCTTGAAAAGCAGAAGTAACAAACTGCTTCCAGAAACTGCACTATCATTCTTTCTTATTTGGCAGTTTATTAATAACATATGGTATTTCTTAGTTTTTGTATAGTTACTTTTCAATTGCAAATAACACATCTAACTAAAGAGATAGGCAGATAATACAATTAACCTATTAGTATATTAATATATTAATTTTACTTCCTTTTAAAATTTTTAGCTTAACGCAAATCAATCTGTTTTTAAAAAGCAAAATGTGTAAAGAAGCAGAGAAGAACAAAATATGCAAATATGTAAACATTTTCAGTAAAATAAACTTTTGAAGAAAAAAAAGCTTTAGTTAACACATCTTAATACGTTTGCTATCGATCATTTTAGAAATGTGGTCAACTGTTTGTACTTAATTTAATTTAACAAAATACTGTATCCTAAAAAACTGAAGAAACAAAATGATTCCAGAAACTACACTCTTCATCCTTTCTTATTTATCAGTTCCGGATTTTCTCACCTGGTAGCATCTTGTATTTCTCAATTTTCGCATGCTTATTTTTCAATTGCAAATAACACATCTAACTAAAGAGATAGGCAGATAATACAATTAACCTATTAGTATATTAATATATTAATTTTACTTCCTTTTAAAATTTTTAGCTTAACGCAAATCAATCTGTTTTTAAAAAGCAAAATGTGTAAAGAAGCAGAGAAGAACAAAATATGCAAATATGTAAACATTTTCAGTAAAATAAACTTTTGAAGAAAAAAAAAGCTTTAGTTAACACATCTTAATACGTTTGCTATCGATCATTTTAGAAATGTGGTCAACTGTTTGTACTTAATTTAATTTAACAAAATACTGTATCCTAAAAAACTGAAGAAACAAAATGATTCCAGAAACTACACTCTTCATCCTTTCTTATTTATCAGTTCCGGATTTTCTCACCTGGTAGCATCTTGTATTTCTCAATTTTCGCATGCTTATTTTTCAATTGCAAATAACACATCTAACTAAAGAGATAGGCAGATAATACAATTAACCTATTAGTATATTAATATATTAATTTTACTTCCTTTTAAAAATTTTTAGCTTACGCAAATCAATGTTTTAAAAAGCAAATAAAGAAGCAGAATAGAATTGAAATCATTTATCTGGAGAAATACTTTATATATACAACATTTAATCTCCCAAAACGTAGAAATGTAGAGGATTGTTGCTTGCGTTAAATTAACATACGATCACTAAAAAAAGATTAAAGAATCTCACAAATACTACAGGGTACAATGCAAAACCATTCTATCCCCCTCGGTGTCCGATACCTGTCGTTCTTCTGTGATCGGACTTTACGAGTCTCGAAAGTAATTACTAAAAAGTTGGCTCCGGTCAAAAGTCGCGGAAGCGTCCAAGAGGTCTAAGCACCTAAGTAAAAAATGTCGAAAAGCCCCGAGTCACAAAATTCTTGGCTTTTTATACCTGGAGGTCAGTTACGGTCCCGCCAACCGTTTATTTGGTCAGTTACGATACCAGTTACCTGAGAACTCCAGCTAAGGTTACAGCTAGTTTTTTAAGTTGAATTCTCATTACCTATTCTCATTCGTAGCTGTCCCAATTCCGGCTTCTCCAAGAAATTCTCCGGGGTCATTACCTTAACCGTTCAAGGGTAGGACGCCTATTCAACCGAACTGCCCACATACCAAACCGTAGTAGCCGGATCAAAACAAGAGGAATTCAGATCAATTGATTTCGGTCTTTTGTGTTCTGAACAAAGGTGGGACTTCATAGCATATCGCAAATTAATCTGTTTTTAAACAGCAAAATGTGTAAAGAAGCACAGAAGAACAAAATATGCAATTATGTAAACATTTTCAGTAACATAACTTTTTGAGGAACAAAAGCTTTAGTTAACACATCTTAATACTTTTTCTATCGAGCGTCTTAAAAAGATGGACAATTGTCTGTATGTTCGCCCTCTAGTCCTGGTTTCAGTATTTTTTATATTATTAAATAATAATAGTCAACATTTCACGTCATGAAAAATTTTTTATACAGTAATCATAATAAAATCTGAAGAAGAACACTCTTGATTTTTTACTCAAAGGTATGTCTTCGTAGAAAAAAAATAGAAGTTCGCCACGGGATTGCGACACATTCGGGACCGGGAAATGTTTTTTTTCCTCTAGAAACCCAGTCACGGTATTCTCTAATCGTCAAAGAAAGACCCAATATACGAGAGATTTGAGATTCGATCCAACTTCTTTCGATTTCGAGAATCGAGTCACGTCTGCCGGAAGATGGAAAAGCGGAGAGGAGACAGGAAAAGGGACAGATTTCTCTTCGGAATCCGAAAAAATAGGATGACAAAAAAAAGTAAAGATAAAAATAAAAAATAAAAAGAATACATATCTTTAAGGCGACAGTGGAATTTCAACTGAGAAAAAATTGGTCAAAAATTCGATATTTTTATATCAAGGAAGGATGAAACATCCTATGAGTATGATGAGTTTCGGTAAAAAAGAGTTTAATTTTTATAATGTTATTGTTGTTTCTAATCTTGAGTCCAGCCACTGCTAGATGAGATCTACAAGTTTATTGACCCTCAAAAAGTCATCAGGATAATCAGATAATTCGTCATAGGACAAACCTTGGTACCTAAGAGTATGTGCCAGAAAATCCTGCTCTTGGTTTCATTTCGGAAAAATCAGATGGTTTTTTATTACCCTGGAAGACAAAACCACCAGATCATAACTTAACAATTGTGAGGCTTATCTAGCAATATCTTCATGTTATCGAGTTATTTACGTCATTCAACGTCGCAACACTTCCACAATTTACCATGCGGACGAGTTTTCCATAGATTAGGAAAAGGAACACGAAAAACCCTTTTCTGTGGGGAAATCTAGAGCAATATCGCCTTCACGGACCCATGACTAAGTGGAAGCGTACCGTCCTGCATGAAAATTGTCGATGAAAGGACCCACCTTTGCTGTAGTTGCTGCACAAGAAGTCTGCAGAATCTCATGGTTCCGACGTCACTTAACGGAAAATGTGACAGGCTCATGTTCATCAATTTCCTCAATAATGATTGGCACAAGGATAAATGTCGCCCTGAATCCACACCAGACAGCGAACTTTTCAGTGTCTAGAGGAATTTTAGTGTGAATTTAAGGATTTTCCTTAGCAAAAATGCTGTAATTTTGTATGTTGATTACACCATTCAGATATAAATGACCCTCGTAGCACCACAATATTTCAAGGCCATGACCGATCATCAGTCGATTCAGAAAACTGGCTGTGAAAGACACGTTGGGGCTTGTCCCTATCAAGGAGCTCTTGAGTATGACGTATCTTGTATAGGAAGTACTGCATTATTTTTGTGAGTACTTTTTGGGTGGGGCTGTAAGCATAGCCATTCTGTCGAGAAAATGCACACGTGCTACTGCCCTCAAACTCTGATGGCTGTGTCTGTGCATCAATAGCTGTCTTGACGACATCAAGAAGTACCGGTATGATGCACTCATGGCCTCTTGAAGGTTGAACTAATTTACTCGCCTTTTCAAATCTCTTAATAATGGCTAGAATACCTTTAGACCTTAGAAATTGGTCTAAGCCGTAGGTTCTCTCTACACCGAAATTCACGATGTGCAACTTTCCATTTGTTTTCGTAAAATAGCTTTACCAATAACGCACATTAAATTATAGAGACCATCAGAAGTACAGCCGGAAACATCGACTGAAAACATGATAACGTCTGCAAACGTTTTATACCCTAACCTCTTCTGCACAAAACTTTCTCTTCATCCCAAAAATGCAAATCTCGAAATTTTTCTGCTGCAACTGACAGATTCTCCCGGTTTTGCATTTTATTACCCATAGTTTTTTTCTGGATTGTTAATGTTGTTTCTATTATTCCGTTTGCATCGGTCATCGTGTTAAATTTCATGTTTTTCCCGAAAATGCACCGTCTGGTTGACATTTTGGAACTAAAAGTTTTTTTTCGATTTTCCATGAGCGCATCTCGTGTGTGGCCCACATACAAAATTTCATTGCATTATGTTAAGTCATTTGCGCTGTAGGGTGACGTTTATAGAGGAAGTTTAATTACAACCACCCGCTACATTCACATATATATAATATATATATATATATATATATATTATAATATAATATATATATATATATATATATATATATATATATATATGTATATATGTAATCCATTTTTCATAAAACTCCTTGACAAGGAGAAAGCTCAACAGATAGCAGTAACAAAAATGCAGTCGGGCCTCACATAGAAGAGAACGGCAGAAGTCTAATTGAACTTTATTCCAGAGCAGCTACAATGCACATCTATTCTACTAAACAACAGACAAAGAAAAGCCACAGAAATCACTCTGATAGAACAGAGGTGCACCCAAGAGCGAAGACAAAAACAATTTTCCAACGGTGAAATCAACCTTAATAAGCGAATTAAATACAATATCAGCAAAACGCGAAACCATTTGCAGCCGACAGCTGGAAAACGTGCTGAGTAGACAGAAAGTTTACAATTTTAGGATAGACAGCTTTATGAAGAATGTTCAGTGGAAAATACTCCTAATTAAACTATTTAGAGGCTGGGAAAAAGATTTAAATGAATTAGCATGGAAGAGAGGAAGTTTTTAAGGAAATATTAAAGTTAAATAATTTTGATATATTATATCTGTATAGAGTAAGTCATACTTAATAATATATTTTTAAAAATTATAACATAATTAATAATTGCTTTAATAAGTCTAGCTTACCCTGTATATAATAATGAAAAATTATTCTTCAAGTATAAAATGTTATTTCAAATGTGGATTTTATCGCTAATTTTAAATATATGTATTAACAGTTGGGCTAAAATACAGTTAAAAACTAATCTCTTTTAATCAAATAAAACTTCCAAGCGTGGCGTCATTGTTTATACTTTAAACCCTAATCCAGATATCGTACTTACATTGCTTTTCCATTAAGACAAGGCAAGACAATCGTCTTATCGCTCAAACTTTAATTACGAAGCTGTCTCTAGGATTTCTCATCGTCTTATCTCATTGGATAGTATTCAAAATTCTGTTTAAATCTTAGTCTGTAATGGCATTCATTGCATGTTGGTTTGAATACAAATGGGGAAGGTGGATTTCATAGTGGAAATAAGTGACGACTATCAATCTATGCATTAAGATAGTATTTTCATTTTCAAGGCAAGAGATGACTGCATTATACAGTGTTTAAATTAGTGCTATATTTCTATATAAAATATATGTTTGTAATAGAACTCATCCTAAACAGTTGGACTCATATTGATGAAATATTTTATATGTAATTAACTTCGAGAATGGTTTAGACTCACCATTTCATCTGATAGAAAACGTTTTTTTAATTAAAAATCCAGAATTATTGAGTTTATTATAATGTTGCTTAAAACCCTTCGCTGACATATCTATGCTCGGTGGTAAGCGCAACAGGCTTTAGTACAAGAAGTCCCAGGATTGAATCAATGTAAGGTAATGTGGGAATTTAATTTAGTCTAATTGAATTTGGGATAACTGTACGGGGGGGGGCGTCAAGTATTTTAAAATATTTTAAAATACTTGACGTATATATGTAAAGATTTAATTCAAATGCGGATTTTAAATTTATGTATTATTTACACGGCTATAATTTAGCAAAAATTAATGTGTTTAACCACAAAACACTACAATAAATTTGAGTTTTATAATCGCATTTAGTAATTATATTTGCATAGAATATACTAATTTTTAATTGATTTTTAAGTGTAATACAGTTAACACAAGAATTACGTAAGGGGTTATTTTGACACCTAGCGAACTTTTATCTCTGACAGCTCTTCTATTATTTTTTTTTTGCAAATATCTTAATCCTTTCTTGATTTTTCCTAAATCATTGTGATTTGCGAAATAGTAGAAATTTCAAGAAAATCGTATTTTTATTTAAGCCCTAACAAATTATTATAGAAATCCGGCATACTATATACTGATGTTGAAAACAAGTATAAACTTCATAATGACTCTTTCACTATTCTATTAGCAGAACTGGAATCATTCATAGCGTTGTTGTACGTAAGATGTCATTAGCCGCCAAGGGCTTACCAATTCTTAGTTTGTGGTCCAAGACTTGGGGACCAAAGTTTTTTCATGAAACTATGAGTAGAGATAGGTTTCCGGAAGTTATGAAATTTCTTCGTTTTGAAAATAAACTATAAAGGTCTTCACGTTTGCAATGTGATAAATTTACACCAATATCCGAGGTATGGAATACTTTTATACAAAACTGTAAGTTTTGCTACAAACCAAATGAAAATATTACGTTTGATGAACAGTTATTCCCTACAAAAACAAGATGCAGCGTTTTGCAGTATATGCTCAACAATCTCGATAAATTCGGAATAAAATTTTGGCTAGAAGTAGATGTTAGGACAAAATACTTATTAAATGGATTTCCATATTTAAGAAAAGATAAAAAGAGACCAAGTGATCAAAGTTTAGGAGAGAACGTAGTAAATCGTTTAATGGATCCTACATACCTGCAAAGTCTGTATATTTTTAAAAACAAACTGTAGTTATCATAATTTTCGTTATTTTAATTTCTTTTCCACAAATGTTTTATATCATATAGAGAAATATACAGATATCTTATCAAGGGGTCAAAATGACACCCACCGTAATTCTAGGTATACAAAGACCACCGTAATTCTAGTGTTAATTATTCGAAGTCTAATAAAAAGTTTAAAAAAAATTAAATTTATATTTAATATTTTTCCTTAAATTATTTAATTTTTATGTCTGAAATTTATAATGCATTTTTCTGGTTTGTAATCTGTCTTATGAATCACACTATGAAGAGAAATATCATAGATATCACAGCTTGTTCTTTTTAGACTTGATTTATTTAAATCTTAGTTTATAAAACAGGCTTATATTAATATTGGTTTCATTCCCGTTAAAATGTCTTAGAAACAAACTTTAAACTGTATTCAATAATTCAAACGATTAAGATTTTTAAAATACAATTTTAAAAATATTTTCTCTATATTTTTAAAATTCAAAAAGAAAAGAAAATATATGAAGAAGATTTTCTGGCCAAAAATTTGAATGTACTCGGTGTAATTTCCATTAAAAAGTTTGCAAAACATTCATATCTGTAAGAAATATTATAATATATATTTAATGTACAAGATCGTTAAGTCGAGGGAAGTTTTAAGGTATGTGGTAAATATAAAAATTAAATTTTTTTAAACGTAAGTAGTATTTATGTATTTAAATAAAGATAGATTTTATTGATGGTCATTTCAATAAAAATGGTTTGAGAAACATTTATAATTATAAGAAATAAAAAATACACATTTAATGTACAAGATCGTTAAGCCGCGCGAATTTTTAACATATGTGGTAAATATAAAAATTAAAGTTTTTAAATGCAAGCAAAATTTACATTTTAAATTATTGATTTTATTGATGATCATTTCCTTTAAAAAATGGTTTGCGAAACATTTATATCTATAAGAAATATTATAATACATATTTAATGTACAAGATCGTATACCCGCAGGTATTTATAAGATATGTGGTAAGTATAAAAATTAAAGTTTATTAAATGTAAGTAACATTTATCTATTTAAGTAAAGATACATTTTATTGGTGGTTATTTTCAGAAAATGATTTGCAAAACATTTATACCTATAAGAAATAAAAAATATATATTTAATGTACAAGATCGTTAAGCCGCGAGAATTTTTAAGATATGTGGTAAATATAAAAATTAAAGTTTCTTAAATGTAAGTAAAATTTATCACTTTAACGGATTTTATTGGTATTCATTTCCATAAAAAAAGGTTTAAGAGACATTTATACCTATCAGAAATAAAGAATACATATTTAATGTACAAGATCATTTAGCCGCATCTATTTATAAGGAATGTGGTAAATATAAAAATTAAAGTTTTTAAAATGTAAGTAAAATTTATCACTTTAAATAAAGATAGATTTTATTGGTGGTCATTCCCATAAAAAAAGGTTTACGAGACATTTATACCTATAAGAAATAAAAAATATATATTTAAGGTACAAGATTTTTAAGCCGCGCGAATTTTTCAGATATGTGGTTAAATTTAAAAATTAAACTTTTTTAATGAAGCAAATTTATATCTATAATTATAGATTTTATTGTTTATTTCCATTAAAAAATGCTTTTTGAAAAATTTATATCTATAAGAAATAAAATACATATTTAATGTACAAGATCGTTAAGTCGAGGGAATTTTAAGGTATGTGGTAAATATAAAAATTAAAGTTTTTTAAATGTAAGTAAAATTTATCACTTTAAATAAAGATAGATTTTATTGGTGGTCATTCCCATAAAAATGGTTTGCAAAACATGTATACCTATAAGAAATAAAAAATACACATTTAATGTACAAGATCGTTAAGCCACGCGAATTTTTAACATATGTAGCAAATATAAAAATTAAAGTTTTTTAAATGCAAGCAAAATTTATATTTTAAAATATCGATTTTATTGATGGTCATTTCCTTTAAAAAATGGTTTGCGAAACATTTATATCTATAAGAAATAAAAAATACATATTTAATGTACAAGATCGTTTAGCCGCGGGTATATTTAAGATATGTGGTAAATATAAAAATTTAAGTTTTTTAAATGTAAATAACATTTATCTATTTAAGTAAAGATACATTTTATTGGTGGTTATTTTCATAAAATGGTTTGCAAAACATTTATACCTATAAGAAATAAAAAATATATATTTAATGTACAAGATCGTTAAGCCGCGAGAATTTTTAAGATATGTGGTAAATATAAAAATTAAAGTTTCTTAAATGTAAGTAAAATTTATCACTTTAAAAGATTTTATTGGTGGTCATTTCCATAAAAAAAAGGTTTAAGATACATTTATACCTATCAGAAATACAGAATACATATTTAATGTACAAGATCGTTTAGCCGCGGGTATTTATAAAAAATGTGGTAAATATAAAAATTAAAGTTTTTTAAATGTAAGTAAAATTTATCTCTTTAAATAAAGATAGATTTTATTGGTGGTCATTCCCATAAAAAAGGTTTACGAGATATTTATACCTATAAGAAATAAAAAATATATATTTAATGTACAAGATTTTTAAGCCGCGCAAATTTTTAAGATATGTGGTAAATATAAAAATTAAAGAGTTTTAAATGCAAGCAAAATTTATATCTATAATTATCGATTTTATTGGGGGTCATTTCCATAAAAAATGGTTTGCGAAACATTTATATAAGAAATACAAAATACATATTTAATGTACAAGATCGTTTAGCCGCAGGTATTTATAAGAAATGTGGTAAATATAAAAATTAAAGTTTTTTAAATGTAAGTAAACTTTATCTCTTTAAATAAAGATAGATTTTATTGGTTATCATTTCCATAAAAATTGGTTTACGAAATATTTATACCTATAAGAAAAAAAATACATATTTAATTCACAAGATCGTTAAGACACAATAATTTTTAAGATATGTGGTAAATATGAAAAGTAAAGTATTTTAAATGTAAGTATAATTTATCTCTTTAAATAAAGATAGATTTTATTGATGGTCATTT
>CM063500.1:91926535-91959035 GCA_032207245.1 Pardosa pseudoannulata
TATATATATATATATATATATAATTTATTATTTAAGCCAAATATAAAAGAAAATTATTTATGTTGTATTTAATTTCAGTGATAAAACGTGTGAAAATAATGCAGATGATATTTAAATAATTTAAAATAAGAAATAATTAAATGAGATAGATAAATGTATGACATGATAATGCTAGAAAAAAATTATTTATCGACATTTGATCACGTGATAAAAAATACCCATGTTTAAAGAGACTGCTTTTACTATTGGCTAAAGAAGTACAGACATTGGCTGAATTAAGTCTATAGCGAGTCTGGAGGGAATAATCAGAATTACTGCGGGAATCCCAACATAATTTGTGAACAGAAGTTATTAAATTAATATTAAAATATGTGAATAAAGGATTGTAATATTACACATATACCAAACATATGGTATGCGTATCTACGCTGACCAAGAACGGGTTAGTTAAAAAGAAGTATTATAATCATATTATGTTGGATTCGTAGCATCAGTATTTAAAGTATTAATCGTATTTCTTCTTAGTATTTCACTTGAATATTTCTTATAAATACATTATTTTATATAAAAGAAAAAATTGGAGTCAATATTTCGAGCGAAGAATTTAGGTGTTTCTCAAATAATTTCAGATATTTTTAGTGTGCTGTCAATTATGAATGTCTGAAAAACACTGATATACAGATAGGGACTACGAATAATTTCTATGCACATTTTATCACGTGATAAAATTACCCATGTTTAAAGAGAACGAGTTTACTATTGGCTAAAAAAGTACAGACTGGGGCTGAATTAAACTTATAGCGTGGAGAGAAAAATCAGAATTACCGTGGAAACCTCAGCATAATTTATGAGCAGAAGTTATTAAATTAACATTAAAATGTGTAAATAAGAGATTTTAATATTACTTATATATCAAATATATGGTATGCGACGCTGACCAAGAATGGATTATCTAAGAAGAAGTAATATAAACATATTGTGCTGGTAGCATAGCATCAATTTTACAAGTATTAATCGTATTTCCTCTTAGTATTTCACTTGAATATTTATTAGAAATACATTGTTTTATATAAAAGTTGGAAACTGGAGTCAATCATTTCGAGCGAAGAATTTAGGTGTTTCTCAAATAATTTCAGATATTTTTAGTGTGTCGTCAATTACAAATGTCTCAAAAACACTGATATAGAGATAGAGAAAAAGAAATAATCCATGTGGTTACAAATGTATTTCCACTCACCATTCTGGCATCCCTGATAATATATGCATATATATCCTTATTATTAAATTGCCATTGCCGAAAGACAAAATGAAATTCAAATTTTAAACTCATTAATTCATTTCATGTTTCGATAATATTTCTAATACAACAGCATCATAACTTCTCTATTCATTTATTCCTTTGTAAGTCATTTAAAGGTTAATGCTGTCAATTTTTGCATTTGACTATCTTTCCACGTCTGAAGAGAAGGCAAAATCCTAAAACCAAGCGACACTTGAATTTTCGAAAGGAAAGCTGATACATAATTAAAATTATATCCACCATCAGTTTGTTTAAAATGTTTCAGAAGAGAGGGTTGATTTCTTAAAAGCTGCTTTTATGAGGGACTCTCGGGAGATAAAAATTAAACATTGAAAACGGTTTTATTCAAATACGACTGTTTAAATCGATGCCGTTTGAGATTGGAAATTTCTAAAGAAACATTATCATTTCGTTTTTGATAGTAAAAGGCTTGCATTCGGTTTATTCATCGGTTAGTTTTTAAATAACGGTTCTCAAATTGACTGCGTAGAGAAAACTAGATAAATTTCGACACATAAAAGCCCACAATTATCATTAAACAAAATGAATTTTACTAAAAGATATGAACTACGCAATTAGCTATTTTTTGAAGACTTGTGATAGCAGAAACTTAATTTCGTTCTGAAATTTAACAATTTCATAACTGTAATCATACCTTCAATCATACAAGTCAAATGTAAATTGTTGCAGGCTATTGATTTGAATACCTAATTCTAAGAATTTAATTTTTAACGTTATATGTCCTATGCGGACGATTTCACTCACAACGCTTTAAACGAGTTAGCAATATATCGAGGTAACATTAAAATGGATTTTAAGTGTATGTACAAACATAGAACTAGATATAAGCACTTGTATGCGTATGCACATATGAAAACAGAGGCACACATTTCTATGTAATATATTAAAATTATCTAATAACGAACTAAACTATTTCCCTTGAATTTAATACGACATTATAACAAAAGATGAGTAGCAATTTAGAGGGATAAATTATTCCCAGATATTTAAGACTTTAATATATAATATCATTATCTAACAATACTTTCTATATTTTAATGTATGTTTCTATATTTTAAGTTTTGTTGATTTAAATTGGAATTTAACACCGCAAAACTAATTATTTCCTACAAACCGGTGTTTAATAGCACACAGTAAAGCTGAGTTAAGATAAATTTCCATAAGAAGTGCGACGATTTTTGATTTTGGATGTCATAGTCCGTACTGTTTTGGTATATATTGTGCTGCAAAAACTCAGAGATATTCATGTTTAGGATTAGTAATTGATGGCATGAATGAAGTCTTTTTAATGAACTTTTGCTACGATTGACATTTAAGTTTGTGCTTGAATTTAATGAAGACGTGAAATTAACATAGTATCACTTGAAAAAGAATACAAGGTCTGATATTTTCTCTAAACTACATGTTTAAATCTTAGGCATGTCATGTACAGGGTGTTTCAAAAATGACATGTACATTTGAAAAATCAATAAAAACTAAACGGACATTGATAGAAATTCACAGTTTATTGCAATATACTTGGGACAATAGTTAATTTTCAAGGAGACAAACTTTAAAATTATTACAGTTATTTACAATACTCCACAACAGATGGCGCTGAAGTCTAAAAAAATCCAAACTACGATATTTTTCTGTGGGGACTCTTAAAAGACCAGGTGTACCGCCACTATCCAAAACAATTGAATAGCTGGAACAGTATATCTGTTTTGCATGTGAAGCCATCCCGCTTGAAACTTCTGACGAATGATAATTTTGTTCTGAGAATAAGCCATATTATTGCTGGGCAGGGTGGATATCTGGAAAATATCGTAGTTTAGATTTTTCCAGATTGCAGCGTCATCTGTTGTGGAACATTGTAACTAATTTTGAAAGTTTATGTGCCTAAAAATTTAATATTGTCCCAAGCATATTGCATTAAACTGTGTATTTCTATCAATGTCCATTTAGTTTTTATGGGTTTTTCAAATATACCGGTCATTTTCAAACACCCTGTATATGCCAATTTATATATGTACATAGATGAATGAGGATGATATGCTTGTATAACTATATTAAATTAATTAAAAAGATATTATTATTATAAAGCATAAAATTTTACACTACTTAAATATCCGTAAATTGTATAATCGCTTTATTATAAAAGTTATGTTTGTTTACACTGCAGACAAAAAACACTTTTAAACTATTAAAAGATGCTGCATATTGTACAAGGATTATGAGAGATTAATTAATTTAAAAGATATTAAACAATTTTCTTTTTAATCTAATAAACTAGGTCAAAACCACTTCTTTTAACCATCAGGATAATTAAAATTGAGCTATTTCTACGCATTAAATTAATTTTTATAACATTGCTGTTCATTACTTTATAAACCCTGATACTTTTTTAAACATACTAAGGTAAAGGATAAAATTAAATTGATTCTAAATTAAAAATAATCTAGATATTAAAAGAAATCCTATGATAAAATATTTTTCGTAAAATATGCCTTATAAAATATATGAAATGAAAGTATTAGGTTGTTTTAAAACAAACGTTGTAAGAAAGTATTAGATTATCAGTTAAGTAATAGAGCTTCTATTTAAAAATGTTTATTTTCTGCTGTTAGAATATATATATATTAAATTTGTAAATTATTAAATTGCTTAGGTGTAATTTTTGAAAAATAACTTTTTTATAAGCAGCTCATCTCTTTCTTATAAGATAACATACTCGAAGTTGTATACGAAATTATATTCGATATATAAAGTAAGAGTTTTATTACTATTACACTTAAGAGTTTTATTACTATTATTATTATTATTATTATTATTATTATTATTATTATTATTATTATTATTTTAGTACATAGATTATTAGCTGATAAAATATTTTCTATCCCACACAGATAACTCAGTCATTACGAAAAATATTTGAATAGTAATCAATTTTTTTTTCTTGTAATTTAGTGCCTTGTATGTTCTTTATAATAGCTAATAAAAATGAAGTCAAAAATGAATGTTAAAAAATGAAGCTTAAGAGCTTCGTTTTATTTAAGTGACCCTATATATACACAAAAACAGTGTATATTCCTTTAGAAATATAAAAATGATACACATTAAAAATAATGCAAGTGTGCTTTTCAATTATAATTTAATTTTTTTTACGTTAATGGGACACGTAAACCCTAATACTTTGCTATTTATTCCCTAGTATCACTCATTTTAACTGAATTGTTTTCATTTTAACTCCAAGTTTCTCTAAGTGAACTCTTAACTCTATGAACTATAAAATGTCTGCTTATTGTCTATTCAGGTAATTTCTATGAACATTGTAGTATAAAAATCATTTCAAAAATTTGTAAAGTGATTTAGCATGAGATATAAAGAAGACCCTAAAAGGACTGTGGAAAGCTTATTGAAAATATAGTCAAAAATGAATGTTAAAAAATTGAACTTAAGGTCTTCGTCCTATTTAACGATGACCCTATATATACATAAATAGATTGTATAGCCCTATAGAAATATGAAAATGGTACTCACGAAAAACTATGCATGTGGGCTTTTTGATTGTAATTTCATTTTTTTGTCTTAAGGAGACATATAAACTTTAAAACTTTGCTATCTATGTCTGAGTATCACTCTGGCTTTCATTTTAACTGAAGCGAACTAAATCCCAGTCTCTCTCAGTGAACTCTTAACACTCTGAACTATAAAATGTCTGCTTATTATATGAATCTTCTAATATAAAAAAAACAAACCTTCATAAATTTATAAAGTGATTTAGCCTAAGATATGAGGAATGCACTAAAAAGGACTGTGGAAAGCTTATTAAAAATACAGTCAAAAATGAATGTTTAAAAAATTAATCTGAAGGTTTGCGTCCTATTTAACGGTGACCCTACACATACACAAACAGATTGTATAGCCCTATACAAATATAAAAGTGAATCATATTAAAAATTATGCAAATGAGGTTTTCAATTATAATTTCATTTTTTTGCCTTAAGAGAAGACATAAACTTTTTCACTTTGCTATCTGTGACAGAGTATCACTCTAGTTTCCAGTTTAACTGAAGCGTACTAAGTCCAAGTCTCTCTCAGTGAATTCTCAACTCTCTGAACTATAAAATGTCACCTTATTGTCTGTTCAGATAATTTCTATTAAGCTTCTAGTATAAAAAAGAACCTTAATAAATTTCTAGAGTGATTTAGCCTCAGATATAAGGAATACACTAAAAAGAACTATGGAAAGCTTATAAAAAATACAGTCAAAAATGAATGTAAAAAAATAATCATTAGGGTTTCGGTCTATTTAATGGTGACCCTATATATACACAAATAGATTGTATAGACCTTTAGACATATAAAAAGGATACATAGGAAATATTATGCAAGTGTGCATTTCAATTGTAATTTCATGTCTTTTTGCCTTAAGTTAAGACATAAACTTTTACACTTTGCTATCTATGCTTGAGTATCACTCTGGTTTCCAGTTTAACTCAAGAGTACTAAGTCCAAGTCTCTCTCAGTGAGCTGTTAACTCTGAACTATGAATTTCTGAAAATTTCTGCTTATTGTCTTTTTAGATGATGTCTGTGAACCTTGTAATATAAAAATATAAACATTCAAAAATTTGTAAAGTTATTCAACATCATATATAGGAAGACACTGAAAAATACTGTAGAAATCTTATAAAAATGCAGTCAAAAATGAATGTTAAAAAATTATATTTAAAGGATTCATCCTATTTAACTGTGACTGCATATATACGCAAATAGATTGTATAGTTTTATACAAATACAAAAATTATACACAGGAAAAATTATGCAAGTGTGCTTTTTAATTGTTTAAAATTTCTAGTATAAAACAAACCTTCATAAATTTGTATTTAAGTGATTCAGCATCAGGTGTAAGAAAAATTGTACACCTGACTGGGGTAACAAACGTGAACTGTTTACAAACATCGCATGCTACAGAAAATTAAATTAAATAATGATATTTTAAAATAAAAGTTTTTTTAATATCATTATTTCGTGTTTAAAATTTCTTGTTAAAAGAAATGTTTTTTTGCGAAACTATTTTAAACATTTAAAACTTACTATTTTTAAACAATTTCGGTTAAATATTAATTTATAGAAACATTATATAGTGTCTACATTATAAATAAAATGTGGGATATTTATAAAAATATATAGAGAGAATATATAAAATATTGAGATGTATATCTTAGGGTATTTTTTAAAGAATGAAAACTACCTCAAATCCTCAATCCGTAGGATGACTTAGAAACTGTTTCAGATATGAGAGTATAAAACTTCATGAAATCCTCCTTTTATAATTTAGTATATATGATTATTACTTTAATAGCTATCTTATTTTATATGAAATGAGAAACGTAACTTTAAAACTCAAACTGTCATAAATAAAAAATGTTTATCAAAACTAAGAACGCACTTAAGTACAACATAATAAGCAAGTCGGTAGTCACAACAGTTGTGATAAGCTTTCAGTATTTTATACATTGTATGTAATAGAATTACATGAGATCATTGAGAATATCAATAAAATTATAATGCTTAAAAAATATGAAAAGTGTATTTTGACTTTGTAACTTTGTTACATTTGAGCTTTGTTAACGTTAACTTCGACTTTCCTGTTATCTCAAATTATATTCAATTATAACAAATTTATGTTGTCATTTATAACTGCGCTGTCATTTACGACTCTCCAAAAAAAAAAAGAAAAGTCCTCCGGCTAAAATCGAAGTAAAATATTCAGTTATAATTCTATGCACATACGAAAGTAATGTAACCATTACACAGAAAGCTCATTCTTTCAAATACATCTCAATAATAATTATGCATATATTTCTCCTGCATGTACGAATGGAGAAAACTACAAAAACACATCTAGACGCAAAGACAAAATGATTTATTCAGCCTCCAAATGAATGGAATGTCTGCAAATAATGAGTTAATTAACAATCTATTGCTGACGGAGGAAATAACTTACGAGGCAGGAAAAGGAGAAAATATGCATTTAAAGGCCGTGGAAAAAAGTTTCTTTCTAGACTAACAATAAAATTCTGAAATAAGAGGGAAGGGGTTTAGACGGCAGTCCTTTTTCAAATCAGTTGGAGCGATTTTGTTTTTCAATTTCCGTCTCATACTGTGTTTGTTCAATTTAGTGTTATTTTGCTTTTGTGTTCTGCTGATTGTTTCTTTGAACAGTCAGAAGAGTTAACTGAAAATATGAGAAATTTATTAAGGCGTGAAGAAAAAAGTTTACTTTCGTAACCAATAAAATTCTGAAAAAGAGGGTATGTGGTTAACGGAGGAATTTAAGCTGAAAGATAATAAAATTTATTATAGGAGATTTTGTTATAGATTTTATACACTGTTGCATATTATATGTTGTTTTAATTTATCCAGTTTTGTGTATATTGTTGTTTTATGTGAAGTATAAGTCAGAAGAATTTTTAGCTGAAATTAAAAAATTTATTAAGAGAATGATTTCATTTTTTAAAACTGCATATTATAACAACTGCATGTTATATGCTTTCGCTTTTAATTTTTCCAGTTTTAAGTTGTATATTAGGAAATGGTGTGACTGGAAAAAGAAACTGTATGGTATGTGAAGTATAATCTGGAGGAATTTTAAGCTGAAAGATAATAAAATTTATTATAGATAATGATTTATACGTTATAGAAAGTTTATACACTGTTGCATATTATATGTTTTCGCTTTTAATTTATCCAGTTTTAAGATGTATATTAGGAAATGTTACGATTGGAATCTGTGTGGTATGTGAAGTATAATATGAAGGAATTTTCAGCTGAAACATAATAAAATTTATTATAGAGAATGATTTTAACATGATAAAAAAATTTTATACACTGCTGCATACTATAACAATTGCATATTATATGTATTCGCTTTTAATTTTTCCAGTTTTAAGTTGTATATTAGGAAATGGTACGACTAGAAAAAGAAACTGTGTGGTATGTAAAGTATAATCTGAAGGAATTTTTAGCTGAAAGATAATAAAATTTACTATCGGTAATGATTTTAATATGTTATAGAAATTCTATACACTACTGCATATTATATGTTTTCACTTTTAATTTTTCCAGTTTTAAGTTGTATATTAGGAAATGGTACGACTAAAAAAAGAAACTGTGTGGTATGTGACGTATAATCTGAAGAAATTTTCAGCTGAAAGGTAATAAAATTTACTGATTATAATATGTTATAATCAGTAAATTTTATTATCTTTCAGCTGAATAGATAATGATTATAATATGTTATAGAAAGTTTCTAAACAACTGCATATTATATGTTTTCCTTTTTAATTTTCAAGTTTTAAGTTGTATATTAAGAAATGTTACGAGTAGAAAAAGAAACTGTGTGCTATAGGAAGTATAATTTCAAGGAATTTTCTGCTGATAGATAATAAAAATTATTATAGATAATGATTTTAATATGTTATAAAAATTTATACACTGTTGCATATTAAACCAACTGCATATTATATGTTTTCGCTTATAATTTTTGAAGTTTTAAGCTGTATATTAGGAAATGGTACGATTAGAAAAAGAAACTGTGTGGTATGTGAAGTATAATATGAAGGAATTTTTAACTGAAAGATAATAAAATATATTATAGATAATGATTTTAACATGTTATAGAAAGATTATACAATGATGCACATTATAACAACTACATATTTTATACATTCGCTTTTAATTTTTCCAGTCTTAAGTTGTATATTAGAAAATGATACGACTAGAAAGAGAAACTGTGAGGTATGTGAAGTATAATCTGAAGGAAATTTCAGCTGAAAGATAGTAAAATTAATTATAGATAATACTTCTAATATGTTATAAAAATTTATACAGTGCTAAAAGAGGATTTACGGGCATTTATCAGAAGGTGTATACTATGTAATAAGACTATTAATTATTGTTATATGCAATTTTATACATTACACATAAAAGATACTATGTTATATTATACAAATATATTTTTTAGTAGAAGAAACTTGGAATTTTGAGTTTTATGATATTCAATATTTAACTGTGCTCTTAGTTTAAATATTGATGACACATGAAACATTTAAAAAATAAAATGGACAGGAAAATTCTTATAAAGGTAGTAATATATATACAGGAACATTTAATATCCAAATAAAATTGTTTTCGATCTTATTAAATCTAAATAAAATTTGAAACTCCACATACTATATAATTATAAAATAATAATAATTTTTTTTTTTTGCAAATTTACACCACTGACTTTTTATTTTTATTTTATTTTTTATTTATGTATTTTTGAAGTTTTATAAATTTAGAATTGTTTCTTGGAAACATGAGAGAAATTCATATTAAGGAAATTGTTTTAAATCATTTAAAAGAATACACATTAAACGTTTTCGCTGTTAATTTTTAAAGTTTTAAATTGTCTCTTGAAATTAAAACTCTCTTGAAAGTCTTTAAATTTTGTCTTGAAATACTAAAAGTGGAAAAAAGAAACAGTGAGGTATGTGAAACATAATCTGAAGTAATTATTTGTTCAACAATAATAAAATTTACTACAGGAAATGTTTTTAACATGTTATAGAAAATTTGCAAACTGTTAAAAGATGATTTATAGATAATTATCAAATTAAAAAGGATAATTCATAATTGAAAGTTTTACCAACTACATAAAAATTATATGTAGTCGAATTTACTGCCTATATTTGTTTGATAAATACTTATAAAAGTATAAAAGACTTTAGAAATAAACCAAATACTTCAATTTAAAAATAATCTTATTTTTATTGAGTTTAGTTTTAATAGTTTTAAAAATGATTGGTCTCATATTTTTTAAAAATAATTTTTACCATGAATAATAACTCTTGAATATTTAATTTTCATTTAGTATGCATAGTGAGCAACACAGATTCTATATCTGATGGGGCAAATATTAGAATATTCTAACGCTACATATAACGGAACGATTACATTCTAGAAATGAGAATGAACAATTTAAATTAAATAAGGATTTTATATACCTTTGCTGCATTCATACAGCTCTAAAGGAGAAACAACTTTTACAGGCACTCCAGATTCCACAGAGTTTAACAAATCAGACTTATATTTTTATAATTTGAACTTTTCAATGCTTTATTAACTTGAGGATAAATAATTCTATTAGATAAAATAGAAAAAACCCATTCGCAATAAAAAACTTTTATTTAAACAAAAAACCCGCTAAAATATGGAGTCAAACAGACGCCTTAATTAAAATTATTGATAGTGCATAGCATGTATCAGAAGGTATTTGCTTTACATTTTTACCGAATGGTCAGCATTTACAAATTTGGTACCAATTTTCCTAACATAATATGTTATTAAAGAACAGAATTTCACTATTACAGGATATTACATTCCCTGTAATTAATTTCACAAAGTGATTCAATTAAAATATAATTTGTAGTGTCTCAGGTATTTGCTTTAAATGTTTACCGAATGGTCAGCATTTACAAATTTTAGTACCAGTTTCCCTTACATAATATGTTATTAAATAACAGCAATGGATTAAAATTTTACAGTATTACATTCTCTGTAATTAATTTCAAAGTACTTTAACTAAAATACAATTTATAGTGTCTCAGAAGGTATTTGCTTGAAATGTTTACCGAATGGTCAGAATTTGTAAATTATTTCACCAATTTTCCTTACATAATATATTATTATAGAACAGCAATGAATTTTACATTTACATAGTATTACATTCCCTGTAACTAATTTAACAATGTAGTTCAATTAAAATATAATTTATAGTGTCTTAGAAAGTATCTGCTTTAAATATTTACGGAATGGTCAGCATTTACAAATTTTGGTGCCAATTTTCCTAACATAATATATTATTAAACAGCAATGGATTACAATTTTACAGAGTATTACATACCCTGTAGTTGATTTCACAAAGTAATTCAATCAAAATAAAATTTATGGTGTCTCAGAGGGTATTTGATTTAAATGTTTACCGAATGGTCAGTATTTACAAATTTTGGTACAAGTTTTCCTTACATAATATATTATTAAACAACAGGAATGGATATCACTTTTAAAGAGTATTATATTCCCTGTAATTAATTTCGCAAAGTACTTCAATCAAAATACAATTTATGGTGTCTCAGAAGGTATTTGCTTTAAATGTTTACCGTATGGTCAGCATTTACAAATTTTGGAATAAATTTTCCTTACATAATATATTGTTAAACAATAGCAATGGATTTCTCTTTATCATGGTTTTACATTCCCTGTAGTTAATGTCAGAATGTACTTCAATTAAAATACAATTTATAGTGTCTCAGGTACTTGCTTTAAATGTTTACCGAATGGTCAGTATTTACAAACTTCGGTACCAGTCTTCCTTACATAATATATTATTAAACAAGAGCAATGGATTTCTCTTTATCAGGGTTTTACATTCCCTGTAGTTAATTTCAGAATGCACTTCAATTAAAATACAATTTATAGTGTCTCAGGTACTTGCTTTAAATGTTTACCGAATGGTCAGCATTTACAAATTTTGGTACCAATTTTCCTTGCACAATATATTATTAAACAACATCAATATATTTTTTTCTTACAGGGTATTACATTCCCAGTAATTAATTTTACAAAGTACTTCAATTAAAATACAATTTATGTTGTTTCAGAAGGTATTTACTTTAAATGTTTACCGAATGGTTTCCATTTTCAAATTTGGTCCGAATATTCCTTAAATAATATATTATTAAACAAAAGCAATGGATTTCACTTTTACAGTGTATTACATTCCCTGTAGTAAATTTCAGAAGGTACTTCAATTTAATTAAAAAGACGAGCATATTAATAGTTATTAAAGGTTTAGAGATTCAGAGACAAATAATGCCTCTGAGCAAATGTTATGTAACTAATAATTTATCAGATTATGATATCAATAAAATCTTTGAGAAATAAAATTGCAGATAAATAATTTAATCCTCTTTAAAAATTAAATTTTTGATTTAAAATTTTATATTTTGTTTCATTTACCATGTTAAGAAAATACATTCTTCCATTTTGATGTCATTTTTCTTTGTAAATCCAAACTGCAAAGAAATATTTTTTTTCTTGAAAAAAATTATTTTGAAGTTCAAAAGAATAAAAAACTGTTCGAAATAGAAAGAAGTTCAATCCTGTCCGTGTTACAGGAAGACTCGTGAAAGACCAGTTAATGATTCACTTTGTTTTTCTGCAGTTTGTTTTTTTCTGACGCATCTGAAGTTTGATTTGAAAGGATGGACTGCGAATTTTCTGTAGCGATGTAGAATAAAAATCTGTTCTTTGAAACTTGAATGGTCATTCGTGTTGTTATGGGATACAATAGAAGTCAGGATGTAGGATTATCTTTTTTATAAAATATACAATATATGATCATGTTGTTATCCCAGAAAAATAAAATAACTAATTTTAGGATTTAAGGGGTATGTAACAATTGATATTAAATATCATTACTGAATCTGATTATTTTTACAAATTTCCATATTAGATTAGAATATTTTTTTTGTCTAAAATATTAACAAGTATCTAACTTCATAATAATAACATAGTTTCGTTAAATGGAGCAACACATTTTTAAAAATGTATTAAACACATATACTAAGTGAAGAAATAAATATTAACCTACTTGACCTTTGAAATTTGTAAATTATAAACTAATTATTATAATCAAGCAGAGATTTTAATAGGACCATCTGTTTTTAATAATGTTTTGTCTAAAATATTAACAAGTATCTAGCTTTATAAAAATAACTTAGTTTCGTTAAAGGAAGCAATACGTTTTTAGAAGTGTATTAAACATATACACTGATTAAAGAAATAAAAATTAACCTACTCACAAAATAACTTTTGAAATTTGTAAATTATAAACTAATTATTTCAATCAAGCAGAGATTTTAATAGAATCATCTGTTTGGAATAATTTTTTTGTCTAAAATATCAACAAGTATCTAGCTTTATAAAAATAACTTAGTTTCGTTAAAGGAAGCAATACGTTTTTAGAAGTGTATTAAACATATACACTAATTGAAGAAATAAAAATTAACATTCTCCCAAAATGACTTTTGAAATTTGTAAATTATAAACTAATTATTTCAATCAGAGGTTTTAATAGAACCATCTGTTTAGAATAATGTTTTGTCTAAAATATTAATAAGTATCTAGCTTTACAAAAAATATAGTATCTTTAAATGAAGTATTAAGTTTATAGAAATATATTAAACATATCCACTAGGTGAACAAATAAAATTTAACCTACTCCCAAAATGACTTTTGAAATTTGTAAATTATAAAATAATTAATTAAATCAAGCAGAAAGTTTAATAGAACTTTTTTTATCATGTGAATTATCCTGTTTAACTCAGTAATATTAATAAAAGCAGTATACATAATTTTATAGTATAATAAATGCTTTTTAAAATAAAAAAAAAATTCCTTAACGATTTCATTTTATATATTTTTTTATTTTTAAATATCAAATATCTCTAAAGCGTTTGTTTAGAGACGAAGCATATTTTTACATCAGTTTCAAATTAAAAATTACTTTTTCTGATTTACCTGTTTCAAAAGTGATCTTGTGGGGAAGTTCTTGTATATTCTCCATGAAAATTTAAAAATCATGCAATTTGAAATTACAAAAATGCGAAAGGTTTTAACTATTACATTATTTCAAAAGAATCTTTTTTTTAAATTATTCTAAAAATAAAAAAAATTAAATAAAAAATAACACAAATATCAATATAATATCCCCTAAATATTTATAAGTTATCTGTCCGTCTGTCCTCGAATTTATGAAGTAGTTGGACCTGGAATGGATAGAGGCATCCATATTGGGTTCTTGATGAATCAAGAAAAAATAAAAAATTTAAAAAAATAAAAATTAAATATAAAAATATTAAAAAAATTAATAAAAAATCAAAGTTAATGTCTTTAAAACGTTCGAAATCTACCCCTTAATTTCAAGCAGCTATTAAAAAGAATTAAATTAAAAAAAAAAAAACATAAAAACAAACAACTATCATTTAATCTATAATTCTTAAATTATTTAAACATGCATTATTTTCATACGTTTTATCGCTGAACTGAGATATTACGTAAATAATTTTCTTTTATATTTGGCTTAAATAGCAGATTAGGTACATATGTGATAATTTAAATTTAATGATTGATATTATTTTTTGTTGCAATGAAAGTGTTATCATCGGTATTAACAACAAATTCTTAGGGTTAGCAAATTTTTACGTATCCTGCCACATGACGGGTTTTATGCTACTATAATATACAATTCGCATGTTGGCTAGTATATAAATATCTTGACTTTAACTATTTTCTAAAATGAAACACACACATTTAATACTTTATCAAAATCTCTCTGTATCCCTTATTGCGGTTCTGTATGTTCCTTTAAACATACGATTCCGAGTTGTTTCATTAGATGGAATTAGACAGTGCTCAGAAGATAAAATGCAAGGCATTGTTTCTCTTTAGTGCCTGTCATTATTCCACTTTCAAACAGAAATTTCCAAACTCGGTAATGAATGTACTAGAAAGTTCTAGTTTAAAGTCCTGACAATAGTCTGACCTCAATTGCTTTGACAAGTAATACGTTGTCGGGGCAAAATATATCAGAAACTGAATGCAAGACATTAAATTTCTAATATATTTTGATACGATTTAAAATAATATTAAACTGGGGAACAAAATTTTTCTTGAAATTGTACAGTTAGATATTACTTATTTTAACTAACTTTACTTTAGAACTTATCTGCATTGAAATTTGAAATTAATTGTAGTTTGTAATTTGGAGTAAAATATAAGAGACCGGTTTGCAGTGTAATTATACAGTAAGTGTTTACAAAAAGATAAGATACGATGTAAAAAATGTAGTAATGCAGTAAACAGTAGCGCAGTCAACATTTTTGGTAGAATAGGGTAATAGATAGAGGGGAAAAGGATTTTGTACCCAAAGCTTGAAAATTTAAACTAATATTACTTTTGGTTAAAGTGTACAACCATTAGATATTACCTATTTTAACTAACTTTACTTTAGAACTTACCTTATTGAAATATGAATTTAATTTTAAGTGCAATTTGTAGTTTGGAGTAAAATATAAGAGATTGATTTGCAGTGTAATTATACAATAATTTTTTGCGAAAGCACAAGAAACGCTGTAAAAAATGTAGTGATGCAGTAAACAGTATCACAACCAAAATTTTTATTGTAATGGGATAATAGATAAAAGGGGAAACGATTGTGTACCCGAAGCTTGAAAATTGAAACTAATACTGCTTTTGGTTAAAGTTACAACCATTAGATATTACCTATTTTAACTAAGTTTACTTTAGAACTTACCTATATTGAAATCTGAATTTAATTATTCTTGCAATTTTTTGTTTGGACTAAATATAATAATATAAAATATAAGAATATATAAAATATATAAATATATAAAAATATATATATAAATATATAAAAATATATAAATATAAGAATATATAATATAATATATAAAATATAAGAGACTGGTTTGCAGTGTAATTATACAATAATTGTTTACGAAGGCACAAAGACGCTGTAAAAATCTAGTAATGCAGTAAACAGTAGAGCAGTTAAAATTGTTGTTAGAATGGGATAATGGATAGAAGAGGAAATGATTTTGTACCCGAAGCTTGAAATTAGAAAATAATATTGTTTTTGGTTAAAGTGTACAACCATTAGATATTACCTATTTTAACAAACTGTTCTATAGAACTTACCTGTATTGAATTATGAATTTATTTGTCCTGCAATTTTTAGTTTAGAGTAAAATATAAGAGACTGATTTGCTGTATAATTATACAATTATTGTTTACGAAGGCACAAAGACGCTGTAAAAATCTAGTAATGCAGTAAACAGTAGCACAGCTAAAATGTTTACTGTAATGGGATAATAGATAGAAAGAGAAAGGATTTTGTATGCAAAGCTTGAAAATTGAAACTAATATTACTTTTGGTTAAAGTTCTCTCACCAAAGATTGTAATTTACTTTCCACACATTTATTTCAAAACTCTGAGAAATTCATCGGTAAAAATCAGTGGGTAAAGCAATACACATACAATTACTTTAATTAGTTATTTCATATTCTTTTCTTTAAGTTGTTGTTCGATTAAATATATTAAGAAAAATACATTGAATAAGAAAGATTATTTACAAACCGTAATTTTTTTGGTTTTATTTTTAGTTTCATGAGAAAAAAATTAATATAGATAAAGCGCCTGTATTTACATGCAAGTGCCTACAATATACTGTAATTTTGGGTAGGTTAGCCATGGTTTATACAAGTTAGGAAGTTGACATCTGTGGCTTTTATGCATATCACCAGCAAATTTGAAGAAATTTGAGCTTTTCTGCTGCCATCAGACAAGACAATCTGGTGGTTTAAGTAAAAAAAAAACACCGTACAAGTCATACAAACCGTAATGTTTTTGGTTTTCTTCTTAGTTTCGTGAACAAAAGATTAATACAGATAAAACTTCCTTATTTATGTCCAATCGCCTACAAGAAACTGTAATTTTGGGTAGGTAAGGTATGGTTTATACTTGTTAAAAAGTAGACATCTGTGGCTTATATACATATTAGCAGTATATTTGAAGAAATTTGAGCTTACATGCTGCCATCAGGCAAGACTGCGTCTGGTGGTGGAAGTCAAAACTTAGTTTAGTTTGGTTTAGAACGCAATTGTCAGTGTTTTGGACGCTAAGAAGAATGAGGCCTGGACCTACTATTGGCTACAGTTATATATGACAGCAGCGTAATTCGAATCCAGGAATTCAGTACCGAAAAAATGGACGCTACACTTTTGGTATGTCTAAATATAAAACATCTATGACCTCATAACTTGGATTATTTTGGGAGACAATTTAGAGAAATGGACTAAAGAACAAAGGTAAAATCGATTACCAGTGTCTACAATTTTTCTAGAATATATGATTTTTATCGCGTATTAATTACAGCAGCGATAGCGATCTTCAAATTTGGTTCCTCGGATCAAGAAGGCACTTTGAGACAGGCTCACCAAGGGATCAATATTGCTTAGTTAAAGCTTTAAAATATTAATAAATATTCATTTTTTTAGTCGATCAAGTTCTTAAAAGAATTTGCTTGTAAAACTAAATATCAATAAAAATTTTATGAAAAAAAATACCTCAATTTTTTTTTAAAGTTGCGTCCTTTAATACCTTAATCCACAGTTTTTTTTTGAAAAAGGCCTACCAGAAAATAATTTTTTAATTTAAAAAACACAAGGAAGAGATAGGTCGTAAGTGATAAGTAGAAAATATATATATATATATATATATATATATTTTATACTTGAATAAGTAAGTGTTATAGCTTACAATCCTATATAAAGGATAAATATCAATAAAAATGATTTTTTTTAGCATTCACATTATTATTTTCAATTCTCGATTGCATTCGAGTGTGAAAAATTATAGCAACATAAAGTACAACACCACTCGAATTATCTCGAGTGCCCACAGTTTGGCCACTTTACCTAGCTCGAATTAACTCGAGCGTGTACATTAAGGGGTTAAAGACATTAATCGAGACTCATTAATCTCCGTTCACATTTAATCTCCTTTCTTTTTGCCTCTCCTTGGATATTTCCAAATATGTATGTGAAACTAGATTATTTGACCCCTTGAGTTCCAGCTCGGATAAAGATTTGATATCCTACTTTTTTTGCTATTTAAACAAGGAGCTATTTTAAGCTATTTTAACTACAAACTCAAAGAGTTCTTCAAAGTGTAAAGTTTGAATAATCCTGTCTTATAGGAGGATGGATATTTGAATTTTCTTTTTGCTTTGTATCTTAGTTATATTTCATAATTTAATGAGCAAGAAATATCAAATTTAACCCATTTGGAAAACGTACGACCGTCTCTGCAGTAGAAAAATGATGAAAATGTAATAAACCTATCAAAGAAACATGCCCAAAACCATGTTTTTAAACGCGTGTTAAAGGGCAAAAACTTATCTATATGCTATGTGTCTTTGATACCATCATGATTTGATACCATCTATATGCCATGTGTCTACTTATTCTGCTATTTAAAGAAGGAGTTATTTGAAGAAAACTATATTTCATAATTATTAGTCATATTTCATAATTAAATGAGAGAGAAATATCAAATTTAAGATATTTGAAAAAGTACTACCTTCTATAAAGTAGAAAAATGATAAAAACAATGAAACTCTATTAAACATGATAAAAACAATGAAACTCTATTAAACCTATCAAAGACACATGCCAAAGACATGTTTCTAAACGCGTGTTAAGAGGTAAAATCCTCTATAAGCCATGTGTCTTTGATACCATCATCATATGATACCATCTATATGTCATGTGTCTACTTATTCTACTATTTAAAGAAGGAGTTATTTTAAGAAAACTATAAATTCAAAGACTTCTCCAAAGTGTAAAGGCTAAATACACCTGTCTTACAGGATGATGGATATTTAAATTTTTTCCTTTACATATTAGTTATATTTCATAATTTAATGAGCAAGAAATATAAAATTTAACATACTTGAAAAAGTACTACCTTCTCTAAAGTAGAAAAATGATGAAAAACGATGAAACTGCAAAAAACCTTTCAAAGACACATGCCAAACACATGTTTCTATACGCGTGTTAAGGGACAAAAATACATTTATATGCCATGCGTCTTTGATACCATCTATATTCCATGTGTCTACCTATTCTGCTATTTAAACAGAGTTATTTTAAGAAAACTATAAACTCAAAGAGTTCTCCAAAGTGTAAAGGCTTTCTTATATGATGATGGATATTTAATTTTTTCCAATGCATCTTAGTTATATTTCATAGTTTAATGTGCGAGACATATCAAATTTAACATATTTAAAAAAGTACTACCTTCTGTAAAGTAGAAAAATGATGAAACTGTAATAAACCTATCAAAGAAGCATGCCAAAATCATGTTTCTAAACGTGTGTTAAGGGGCAAAAACTTATATATATGCCATGTATCCTTGATACTATCATTATTTGATACCATCTTTATTCTATGTGTCTACTTATTCTGCTATTTAAACAAGGAGATTATAAACTCAAAGAAAACTATAAACTCAAGGAGTTCTCGAAAGTGTAAAGGTTGAATATCCCTGTCTTATAGGATGATGGATATTTAAAATATCTTCTTTCTTTGCCTCTTAGTTATATTTCATAATTTAATGAGCTAGAAATATCAAATTTAACATATTTGAAAAAGTACTACCGTCTTTACAGTAGACAAATGAAGAAAAAACGATGAAACTGTAATAAACCTATCAAAGACACATGCCAAAAACATGTTTCTAAAAGCGTGTTAATGGGCAAAAACTCATCTATATGCCATGTGTCTTTGATACCATCATGATTTGATACCATCTATATACCATGTGTCTACTTATTCTGCTATTTAAAGAAGGAGTTATTTTAAGAAAACTATAAATTCAAAGATTTCTCCAAAGTGTAAAGGCTAAATACTCCTGTCTTACAGGATGATGGATATTTAAATTTTCTTTTTGCTTTGCATCTTATTTATATTTCATAATTTAATGAGCAAGAAATTTCAAATGTAACACATTTGGAAAAAGTACGACCGTCTCTGCAGTAGAAATATGATGAAAAAGGATGAAACTATAATAAACCTATCAAAGACATGTTTCTAAACACGTGTTAAGGGGCAAAAATTCATTTATATGCCATGTGTCTTTGATACCATCATGATTTGATACCATCTATATGCCGTTTATCGTGATACCATCTATCGTGCCTACTTATTCTGCTATTTAAACAAGGAGTTATTTTAAGAAAACTATAAATTCAAAGAGTTCTCCAAAGTGTAAAGGCTAAATACCCCTGTCTTACAGGATGATGGATATTTAAATTTTTTTCCTTTGCATCTTAGTTATATTTCATAATTTAATGAGCAAGAAATATCAAATTTAACACATTTGGAAAACGTACGACCGTCTCTGCAGTAGAAAAATGATGAAAAATGATGAAACTCTAATAAACCTATCAAAGACATGTTTTTAAACGCGTGTTAAGGGACAAAAATTCATTTATATGCCATGTGTCTTTGATACCATCATGATTTGATACCATCTATATGCCGTTTATCGTGATACCATCTATCGTGCCTACTTATTCTGCTATTTAAACAAGGAGTTATTTTAAGAAAACTTTAAACTCAAAGCGTTCTCCAAAGTGTAAAGGCTAAATAATCCTGTATTACAGGATTATGGATATTTCATTTTTCTTTGCTTTGCATCTTTGTTTTATTTCATAATTTAATGAGCGAGAAATATCAAATTTAATATATTTGAAAAAGTACTACCGTCTCTAAAGTAGAAAAATGTTGAAAAACGATGAAACTCTAATAAACCTATCAAAGACACGTGCCAAAGACATGTTTTTAAACGCGTGTTAAGGGACAAAAACTCATCTTTATGCCAAGCACAGCATAATATAGATTTATTTCAAAATACTTTAATCAATTTGAAATTGAAAAATACATCCATTTTTTTCGCTCTAGACTAGCATTTGAAATTCAAAAATGACTTTGACGGAAAATTATTATTAAGTTTAAATTAAATTTTCTATTTTTAAATTGCTACGTCCATAAAGATTTTTTTTATGATTTATTCCAATTTAATGAGAATAAAAATTGAATGCAGATTGTTTAAATTATAGATTGAGAAGTGTTTTAAATTGATTCACACAAAATATATTCATTAAGTTAAGTGATATCTTTCTGTAAATTTGTTTAAGGTTTTGTTTACAGTACGAAGATTTTACTCCAATTTTTCTTTTTATTTGATGCATTGTACTTTACGGCACAATACGACTACATTTAGTGCATTCACAAAATTGTCGAAGTGTATCAAGGAAGTAGGAACAACACGCAGTCTTAAACAAATGGATTACTAAATGTAGTACTTTAATATACTAAGTATTGTTTTCAATTTATTTCTCTTATTTTAAAGAATAAAAATAAAGCAGGAACTGAAAGTAAAAGCATTCCACTATCAGGAATAGAAAATATTTTTTTTTATTATTTAGAAAATCTTATGTGTACGCTTTTTAGTAAACTTCTATAATTACTTTAATAAAAAATTAATTTCAAACAATGAATAATTTCACCCTTTGATAAGAGGAACTATTTTCTAAAAGAATTCTTTGAAGTGTTTTTTTTCTTCTTGCTGTAAAATAATTTACAACTTTTGTTTAATTAAATGGTAAATTTTATTTAGAAAATAAATAGAAGCTTTCTCAACACATATTTATGAAGTGAAGTCTTATACGTATATCTTTAAGGTAATATATTAATATACGAAGTATTGTTTTCAATTTATTTTTTCTATTTTAAAGAATAAAAACAAAGCAGGAACTGAAAGAAAAAGAATTTCACTATCACGAATAGAAAGTATTTTTTTATTATTTAGAAATTCTTATTTGTACGTTTTTTAGTAAACTTAAATAATTACTTTAATAAAGGAAAAACAAAAAAATTTCACAAATGAATAATTTCACCCTTTGATAACAGGAACTGTTTTCTAAAATAATTTTTTGAAGAGTTTTTTTATTTTTGCTGTAAAATAATTTATCACTTGTGTTTAATTAAATGGTAGATTTTATTTAGAAAATAAGTACAAGCTTTCTCAACACACATTTATGAAGTTAAGCTTCATACGTAGTTCTTTAGCAGTACTTTAGTATACAAGTATTTTTTCAATTTATTTTGCCTATTTTAAAGAATAAAAGTAAAGATGGAACTGAGTAAAATCATTTCATTATCATAAATAGAAATTATTTTTTGATTATTTAGAATATTTTATTTTTATACTTTTTAGTAAACTTAATTATATACTTTAATAAAGGGAAAAAAATTAATTTCAACCAATGAATAATTTCACCCGTTGAGAAGAGGAACTGTTTTCTAAAAAAATTCTTTCAAATGTGTTATTATTCTTCCTGTAAAATAATTTATAATTTTTGTTTAATTAAATGGTAGATTTCATTTAGAAAATAAATAGATTTATTTTGTAAAATAACTTTTGTTTATTTAACAATAAAAATAAAGCAGGAACTGAAAGTAAAAGCATTTCACTATCATGGATAGAAATTAATTTTTTTTATTATTTAGAAAATGTTATTTGTACGCTTTTTAGTAAAGTTATAAAATTACTTTAATAAAAAATTAATTTCAAACATTGAATAATTTCACCATTTGATAGGAGGAACTACTTTCTAAAAGAATTCTTTGAAGTGTTTTATTATTCTTGCTGTAAAATAATTTTTAACTTTTGTTTAGTTAAATGGTAGATTTTATTTAGAAATTAAATAGAAGCTTTCCCAACACATATTTATGAAGTTAAGTCTCATACGTAATTCTTTAATGTAGTACTTTAGTATACGAATTATTGTTTTCAATTTATTTTTGTTATTTTAAAGAATAAAAAAAAAGCAGAACTGAAAGTAAAAGAATTTCAATATCACGAATAGAAAGTATTTTTTTTGTATTATTTAAAAAATAATTTTGTACGCTTTTAGTAAACTTAAGTGATTTCTTTAATAAAGGAAAAACAAAATTAATTTCAACTAATAAAATAATTTGACCCTTTAATAAGAGGAATTGTTTTCTAAAAGAATACTTCGAAGTGTTTTATTATACTTTCTGTAAAATAATTTATAACTTTTATTTAATTGAATGGTAGTTTTTACTTAGAAAATAAATAGAAGCATTCTCAACACACATTTATAAAGTTAAGTCTCATAGGTAGTTCTTTAATGTAGTACTTTAATATACTAAATATTATTTTCAATTTATTTTTTCTATTTGAAAGAATAAAAATAAAGCAGAAACTGAAAGTAAAAGAATTTCACTATCATGAATAGAAATTATTTTTTTTATTATTTAGAAAATCTTATTTGTAATATTTTTAGTAAATTTAAATAATTACTTTAAAGGAAAAACAAAATGAATTTCAAACGATGAATAATTTCATCCTTTGATAAGAGGAACTGTTTTCTAAAAGAATTCTTTGAAGTCTTTTATTATTCTTGCTGTAAAATAATTTATAACTTTTGTTTAATTAAATAGTAGATTTTATTTAGAAAATAAATAGAAGCTTTTTTAACACACATTTATGAAGATAAGCCTCATACGCAGTTTATTAATGTAGTACTTTAATATACTAAGTATTGTTATCAATTTATTTTTCCTGTTTTAGAGAATAAAAATAAAGCAGGAACTGAAAGTAAAAGCATTTTACTCTTATAAATAGAAATTAATTTTTTTATTAATTTGAAAATCTTATTTGTATTCTTTTTAGTAAATTTAAATAATTACTTTAATAAAGGAAAAAGAAAATTAATTTCAAACAATGAATAATTTCACCCTTTGATAAGATGCACTGTTATCTAAAATAGTTCTTTGAAGTGTTTTATTATTCTTGCTGTAAAATAATTTATAACTGTATTTAATTAAATGGTAGATTTTATTTAGAAAATAAATAAAAGCTTTCTGAAAACACATTTATAAAGTTAAGTCTCATACGTAGTTCTTTAATGTAGTACTTTAATATACAAAGTATTGTTTTGAATTTTTTTCCTACTTTAAAGAATAAAAATAAAGCAGGGTCTGACAGTAAAAGCATTACACTATCACGAATACAAATTAATTTTTTTGTATTATTTAGAAATTAATTTTTGTACTAAGTAATCACTTTTATAAAGGAAAAACAAAATTAATTTCGTCCATTGAATAATTTCACCCTTTGATAAGAGGAACTATTTTGTAAAAGAATTCTTTGAAGTGTTTATTATTCTTGCTGTAAAATAATTTATAATTTTTATTTAAATAAATAATAGATTTTATTTAGAGAAAAATAGATTTATTTTGTAAAATAACTTTTGTTGAATTAAATAATAGATTTTACTAACAAAAGAAATAGAAAATTTCTCAACACACATTTATGAAGTTAAATCTCATACGTAGTTTTTTAATGTTTCATAAAAAGTACAAGCATAATTAAATTTCCGCGTTGTTTAATTAGTCCGTTGACTATTCATAACTGATTACTAATGAAATGAACCAATTAAACCAGATTTGTAAAGTACAATTCTAAGCAACATGGGTAGTATTTTTATGTAGAAATTTAAAACCACAGAGAATTTTTGAAATATGTACATTTTTCAGCAGTTCTCTATTTTGAACTCTAATCTATATGTACGAGTAATTTCCATTTTACAAATAAAAAAATATATGTGAGGAGGTGATTTAGATCTGTTATATAATTGATTCATTCATACAAGAAGTAAAATGTTCGGAATCTAAATCTGACCTCATCACATCTTTGTAAAGAGATGGAGGACCATAAATTTCTATTCAATGGATATTTTGTCTTGTACGGTGGTCTCGGGCGGGGTTCTTATCCCAGTCCCAGATTAGAATTCCGTCTCCGTACTTGACATTAAATAAGAATGTACCTTTGTGGATTATTTATGAGTTCCTAAGGGACAGTGCCCAATTAGAAGGGATAAGGTTTGGCACGTTGGCGGTCTCAAGGCGGGGTTGAAGCAGACCAATGAAATTCTTACAACTATCCCGATTGGACGATAAGAAGGGAGAGGGGACAAGGTTGAAATAATTAAATATGAAAAATCTAAAAGATGAGAAGATGGTTCGGAGGTCCCAAAAGAAGGTGTTCGAAAGTCGGGAGTCCAGTCGGGTCCGACGGAAGTTGTTCGTGAGTCCAGAGGAGAAGGTGCTCGATAGTCCAGCCAAGTCCGACAGGAAGTGTTCCTGCACCGAATAGTACGGCCGCACCCCAAAGACTCAGGAGGAAGCCCCTGGCGAGACCAACGGATGATATATAGATTCCCTCTCCTGATCAGCCATAGATACTCTTCAACCAGAAGTGTTCCGGGCCCAACATTTTAGACCCACAAAGGTACCCCAAATTTACATACATTTTTTAAATTGAGATTAGATCCTCTATCTATTTACAAAATTACTTAAGTATATAAAAAATTTGTCAGAACTAATTTAGAAGATGTTGACAAAGCTTATTTTATGAAAATTAGCATCAATTTGTATATAAATAGATGTATATATATCAAAATAAATTTACTTTTTTTTATATTAAGCTAGTCTCGGTTGATGTCAATTTAGCTGTTAGTTTATTTTTATATTTATGTCTGTAGTTTCTCAGAATCTGTGGTTAAATTTAGTACAAAGACACAACGCAATTAAAAATAAATCACCACTATACTTTTGATTACAGGTTGATATTTAAATATAAACGAGGACTACACGACAATAAAAACTCTTTATACGTTTTCATTAAATTTATTCAATAAAAAAAAGATCTGAATGAACTGTCATTCGATTAATTTTAACTTGGCTATAGAAGAGTCCTTTTAAGTTAAATTGACAACAAACAAGAGATAAATATGTATTTCCATTTTCAATTTTTTATCAGTCACATTCAAGAAATAATCACATTATAATATGGCTTTTTAACAGAAAAAGACTAAAAACAGTTTGATGGAACAACATTCTTTTTGACAAATTTATTCAATGCATGTACAGAGAATTAAGGTGCTAATTTACATTTTTAAATTGAAATTTTTTCTTAAAAGCTGACATTTTTTTTTCTCAGAGGCAGAACAGTTTTTTGGCAGTTCTTAATTTGCATCACAATACGTTTGTCTAGCAAAAATAACGATTTCTCAAGAAGATATGTTATTAAATTTAATTTCACTGATGGAATGTGTGATCTTTTTTTCTCACGTGATGATGAAGTACAGTAAATTATATCATTTGTTCACAAGAGGTCATAGACATTTAAAAAAAAATTGGAAAGAATTTCATAAAATATATTTCTTTCTGTAATCTTTTTAAAAAATATTTTTATAAATGTATGTGTATATTATCACAAATTTCTTTAAGTGTAATTTCCATTCTTAGACTAAAATGTTCTCATTCAATAAAGCACCAAGTACCCTAAATTTTCATTTACAAAGTTTAACAATTTCTTAAAAACGTTTTAATACTCTACGAAAATAGCGTTTTAATCAATACATATAAAACTGATTATTTTATAACCAAATACAAATTCTGATGTGGAAAGTTTTATCCTCTACTTTAGACCATAGTAAGTTTACTTCCAGTAGAAATATTTTATCAATGGGAGTGTTCAAAAGTATTTTATTACTAGCATATAGTCAGTCATATGGCGGAATCAATAAAATTTTTAATTTTCCAGAATTGTAAAGTACCCTATAAGGAAGATAAAAAAATGGTTTGTTTTTTGGCTGAGAATTATCATCTAGTACACGCTCAATAATTTCTTTATCTTCATACTCCTCTACAGTCTCCCTCTGAATTCAGTTTAGAATCACGTTGAATTCATTTATAATTTATAATTTTTTGAATTATCTTTCTAAAGATAATTCGAAGTTTTCTTAGGTACTTCGAATTTAGTGTCAAGTTTTTCCCCAAAATCTTTTTTTCTACAGTAATTAATGGAAGTAAAAAAATGACTACACTCTGGAGATAGATTGAATTTGTTGTAAATACCTGTGATAAAATTTTCATTACAACAAAAATAATTGATTGTTGAATTTAAAATCAACACATATGTACCTAATATATTATTTAAGCTAAATATAAAAGAAAATTATTTACGTAATATCTAAGTACAGTGATAAAACGTATAAAAATAATGCAGACGATATTTAAATAATTTAAAATAAGAAATGTTTAAGTTCAGGTAGTTAAAAAAATGATGGCATAATGCTAGAAAAAAGTGTTATTTTCATCTACTTATAATGTGATAAATGGATGAATTTTATCGCCTGCTCTTAAGCGGGGAAAACAGGGCTTGAAATAAAAGGAATTGAACGATCGAAAAGGGCGGAAGGGGTAGATTTCGAACGTTTTCGAACTCGCTTTGAATTTTGCTAACTCATCAGCAATCCAATATGGATGTATCTATCCTTTCCAGGTTAAACTGCTTCATAAATTAGAGGATAGTCGGATATATATCTTAGCCTATTACAAAGTTGTAAACTTCTTCCTTTATTTTATCTGCAGAAATATTAAAACCACAATTTTAACATATTTATAATCATCAAATAGGTGTATATTTCTTCTGTGCATCTCTCTATCGATTGCCTGTTTTCTAGAGGTGTTTTAAAGGACATTACATTTTTAATGCCGTAGAGGCTATTTAAACCTTATTCAAGCAAATAACTCTTTTATTTTAATATTTAATTTAATAAGTATAGAGAGAGTCAGAATTTCTATAATAATGTGTCAATATCCATTGCATATGATTTTTGTACGCAGAAGGAAAATCTATAAAATTAAAAAAAAATGAAAGTTAAAAGAAAAATATTTAGTGGTATAATTTTAAATCTGCCTTTTGTTTTTAATCAATAAAAACAGTCTTTGGCTGATAAATCTTCCGGAACTTTCTGTAAGATTAACTAAGCGTGACAAAAATTTTTATCTACTTATAGGGTTAAATAAAAAAAATACAATCGATTAAACACCTGTTTTATTGCTAGCGTCACGAAAGCGAGTACTTCCCTTTTTGTTTTGTTTTTCATATTTTATTACCTTCGGTAGGAAGAAGCGGTCCTTTGTGTGAAATTTATTAGGACCATAAAAATACAAGGTCGAAGAGTGGAAAATGTATTAGAAAATCTATTTTCGGGATGAACTATACTTTAGATATGAACAAATAATTTTCTCTTGGTTAAACTGTTAAAATATCTAAATATCCTCTGGTAATATTTATTCCTACATAAGAATTCCCCAATGAGGAAATTTTTACTGTGGTATTTAATAGTGTAATAATTAGTCCGTTATTGACAAAAGTTGTGTAAAAACAATTAATTAATTTTTTTTGAGACCACAACCATTATTTTGAACTTATGTTCTCACAACATTTTTAGGGATTTATACATGTACTAGACGACCCGACAGATGTTGTCATGATTTAACGCTATAAATTCAAAAATTGTAAAATGTTTTTAAATAAATTATAAATTGGACCGTTTTGATTTAACCCTCCGAGTGGTACACATCGAGGAAAAAAAGTCTCCTAAAATACGCTACAGTTTCATTGTGTCAGTGACCAAAGTGTTCTATGATTTTTTACTACACCCTTTGTCGACTAGATTGGAATACGGAAAACCCACCATCGTTACTGTCCCTTTACTTCCGGTTATAAATAGATATATAAATAGACATTATAGATTGTTAATTTTTAATACACATAAAGCTCGTCAAGTCTCGAAGATCATCCCATAAGAAATAATGGGTTCTAAAAGTACAAATAAAAAGATTCTTTAAGAGAATGATTTCTATCTCTTTTACGAAAGTCATCCAAGCTGTTTAAGTGGTGCAATTAGAGATACATCTGTTATCGCAAACGAAATACTTCGAAATAGAGATTCACAAAGCCATGAAAAGCTATCAGCCTCTTTGTGCCTCAGGGAGTAGGGGTGCAGTTCCTAAACAATCGACCTGACCCTCCTACCTGAAAACTCCATAGGGGAAAACACTGGCAGAAATGTACATTAAATCCTTTTTCGGAACATTTTGGAGGTCTAAAATTGTACGGGGCAACTGCTTTGAAGACATCATCGATTTGGCGGAATTGTACGTGCGAACCGCTTAGAGGATTAAAAGAAAGGAAAAGAATATTTAAAAAATACTTGGCACCACCACGCGTGCAGTCATTACAAAAGTAATTAGATTAAATTGAAATTTCTACATTTTCTGTACGGGAATTCGATCCTGGGATTTCTCGTACTAAAGGCACTTTCGCCAACCACTGCGTCATAGATGCGTTGGCAGTAAAGGGTTTCAAGCTTTATAATAATCTCAATAAACACGTAATTCTGGATTTTTAATAAAACATATTTTCTATCGGATCAAATTGTGAATCTAAACCATTCTCGAATCACCTTAATTACATTCACAAAATTTCATCAAATTGAGTCCAGCCGTTTAGTAGAAGTTCTATTACAAACACACGGACAGAAGGATTTTATATATAAAGATAAGTAAATTTACTACACACTCTTATAATGATTATAATAACGCGCGCAAACATTTGAACATTGGAAAAGTAACACAATTCATCTACATATTAATATAAAACTAGAGAATCAAATAAAGAATTGTAGGGTATATATAGACGACTTAAAATCACATAGAAGAGCAATCCTGATAGAACAATTGTTTCAAATTGTATTTTAAGATTTTAGGCAAAAGTCTTGGTGGTCTACTTTTATCGTTAAGTTGAGACAATATATCCCCAAATTTGGCTTGTATAATAGCGTGTTCTTTTGCATCGTGACCGTCCGAGATTACATATGGTTCCCAGAGTACGAAATGTTTGGAAATATCTTCTTAGACATAGTTACTTGATTTTGTCAAACAATAATAGGTGCTTTTACAAGTAACTAAGTGTTAATTCTTCCATCCAAGAATACCACTTACCGATGATTCCTTTGACTTGAATTCTTGGATTTCATAATCTACGTGTCACTCTCTTTTTGGTTAATATGCCCGTTTGCCTATTATTGTGATGCGAATTTTCATACTTTACCTTGGTTTGGTTTGGAGCTATGCAGCCATATATTTAGTACACAACAGTTATCAAGACCTACACTTACTGTCAAATTCTTTGCGTTCGTTTACATTTATAATTAATGTATTATTTTTAGATTTTTCTTAACACAAGGGTAAATAAGACCAGAATGTACTATTAAATCCAATTCTGCTACTACGAGCATTCAGTATAGAGACTCAAACTTTGAAATCCCGGTACTAAATTACAATGATTTATTTATACTACCATCTTTTAAAGTACAGTAAAATGCTACCTTTGATTTTATGTAAAATGCAAAACATATTTCTTCTGAAATATACGACTTTTTTGCAATATGTATCTACATAATCATTCTAGATCAATTTTTTTTCTTCATTCTTTTAATTGTAAACATTGTATATTTATATTTCCGGTACTACACCCGTGAGCTTGTAAGAAATTTTTTTAAACCCTTGAAAGTATAGGGGTTAAAACGGTGCTATCTACACGAAAACACTCATTAAAATAGTTTTTTAGATTGGATGTACTTTGGATGCATTTTATAGTAGAGAAAGTAAATGTTTTTAATAAGAAAAAATAGACTATTTACAAATAAAGTATTAAGCTATTTGTAGAATAAACTAAGAATTTCTATGACAATATGACAATCCATTTTCTTGCTGGAGATATATTTAAAAACGGTTTTATGTCTTTTTGATGAACTCGTTGTTTATAATATTAATGGCTGTAAATTCAATAAAGATGTATCGAGTTTTCAAGTCTTTTTTTTTCTCTATCATAGGTTGTTTTAAAACTTTTACATGTTGTTTGTTGTGAATTTGTTATGTTGTTTATTCCGTTAAATATCCAAATTTACTTTTGTGAGTTACAAAATTACAAACCAGACTCCTTTAAATAAGCCGGTGTGGTTTTTTTGGATGTCTTGAACCCTAATTTAATTTGTTTTATATAATTAATTCCTGAAAAGCAGTGCTTTCGTCAAAATCTTGACTTTGGAGAGTCATTTTTATTAAAAAAACGAAATTTAAAAATGCTTAAGCAGAAATTTGAAAAGAGAAGCAATTATAAATCTCTATTTTAAAAATACTCAATTTTTAATTGTATTCTTAATGTGAGAATAAATAATGAAGTTGCATGAAACGTAATAAAAGATTCAAAGTAAGATTTTTTATTCACATAGAAAACTTTTTTTTTATGTACATGAGTCTTCTTTTTGGAAGTTCGGAGTGCATTGCATATTAAATACTTTAATTTTGTTTCAGCAAGATTCAAAGAAACAATTGGATATTGAATTTTACTTATGCGAAAGTTAAGCTATTTTAAATATTTAATTTGTATAGTATTTTTAAACATATTTTCATTCTGTCAAAAGAAACAGAATTTTTATTCTTAAATATTCTATTTCAAACAATAGATAACAAATATACGAAATCAATTTAATTTCGTGAAGTTAAAAAACAATAATCCAAACCTCAGTATTTAAAGCATTTCAATAATATACTTATTCTAATAGCTTTCAGAACTGCTTTTAATTTAAATCCCCAAAGAACCACTTTGGAATGTTTGAGAAAAGAAATTCCGATTTTTTATGAATTAAATGCTGAATCTTCGTTTCATTTTAATCGCCTCAAGAAATTCAAAACTTCTTTCTAATCTTCAAGAAATTAAAGTAAATAATTTTCTTTATTTGGGAGATGTTTTTAGTTACCTTTCCGAGAAGTATCAGTTATTAATATTAAAAGTAAAACGTGTTTTTAGAGAAGGAAAAATATTTTTCATGTTTCGAAAGGAATAGATATTTAATAACACAAGTCAGTACATTAAAGGATCCAAATGTATTAAATGTAATATAAATCATTTCGAATATTGTAAAGAACAATAAATATTAAGCATTTGATATAGATTTTACAGGAAATTTTGGTACACTTATTAAATTACATACATTTTATTACTTTGAATCCCGCATCAGTAAAATTATCATTTCCCCTTTTACTTCAAGATTGAAAGAAAGTTTCAGAATTAATTTTAAATAAAATCCCAAAGAAACACTTTAGAATATGGGAGTAAAGAAATTTCTATTTCTTTCGGAATTAAATATCGTATATAGATATGATTAAAGACGGTTGAGTTCATAATTTTTCTTTATTCTTATCCATGTATGTTTATACTGAATACAGTTATGATTAAAGCGGAATTCAGTTTATACTTTTTCTTTATTTTTATCAATCTACGTTTATATTTAATGCAGTTACGATTAAATCTGATGTCAGTTCATAATTTTTCTTTATTCTTATCCATGTATGTTTATACTGAATACAGTTATGATTAAAGATGAATTCAGTTCATGCATTTTTTATTCTTCTTCATCTATGTTTATACTGACAACAGTTACGATTAAACCTGAATTCAATTCATACTCTTTTTATTCTTATCCATCTA
>CM063500.1:91969035-91986535 GCA_032207245.1 Pardosa pseudoannulata
CTCTTGCGGTTGCAGTTTGCCTTTTTAGACACCTTAGAAAACGGAGAAAAGCAGATCGAACGAAGGGAGTTTGCCTAAAATTTGCTTCAATATGCGTCATAGACATTCCAGATTCGAAAAAATAAAAACCTTAAAGAGTGTTTGCTACATTATACAATTAAAAATAATATTAACAATACTGTCGATATCATTTTTTTATTCTTCTCCACACTTGTGATCATAGCGCTCTAGCGGTTTGCATTTTCAGACACAAGTTACTATGTAAATCTTGTTCATCGTGATATGACAGACTATCATGTTAAGTTTGTAAAAGACCGTTTGGGACACCATGTATAGAGAAATTCATTCTCACATTCTAGAACTAATTTATATAAATGACGTTTATGCATAAAATGTATATTTTGAAGCGATTTGCTTCTGAATAATATACAATATTCATGATTATAAACATTACAGAGGATTTTCCGTGCAAGTAAACCATGGTGTTAATTTTATATTATTTGGCCTCAAAGGTACTGTAGATCTAAATTTAATTTTAAAATCCTCATACTGAAGTACATTCATTAAAGATATATCCAGGAACACATACATATATATATATGTATATATATACATATGTATATATATATATATATATATATATATATATATATATATATATATATATATATATATATATATATATATATATATATATATATATATATATATACATATATATATATATATATATATATATGTATATATATACATATATATATATATATATATATATACATACATATATATATATATATATATATATATATATACATATATATATACATATATATATATATATATATATATATATATATATATACATATATATATATATACATATATATATATACATATATATATATATATACATATATACATATATACATATATATATATATATATATATATATATATATATATATATATATATATACATATATATATATATATATATATATATATATATATACATATATATATATATGTGTATATATATATACATATATATATATATATATATATATATATATATATATATATATATATATATATATATATATATATATATATATATATATATATATATATATATATATATATACATATATATATATATATATATATATATATATATATATATATATATATATATATATATATATATATATATATATATATATATACATATATATATATATATATATATATATATATGTATATATATATATATATATATATATATATATATATATATATATATGTATGTATATATATATATATATATATATATATATATATATAATGCACACAAAAGCATATAAAAATGAATGTGTAACCCGTACATCCAATGTATAATAATACCCTAAGTTATCTGTCCGTCTGTCCTCGAAACGGTTGTACCTGGAATGGATAGGGGCATAGATATTGAATTCTTGGTGAGTTGGGGTTAGCAAAATTCAAAGCAAATCTTTAAAACGTTCAAAATCCAACCCTCCCCCTTTTCGAATTTTTAATACCATTATTTCAAGCTCTGTTGCTCCCGGTTAAGATCAGAATATTAAATTTATCAACTTATCACATAATAAATAGGTAAAAGTAACAATTTTTTCTAACATTATGACGTCATTCCTTTAACCATCTTATTTAATTATTTTTAATTTTATATTATTTGAATATCGTCTGTATTATTTTCATACGTTTTATTACTGAACTGAGATATTAATTAAATAATTTTCTTTCATATTTCGCTTAAATAATAGATTAGGTACATATGGGATCATTTTAAACTTAATCATCGATTAATTTTTGTTGCAATGGAAATTTTATCACCTGCATTAACAACAAATTCCTTTCATAAGAGTGTAGGAGTGTATTTCACGGACTAATAAATATCTAGCCTTTAAGTTATACATCTTTGAAAATTAAGAAGTTTGTCTGTTTGATTTTTATACATAACCACATGGTTTGACTAAATGAGTTCAACGTGATTCTAAACTGCATTTACAGTATCAGATATTACGGAAATAATTTCCCTTTGTATTTGGCTTAAATAATAGTTTAGGTACATATGTGATAATTTTAAATTTAACCATCGATTATTTTTGTTGCTAAAATTTTATTTTGTTGCTAAAATTTTATCACAGGTATTAGCAACAAATTCTTTTTACCTCCATGGTGTAGTAGAAATGATAATTTCATTCCTTTCATTGCATTAATTACTGTAGGTAAAAAATAGAAAGAACTTAACGATAATTTCGACGTAGCTAAGAAAACTTTGAATTATCTTCCTAAATGAATTCAACGTGATTCTAAATTTCATTCACAGTATCAGGAGACATTAAAGGATGAAGATAAACAAATTATTGAGAGTGTACCAGATAATTCTCAGTCAAAAAACAAACCAATTTTACCTAACTATAGGGTACTTTACAATTCTGGAAAATTAAAAAAATTACTAATTCCGTCATATGACGGGCTATATGCTAGTAAAATATATTTGTGTGTGTGTGTGTCTGTGTGCGTATGTATGCACGTGTTGGCATACACATTATTTATGTCTTTATTCATAACTGTGTATACATATTGTTGTATATGTGCAAAGTAATGCAAAAAGGGCATTTATAGGAATTCATGTATAATCTTATGTGCATGTGTAATTTAAAAGTTAATCTTCAAACAAAAAACTACAGAAACATTTAGGCATGATGAGTTACATCTTTATGCGAAAATATATATGAATGTGACAGGAATTCAGTTTCTATTCAATTGAGAGTCGGAGAGGAGCTTCTCGAACATTTCTTTCCATAAGTCTTTCATTGAATCTTCTGCCTAATTTGACCAACTAATACAGGTTCTTTTTACCTCCTCTCCAAATCCATTTCTAGAAATGCAGGTAATTTCTTTCTGTGTGCTATCTGCTTTTATAAGATCTATGCACTTGAGCTTCAGTTACGAAATTCTTTGAGTTATGACTCCTCCTTTTCGAAAGATTTTTGATCGCTTTAATCTTATCGTTTCATTTTACGAATTTACTTGTACTTACAAAGATTTTCTACCATCGACAGTGGTGAGTTCCAGGAAACATAAAATGTAGAAAATTCTTTATCCGGTTAATTTTAATAAATTTACTTAAAAGATTGTTGATATATTTGAATGATATTCAAGGAAATAATTCATTTTATTTGGTTCATGTCGTTAAGTATAAAAGTGCGAGGGTCTCCAGACAGTAAGTTTTCTAAAATCCGTAAAAAGAAATAAAACCTCATAACCCAGAAATATACTTTATAAAAAACACAGAAATATTTCAGCAACTATACTACATAATAATTTATAAAAAAATGTAACACTTTTTTTTACCGTGTCGTCATGCTTTTGTAGTTCAGTTACATAGACGTCTGACGTTTAGGAATGGAGATAGCATGTCACAATTTTCTGTAAATCTACAATTGATGTGAAAGAACAGGTTTTTCTTCAGATGCAAACAGAGAATATGCTGACAATGAGATGAGGAGTGTAGTTGGTTAAAGGCCCTAATCGTTAACAAATGGCCGACAACAGCTCTGGATATTTCGCTTATCTTAAGAAGCAACTAAGGTGAAAGAGCAGGTTTTTGTTCAGATGCAAACACAGAAGAAGCTTAGAGTAAGATAAGGACTGTAGGGTTAAAAGCCACACTCATAAACAAATGGCCAAAAAAAACTCTGGATATTTCGCTTACTTTAAGAAGAAATCTTATCTTAAGAAGCAACAAAGGGGAAAGAGCAAGTTTTTCTTCACATGCAATCACAGAATACGCTGACAATGAGATTAGGGCAGTAGGGTTAAAGGCCGTAATTTTAACAAATGGCCAACAGCAACTCTGGATATTTCACTTACCTTAAGAAGAACTATCAAGACGCTAATAAATAACCATATGCTTGCTTACTCCTTCTAGCCCATTCACTAAACACAATTGACAATAGATTTCTATCAGTGCTACCTTCTGTAGGATTGAAATCTGTCGACCGGAGGAGAAATGAATGTCAACATTCTGGAACACTACAACAACGTTATTGTGAGCAATCGGGTATATATAGCTGTTACATTAACATATAGCTACAGAAAATTTTTTTCCTGCATCCCATTTCGTAGCTCTTGAAGTGGAATATTTTGATGTGGGAAATTTACTTTTTGGATGACCTCATATGCAAACTCACAAAAATAATAATATCATTAGAACCTTATTTACCTACATAGCTATTATCTCACAATTGTTTTAATTTTAAAGTTTAAAATAAAGTCTTTGGTAACCCGGACTTAATCAAATATTGTATCTAACTTCAAGTTAAATTATAAATCCAACTCGTCATTTTGTGCTTTATTACATATCATAAACATAACACAACATAAAGTAAAATTTTAGTTCATAAGTGCAGCTGCTGAACCAACATGTTGCATCATACTTCGCATTAGAAAGCTTCTTTTTACACAATATTTACCATTTGGAAGAGAAATTGGGAACCCATTTGACAATTCCCTTTTGACAAATAGGGCATAGGAGAAAAGTAAAAGTTACATTACAGATATCCTAAAGCTTTGCTAGTAAGAATTAAAATAGAGATAAAACAATCCGTAAGATATACGATGACAAGTGACTTTAACATTTTGGGTTGAAAACTACAAGACATGATACTAACGAACGTTTGATCGCATAATTATGCTGAATGTTTGCACTGTTTTCACGTACTTTCATTGACCTTTGTTAAATCTTAAATGATTGAAGTGAACAAGGTACCAAAAGTAGAAATTTTTAAACTGTGCATCGTTTAGAAGTATCTGAAGAAGGAAAATGTATAACTATGTTATAAAATTTTTAATACATTGAACTCTAAAATAAAGGATAAGGAATTTTTCGATTTATATAATACCCTTGCACTTCAAAAGGATTTTTAATATCTTAATAAGCTCCAAATATTAAGAAAGTTTTGGATAACATTTTTCAGTTTTTATTTTTACCAAGTTATTTATTTTAATCTGTAAACTTAAACTTTATAAGTAAATGAGATTTTAAAATTAAATATAATTTAAAATCTGAAAATGAATTTAAAATTTTAAAATATTAAAATATAGACTATCATGCTATTAAATAACATGAATTTCTCGGATTAACATAACTGAGTATTACAGAATAAGAATGATAATTACCGAATACCTTCTATTTAATTAAAAAAGAGTGCCTAATTTATAATTTTCCTAAAATATGTTCTGGTAATTAGTTTTTTTTTACTTTACGTATTTTGTAATTTAAAAAAAGTTTTACTTCATATTAAAAGATTTTTATAAAGCTAATTCATTATTAATTATCAAAAATATGTTTTATTGTAAACAATGCATAACTTTTTATTTTATACTGAATCAATCACGGCCATTTTAATGAAGATTTTCCAACTCGTAAGGTAAAATGTGCTACATGTATTTGCAGACATTTTTCTGTCATTCTTATAGGTGAACGACAGTGTTAAACCAACATTCTCTCAATATTCTTATGCATTCCAGCGCACTTCAAAATTAATTTTAATATCATAATAAGCTCCAAATATGAACAAAATTTTGGATAGCATTTTTCAGCCTTTGTTATTAGCAAGCTATTAATTTTAATCTGTAAGTTTAAACTATATAGGTATATGAGATTATAAAATTAAAAGTATTTAAAATCTGTAAATGAATTTTAAAAATTAAAAAATAAACTATCATGCGATTAAATAACGTATATTGCTCGTATTAACGTAATTAAGAATTACAGAATAAAAATGACAATTACCCTGTACTTACTGTAAATATAGTACTTAACCTTGTATCTTGAACTTAATGAAAATATAGTTTCTAATTTATAATTTTCTTAAGTTACTTTTCTGGTATTTGAATATTTTTTAATGTGGTGTATGTAATTTGTGATTTAAAAAAATTATTACTTCATATTAAAACCTTTTTATAAAGCTAATTCCTTATTAATGATTAAAGAAATAATTTATTGTATACATGCATAACTTTTTAGATTATACTAAATCAAGCACAGGCTGTTTTAATGAAGAATTTCCAACTCGTAAGGTAATATGTCTGAAGAAAAATATTAATTATTATTCCAAGTAAATCAAGTAATTCAAGTTAGCAAGTAGTATTCCAAGTAAATATATTTGAAAGCTATTTCTGCACAAAGTATAAAAAATATTTCAATTCTAAGTAATCTTCTGTATGGGAGAGCTTTATTGCAGTAATTTTAAAATTATATGCATTATTTATATTAGTAGTAATACATTATTTCCAGTTTAGCTTCCGTGGCACTTTTATCACAACAAAGAACATTTTTGAAAACAAGACAACCTTTTTATACATGTATCGTTCACAGAGCCAAACTCAACATACAATAAAATCTAAATAAACAACAAGTAGAACGTTGGAACTGCGTGCTCAAAATTTTCGGTTACAGTGAAAAAAGAGGAGTGGCTGGAAAATTTTCCAACAATGTTCTATATGTATTTGCAGATATTTTGCTGTCATTCTTATAGGTGAACGAGAGGGTTAAACCAACATTATCTCAATATTCTTCAACATTCCTTCGTATTTCAAACTGATTTTTAATATCTTAATAACCTCGAAATATTAACAAAGTTTAGGATAACATTTTATAGTTTTTATTACTATCAAGTTATTTATTTTAATCTGTAAAATTAAACTTATATGGGATTTTAAAATTAAATATAATTTAAAATCTGTAAACAAATTTAAAATATAAAAAAAAAGACTATAATGCAGTTAAATAACGTACATTGCACTCACTAACATAACTGAGGATTACAGAATAAGAATGACAATTACCTATTTTCTTCAATTCAATGAAAAATTAATTTAAAATCTATATATGAACTTAAAAATTTAAAAAATAAACTATCGTGCGATGAAATAACGTTGCTCACGTTGCTCACGTTGCTGTTATGTTGCTCACATTAACATAACTAAGAATTGCAGATTAAGAGTGCCAATTGCCAATTACCTTCTATTTAATGACAAAATATTTTTTAATTTTTAATTTTCATGAATTATTTTCTGGTAATTGTTTTTTTTTCACTTGCTGTTCTTTGTGATTTACAAGGTTATAACTTCTTATTAAAACGTTTATAAAGCTAATTCATTATTAATTATCAAAAAATGTTTTATTGTATACATGCATAAATTTTTAGCTTATACTGAATAGAGCACAGGCCGTTTTAAAGAAGAATTTCCTACTTGTAAGATAATATATACTACACGCATTTGCAGATATTTTACTGTCATTCTTATAGGTGAACGAGAGTGTTGAACCAACATTCTCTAAATATTCTTCAACATTCCTTGTACCTCAAAATGATTTTTAATATCTTAATGAGCTCCAAATATTAACAAAATTTTGAATAACATTTTTCAGCTTTTGCTATTACCAAGCTATTTATTTTCTCCCACCGAAGTAAAACGTTTGATATATCACCATATAACTTTTTATATTGTCGATAACGATTAAAAGTAAGAGTAACCTTAAGGTATAGAAGTTACTTTTTTCACATTTATTACATCACTTCCAGCAGATAATAACGTAAACATTACCCGAAGTATATAAATATTTCGTTAATCATCGTTATTAAACATAATGACACTTTACTAAGTACTTTCGATTTCCATAATCTTTTGGGAGGTTTTCTAATGGTTTGGACTTCTTCCAAATGATAAATTTTCTTTCAAACATCGTTCTTGAAAAACTTATTTTCCCACAAAAGGAGATTATTTTTTATGTTTTGCATTTATTGAATATCAATTGTTGTTCAATACGAATAATGAATTATTCATCTTATTTAAAGATATTATAAATCACTGCAATCATTATTCATTTTAATGTAACCAATCCTATTTGATTCATAATTTAAGGGATTCAGAATGAAAAACTAGAATTCCAAAAGAATTACTGTTTATAAACTAGAATTTATTGTAAATACGGAGAATTTTACGGCGAATGGGGTACAGGATATTTTAGCTTGTGGAAACAATAAATAAATTTGATATAAATCTAATTACGATAGTGTAAAAAATGTACTAGAACGTTTTAGTGTGTATCTAAAATACTTACTTTTCCTTGTAATATACAAAAAACTGAAATATATACAAATGTAATATCATAAGCATAAATAAGTTAAATAGATTTTAAAAATGTAACACCACATAATAATCAACAAATGTGGGTATAGTTAAAGTATACTTTCTTATGTATATATATGTGTATATATATATATATATATATATATATATATATATATATATATATATATATATATATATATATATATATATATATATATATATATATATATATATATATATATATATATATATATATATATATATATATATATATATATATATATATGTATGTATGTATAAACGCATATATATATATATATATATATATATATATATATATATATATATATATGTCAGGATTTAAAATATAGAGTAATTTAAGAGATTTTAATTAGGGATTATTAATATATATACATAAATAATAATAACAGTATATATATATAGAGCGATAAGCAATTAATATATATAGTATAAATATAAATAATATATATATATATATATATAATAATATATATATATATATATATATATATATATATATATATATATATATATATATATATATAATATAAATATATATATATATATATATATATATATATATATATAATATATATATATATATATATATATATATATATATATATATATATATATATATGTATGTATATATATATATATATATATATATATATATATATATATATATATATATATATATGTCAGGATTTAAAATATAGAGTAATTTAAGAGATTTTAATTAGGGATTATTTTAATGGGAGTAACGCGCCTCGCGTTACTAGTCACATAAATACGGCTCACGCGCAGTGATATTGGCAGAGCAGAGAGCGATAAGCAATTACTATAGTCGGATCTTTTGGCTCTCGAAGTAGTGAATACTGCCTTTGTTTGCAGTTGGGCGCCAGAAAAGAGACGCCATGTTGAGTAACGTGTGAGATGGATTAATAAAGAGAAGAAAATAATGACTTGAGTGTGGACTGATTTATATATTGATCAGTGTGTTTACTCGGACCGTGTCACGAGCCGGCAGGAAAGTACTACGCGGGAAAAATGTTTTTTTTTTTTAAGATGGACAACAAAAGCCGGGATATCTCACGAACTATGCATAACATCAAACGTGAACAATTATATCCGATCAAGCAAACTCAGGCTTATAATCAGCCAGGACCATGGCTTCCATCCGCCGTCGGCAGAAAGAGTTTCGAAAACTTTGTGTTCGAGAGATCCGGCCTGCTGGCCTGGCAGGGCCACGTCGAGATTCCGATGTGCTCATTTCATCGAAGCTCCATACAACGAGCCTTCCCCATCGAATTGACCGTTTTCCCTTTAAAGCCACGCAAGAACTCTTCAAGACGAGAGCAAAATTAAATTTCAGCAAATTAGTGAAAGAAAAATTTCTACAAAAACTTACTGCTTGACTTTTGTATTTTCGGCGCATAAAGGTAAAATTAAGTTTTTTTTTAACAGAGCATTTAAAAAAAATTGTCAATTATGATTTCAGTATAAAAAAAATATAATAAGACTTTTTATAAACGAAACTTTTTTTCAAATAATTGTGTATTTGTATTTCTAGAATTTATAGTTTGAAATTTTTGTTCTTGTAAACATATCTAAATTTGTTTAAATTAATAACATTTCTAGACATGTGATAATTCTTAAAAAAATGATTATGATTGTTTTCCTTTTTGATTTTTAGTATTGAAGAAGTGGTTAAATTTTACTTATTTGGTGTTTTATTAACATGATGTTTGGTTGAATTTTGATTAATGAAATGAAAGGATTGAAATATTGTGTACTATAAAACGTAATCATTTAAGAATAATTTTTGGCTTTTATATATTAACAGTGTTAAAATTTAATAATTTGCTTAGGAATTTAAAATTTTGATCTTAGAGAAATTTGATTATTCTATGATTTTATCACGTAGAAAAGGCCACCTACATGGGCAAAACTTTTGACCGACGAGAAAAAATTATTGTATTTTCAGCACATGTGTTTAAAAATTCTACTATTTTTATCGATAAAAATGTGAATCGTCTGTGACCTTGGTCGGAAGCTAACGAAACTGTACGAGTTGTAACTTCGAATCACGGCAATCTGAAACTGCGTCCCTTTTGCTGCTTGAGCGCATAAATTACTGCTTCCGATAACGTTAAATCTTTTATTTTCTTGTTATGACTATTGCAAAAAACTGTGAATTATTAATTCTTATGACGTGGCATTTTCGGTCTGAACTAAATTGCAATCGAACTGAGATGATGTTTTGAAAACTTTTGCTGAGTAAGGTTTTGTTTTTTAAAGAAATGATCTGCTGATTACGAGCTTTAACTAAAGATATTCTGATATTTATGTGCTATTTTATATTCATTTCTTATATTTAACTAGATTTGTATTTAGTCGTTTTTTTATTTTTGCTTTTTATTGAGTGACATGTAAAGAAAAATTTTAAAGTGTTATTTGGAAAATTGTTCATGTTTTTATGATGTAAAAACTGAAATTTTTCTCATTGTGAGGGGGGGTATATACTTGGGATTTATAGAATGTTGTTGAAATTTTTGAAATTGTGTTTTGATTTAATTATGATATTAGTATTACATAAATTGTTTTTTTTAACTGAAGATGTTTTGATGCACCATGAAGATATATAACAAATTTTGTTCATCTATGGAGTCAATTTTATTGCTGATTTTGACATAAGAACTGATTATGTCATGATGTTTTGAATTTTGTTGTATTTTAATTAATTAAGGAAGGTTTTTGATGTTGCTGTTTTTATAATTAATTAAGTTGATTTTTGCTACTATTATATTTTTGATGATTAATTTTAATTGCCCAGGGAGTTTTCTGTTCTAAATTTAAATTGCCCAGGAAGAAAAACATCCCCAAAAAACCATACTATTTTTTCCATTAGGAAAATAAACTTAATGACATTAAGATTTATGACTTTGTAACCGACTTGGCCTGGATGAAGGTTCCCAGCCAGAAAACGTCCAGGTTTTTTCCCTTTACACAGCCCTACGTCCCGCCTAGGAGTGTGTACCCTAAGTGCCACTCATCACACATGACAGGATTTTGTCCTTGTCATGATTCAATTTGCGACTGGTGTGTGTTGACATGGAATGTCACCCACCAACAGCACGTCTTCTGCTGGGGAAGACAAAAACCCTACACAAACAGACACAAACAAGAGTCACACACCTGTTTTAAACAGAATGTATACACTATTGTAAACACTATATTGTTTTGATCTTACTTTTGCCACATAATGAGTGATTTTCATTATGACACCTTTTTTTTCTTGTGAGATTATAAGTTACTGAGTGATATTTGAGAAATACTATGATGAAAGTTTGTTATAATATTACTTTTGGAATAGATTAAAGTTGTCGACATGTGATATATTTTGTATTTTGATGAACCAACGAAGAATAACAAATGAAGTGAAATTTTGTAATTAAATCAGATTATGATGTTTTCTGACAAGAGATCTCAATACAGTGTACATTGTTATCAAACCTAGGTTCCCTTTTTGATTTTTATCTACTTTTTTACTGTATTACATATTATACTACTACTGATTGTGTTAAGAACTCAAGGACATTACCCAATACTGTTGGACTGTGCTATAAGAGAAACTATTTTTAAACTCATCTGTTTTGTTTTCACCATATATTAGTGATATTTTGATATTATGTTTTTTTTTATCACTTATACTCATACTGATAATGTTATTTTTGGGAGCTCCTAAGATTGTTTAACCCAAGGTGTTTTCTATAACAAATATATTATTATTAGTAACATATGTTATTCATCTTCAACCATATATTACTAAGTTCCTGTTCTTTTTATAATTGTTGTATAATGTGTTTAATTTTCAGGAAAGATTTTTGTGATTTAGGTAATTGTGTAAAAGACTTTAATCATTTTATAGCACCATCATAGGGTGTTTTTTACTACTTTTGAATTTTTGTCAGTTATTATAACAGTGTTATTTTGTGAGGGAGCCACCTGCTCTGACTGAATAAAGTAACTTAAATTTATTATTTTTTGGGATAATTAATTAGATGTTTTTTTCAAAATTTTAGGGTCCTCTGGGGACTTGCTGGTCAAGAAGGGCCCTCCTGCCTGGTCAAGCCTTCAGAGGGAGGGGGAAAGTTGTCAGGATTTAAAATATAGAGTAATTTAAGAGATTTTAATTAGGGATTATTTTAATGGGAGTAACGCGCCTCGCGTTACTAGTCACATAAATACGGCTCACGCGCAGTGATATTGGCAGAGCAGAGAGCGATAAGCAATTACTATAGTCGGATTTTTTGGCTCTCGAAGTAGTGAATACTGCCTTTGTTTGCAGTTGGGCGCCAGAAAAGAGACGCCATGTTGAGTAACGTGTGAGATGGATTAATAAGGAGAAGAAAATAATGACTTGAGTGTGGACTGATTTATATATTGACCAGTGTGTTTACTCGGACCGTGTCATATATATATGTATGTGTATATATATATATATATATATATATGTATGTATATATATATATTATATATATATTATATATATATATATATATATATATATATATATATGTATGTATATATATATATTATATATATATTATATATATATATATGTATGTGTATATATATATATATTATATATATATATATATATATATATATATATATATATATATATATATATATATATATATATATATATATATATATATATAAATATATATATATATATATATATATATATATATATATATATATATATATATATATATATATATATATATATATATATATATATACATATATATATATATATACATATATATATATATATATATATATAATATATATATATATATATACATATATATATATATATATATATATATATATATATATATATACATATATATATATATATATATATACATATATATATAATATATATATATATACATATATATGTATAATATATATATATATACATATATATAATATATATATATATATATATATATATATATATATATATATATATACATATATATATATATATATATATATATATATATATATATATATGTATATATATATATATATATATATATATATATATACATATATATATATATATATATATATATATATATATATATATATATATATATATATATATATATATATATATATATATATATATATATATATATATATATATATATATATATATATATATATATATATATATATATATATATATATATATATATATATATATATATATATATATATATATATATATATATATATATATATATATATATATATATATAAAATTTATTGGAAAAACTTTTGATGGTACATGTTGGACAGCTCAAATTTTATTAAAAACTTTTATATTAAAATGAAAAATTCTTTATTTGTACATATATTGGGTTTATTACGGTGATTATCATTTATTTTTATCCATAAAAGTATCTTTCAAGCATTTAAACTGAATAATTTTTAGAAGCAAGTTGTTACTGTGTAAGCCGTCAAATATTCATGTTCCAAAATTCAAAAAATATATAATATTACAAAGATAGAGAATTATGTTGCTTTCCTTAAAATATTCTTTAAGGATTTTTGCTTCTCCAAATATTCCAAGAATTTTGAAATTTTGGGGTTGACGATTCTTTGGAAAATTGAAGAGAAAAAAAAACTAAAAATGTATCACTATAACTTGAAGCCGTATCGTAACCTAATTATTTAATTTTGGAAGAGAAAACCAGGAAAAGAATGTACGCTTTATTTCGAGAAAATTTCTATTCGGGATGAATTAATTCAGTAATTAACTCTGGATTTCTTTTCAGGTGTTGACATAATTAATGTCTTTATTTAATGTTTATTTAAAGAGTAGTTTCTTTCATAACGCGCTCTTTTCTTGGAGTTAGTACCTTCCTTTTATGAGCTATTGTTGAGAGATTTTTCTTTCTCTTTCCAGCATTCGAATGAATTCTTATTGTGTCTCATATTTGCGAAAGAATCTCTTTGTTAATCATAATTGCCTCAGTTCATTAATGAGTAAATCTAATATTTAAATTTACATCATGCGAAAAATAAATCGGAATCTTTTGTAATTCATATATATTCAAATTCTTCAGATTCAAATGTTAAAATTTGAAATGCTCAGAAAATAATAAAAATTGGAAAATGTTTTAAGATAGATGCTACTGTTAAAGTAGATGACTACGTCTGAAACCCTTTATTCCACATTTTTTTAAATAGTAATAGTTCTTACATTATCATGTCTCATTATGGAAATGAAGAAAAGCAAATATTAAGCATGTATATTTTTCGTTCGTTTAAGGTTTAAAAGAAAAAATATGTAAAATATTTTCACAGCTATACTTATATAAAATAATTTTAAATTTCAAAGACTGATTTCTATTTAACATTTTATGTGCATACAATACGTTATTATGCCAAAAATGTAAAAATTATATCTTAAAAATAACATAAACATAACGTAAGAATTATTTTCTTTAGTTGAAAATTAAAACAATCTTGTCTCAAATTTAGTTTTTCATTTCTTATTCTGTTATCAAAGAATATGGGTAACATTTTTGTTTGTAATATATCTTATGTATTAAACTATTGTAAAGCTATGATAAATATACCTTGGCATTTTTTTAACATTAAATTTCAAAGGGAAATTCAGTACAACAAATATAAGGAATTAAATGCAAGGATAGGGTGCTTCCAAATCATACCTTTTAGATTCGGAGAAAAACAGTTTAGCATAAAAGAATTAAAAAATCCCAAGATATTATAATGTGACAAACAGTTAATTCTAGTTTCCACAAGGAGGAGGTTCATTTATAGCAGTGGTTGTTAAATTTGGAAATTTTTTAAACATCTGTTAGAAGCTGTAAATATATATAATAATATATATAAATATACATAAATTTTAGAAGCTGTAAATAATACAATGTTGGGATTTTTTTTAAATTATAATTTTATTTAATACTTTAAACATACTTTCCTAGTAAATATAAATTTAAGTTTTATTAAAATGTATATAAGAAAAAATATTTAAACTAAATTTTACATAGTGAAAGAATTAAAGGTTTTAATGAATAATAGAAATTTTTCCTAATGATATTTAGTTAATAATATTTAGTTAATAACGGAGAATGGCACTGTTTTTATTTATCAACAATTTTTATTAATTTTGGCAGAGTAGGTCGTAAATGTCATTCGAAGACGATTTGACAAAATGCTCAACAGTAAATATGATTCTACATTTTTATTTTAATAACTTCATACTGGAACGAGAAACCTCATACGGAAATATAAAACTAAACACTGTCTTTATTATTATACCAACCTAAATAAAAATTCTGTATTTTTATTTACCTCCTCCCCTTTATTTATGGTTTTAATTCATCTCGATTTCTTTTGTGTATAATAATAAACAATAGCATTTTAGGAAATATATTTTGTTTTGCCGAATTTTATGTTTAGATTTAGATTTTAGGGGCGGATACGTGGGGTTCTTCTCACAAAACAATTTTATGGTCATAGAGAGAAATAAATTTAATGATGATCAATAACGATGGTCATAGAGAAAATTAAATTTAATGATGATTTATGGCCAAGGAAATATGAGTAGCATGTAATATGTTGCAATATATAAGGGTACATCATTTTCTCCACACATGTAGCGGGTTCTCTAATTTTTTGTTTTTTGTACTATATTTCGTAGAGAAAAATAAATTTAATGATTAGTAAAAACGATGGTTATAGAGAAATTTAAATTTAATGACGATTAATTTCCATGAAAAAATTAGTAGCATGTAACATATATAAGGGTACATCACTTTCTCCACACATGCAGTGGGTACTCAATTTTGGGTTTTTTGTACTACATTTTATAGTGAAAAATAAGTTTAATAAAGATTAACAACGATGGTTTTAGAGAAAATTAAATTTAATGACAATTAATTGCCATGTAAAAATGAGTAGCATGTAACTTGTCACAATGTATAAGGGCATATCACTTTCTCCACAGATGTAGCGGGTTCTCAAATTTGGGTTTTTTGTACTATATTTCGTAGAGAAAAATAAATTTAATAATTAGTAAAAACGATGGTTATAGAGAAATTTAATTTTAATGATGATTAATTGCCATGAAAAAATTAGTAGCATTTAACATATATAAGGGTACATCACTTTCTCCACACATGCAGTGGGTACTCAATTTTGGGTTTTTTGTACTATATTTTATATTGAAAAATAAGTTTAATAAAGAATAACATCGATGGTTATAGAGAAAATTAAATTTAATGACAATTAATTGCCATGTAAAAATGAGTAGCATGTAAAATGTTGCAACGAATAAGGGTACATCACTTTATCCACACGTGTAGTGGGTTCTCAAATTTTTTTGTATTATATTTCATAGAGAAAATTAATTAAATTACGATTAAAACGACGGTCATAGATAAAAATAAATTTAATGACGATTAATTGCCATGGAAAAATGAGCATATTGCAATGAATAAGTGTACATCAATTTCTCCACACAAGTAGCGTGTTCTCAAATTTGGGATTTTTGTATTATATTTCGTAGAGAAAAATAAATCTAATGACGGATAAAAACGATGGTCATAAAGAAAAATTAAATTTAATGATGATTACTAACGATGGAAAAATGAGTAACATGCAGCATGTTGCAACGAATAAGGGTACATCACTTTGTATGCACATCTAGCGGGTTCTCAAATTTTTTTTGTACTATATTTCATAGAGAAAATTAATTAAATGACGATTAAAACAATGGTCATAGAGAAAAATAAATTTAATGACGATTAATTGCCATGGAAAAATGAGCATATTGCAATGCATGAGGGTACATTACTTTCTCTACACATGTAGCGGGTTCTGAATTTGGGTTTTGTACTATATTTCATATAGAAAAATAAATTTAATGATGATTAATAATGATGATCACAGAGAAAATTAAATTTAATGACGATTAGTTGCCATGGAAAAATGAGTAGCATAAATCATGTTGCAATGAATAACGTTACATTACTTTCTCCACATATGTAGTGGATTTTCTATCTTTAGTTTCTTGTATTATATTTCATAGCTAAAAATAAATTTAATGACGATTGATTGCCATGGAAAAATGAGTAGCATGTAACATGTTGCAATGAATAAGGTACATCACCTTCTCCACACATGAACAGATTCTCAATTTTGGGTTTTCTTTAGCTACATTTCGCACACCATC
>CM063500.1:92006535-92009035 GCA_032207245.1 Pardosa pseudoannulata
TCTCGTATTCTTTTAGCAGTGTTGAAATTTTATGAGTATGCACAGCGATAAGATGCAGTTGGCACGAGGACGTAGAGCTGTCGGCAACATCCACGCGTGTTCCCGTCTCGAAATAAATAAAAATGGGGCAAGTGAAGATTAAAACTGAAAGTACATTTTAATAAACACATAATTTAACAAGAAAGACTGCTTCTTCCATTCACCTGCCACTGGATATGATACATATATATATATATATATATATATATATATATATATATATATATATATATGTAGTATCAAGTAGGTTGGAGAAAATTTAGTTTTCTCAACTTTAAACATTTGGGAAAAACATTGTATTGCGTATAAAATTACAATTATTGAGAAAACCTTAATTGAAAATGTTAAATTGATTCTAACTGGATTACGAATGTATCTAATATTGCAAATTGCTGATAAGAGGACTGTGCCGCAATATTTTATATTTAACTACATTTTTACTTCTTAGGAAATGAACTTCATCATAACTCATTTCATCGAGAGAGTTTACGTAATCAAACTATCAAACTAACTCCGCTAACCACTTGAGTAATCTGTCGCAATCGATGCCAGAATCTCTTTAACTTATCGATCAGCATTATAAGCATCTCAACTCGGCGTGTCCCGTGTCCCTCGTGACTGGAGACACATAATTTTCTTAATATTTGGAGAGTATCCCGATTAATATTCTTGAGACAAACTTGAGGATTTGTGGCGTTCTTAGGAAGGCCACGGATAGAAGTTAAAGTGTATAAGCATATAATATTGGAGAATTTAATATCGTTTACAGGTTTTTGCATTTTTTATATGTAAAATGTTTATTTCTAAGCCATTATTACATGAAATTTCACTTCTGTATGAAATACTTTTGGAAAAAATTATATATAAGAACCCTAAAATTTAGTGGTTTAGAAAAACAACTGTCATTATTTTACTTTCCTATTACTAGAGTTAGCAATATAATCCAGTCTTTGGACTTCATTAAATTAGCTCCCAAAATCCAAATCAGAGAGTTGTAGCTAGTCTGCAAAGGAAATATTTATTCCAAAATATACAAAGTTTTAGACATCATCATTCGTACACCTTATCTCTGTCAATTTTGCTTCCGAAGTGACGTAAACATTAAAACTGTAACTTTAAGATCGAATTTCAAGCCAGTTCTAATAAAGTATTTACTTAACTCGTTACTTTTGGTGCTAGACAAGACACACTGTTGACAAAAGATGGGTTGCAACATTATAAAACTCAAAATTAATAAATTAATATGAATGAATCAATATGAATAATGTTAATATATAATCTCCTAAACACTTAAAAATATTAAAAAAATTGAAAATCAATGATTTTGTTTTTGAAAAACGGTTATAATTATACTTTCTGATTGAGGATATTTTTTATCATTATGAGCAATCAAAATTAAGGAAATAATAAAGAGCATACTCAAAAATACTAATACTCAATGGTATATATATTTAATATGGCCTATGTTTACAAGACATGCGTAAAAATATACATAACATTATCAAATCAAAATTATTGAAAATATATCTGATATCAAAATCCATGCTTACGTCATACGAAGTTGAATCAAGTAAACACTGAAACTGAGAATTCAGCATTTGGTTTCAGTGTATAACGACTAAAATCGGTTTGTTATGGCACTGAAGTATCATTTGTAAGCATCTAAAGGAGGAACTCATAGTCCGTTTATAAACGTGGCACGCAAACTCTAATAGCAGCCAGATGTCTGAATTGTTTCAATACAAACAGTTTCAACATTATGGAAGCAATTTCAAAAGAATGAAACTTTTGTAAGAAGATCTGGATAAGATCTTAAATGAATGACAACTGTTTCTGGAAAATATCTGTCTGTCGTAACAGAATAATCTACTGCTTTCCACCAAAGAGAAGGATTAAGAGATTGTTGCCACGAATGGAACTAATGTATCACCTCAAATCCATTTGGTTTCAGTGTGTAACGACTGAAATCGGTTTGTTATGGCATCGAAATATCATTTTTAAGCATCTAAAGTGGTGACCCATAGTCCGTTTATAAATAATATAAGCCAATTATAATAGCTGCCAGATGTCTAAATAGCTTCAATACAGACAGAGTCAAAATGATTGAAGCAAATTTCAAAAGGATGAAACTTTTGTAAGAAGATCTGGATGAGATCGTAATTGAATAACAACTGTTTCAGGATAATATATGTCTGTAGTAACAGGATAATCTACTGCTTTCCACCGAAGAGAATTATATTAAGATATTGTTGATATTAAGATATTGTTGCCACCATTAGAACTGACGTATCACTCAAGATGGTATGTAGAAGGTTTCACGAAAAAGGGTATTGTGTCAGAATTACGATCTTATGTATCAAAGTTTTCTAAAAAAAAAAGAAATCTCTTCAATACATGTAAACAGCATCAAAATTGCATTGAGCTACAGTGGTTCCATGCTCTCTTTGCTGATGAACCAAGA
>CM063500.1:92016535-92026535 GCA_032207245.1 Pardosa pseudoannulata
ATATATATATATTTATATATATATATATATATATATATATATATATATATTATATATGTATATATGTATATGTATATTATATGTATATATGTATATATATATATATATATACATATAGTATATATATATATATATATATATATATATATATTATATATATATATATGTATATATATATATATATATATATATATATATATATATATATATATATATATATATATAAATATATATATTTATATATTATATATATATGCATATATGTAAATATATATACATTTTTCGAATGACTTTTTATTCTTACTCTTGTTTTAAAAGAAAAAGTATATAGATTTAAACCCCTGTAAGCTATTTAAGTGGTTTAGTATCCCTGCTGTGTGGTATAGCACTGAAAACATGTGTTACATTTTAGGTGATACACTTGTAAAAATCGTTTAAGTACTAACCCAATAGATAAAAAATATTTATTTACTAAAATGCATTAATGCATTGGTTTAATGCTGCATAGGTCCAGAACATAAATCGAACTATATAAAAATATTTGATGACTATATTCCAGGAATTGAAAACAGTCGAACAAATTACACATCATAACATTTATATAAACATTTTAGTCATTAAAATAAAGAGCAGTTGCTACAGAAGTTATTTTCTTATTTACATTTTCATCTAATTTTCGTTGTCTTCTATATTTCCTCTGACAATTTGCATTTCTACCGCAACAAGTGGATTTTAGAAAAATAAACCTGTTGTCCCATTTATTTAATAATAGTAGATGAAAATTTAATTAAAAAAGCATCTTATGAATGGTTAAGCATTTTTCTTTATTTATAATTTCATTAGACCGATACTTAGGAGTTTTGAATTTTGAACATATATTTGCATTTGTAGCAGGTACATCAATATAATGATTGTGAAGAGTTTTATCTTACATAAAACTGTGTGTACATTTACTACCAATTGCAGTACTTAAATATTATCAAATTTGCGAAGTTTTTTATTTTTATATAAATGGTTACCACTTATTTTTAAAATGAGAGCCGATTACCAATTAGGAAATTCTTTAATATTGAGTTTAGTATTAGCTTTAACTTTTCTTTCTTTTGCTCATTTGTGTTTTATTTTCAGAAGTTTATAATAATTTAGATTTAAAATATTCTTAACTATCATTTTTACAGGAATATATCTAACAATAATGAGTTTAAAAAGCTAGAATAATGTACCTATGATAAAATCAAATATATGTTTGGCTTAAAATAAAATAAAATTAAAGTCAAATCATAATTTTCATAACTTAATTATCGGTTTTGTTATTAATACTATAATAGAATTTTATTCTTATTATAAAATGGATTTTTTTTTGCAAATTAAAATTACATAAAATTCAATGTAATGGTAATAACGGCACATTAGGTTGTAAGAAGGTGAATGGGTAATATTTTTACAGAAATGAGTCAAATATTAATGAGTTTAAAAAATTTGAATAATGTACTTGTGATAAAATATATTATATGTTTGGCTTAATGTAAAATAAAACTTAAGTCAAATCATAATTTTCATAACTTAACTATCGGTTTTGTTATTAATATTATAAAAGATTTTTTTTATTATGAAATGGAGAATTTTTGCACATATATATTACATAAAATTTAATATAATTATAATAACGTCATATAAGGGTGTAAGAAGATGAATGGGTGAAATTTCATTTTATTCTTTTCAAATTCTATTAAAATTTAAAAAAATATTTTTAAAATTATAATATTTTACAGGAATTTAAAACTTTTTGACATATCATCTTTACAAAGTGGGAACTTTTATTTTTTTTCCAAAGAAAAAGATATTTTCTTTTTGAATATCCGTCAGTGTTTGAAATTTTATATCTAATTCAACCATTCCCTTTTGTCAAAAACATTTTATCAAATATGAAGTTATCAAGGTCCGTAGTTTCTTATTTCAAATTCTAATTCATCTGCATATTATTTTCGAACATACATATCTGAGTCAAAACAATATCCGCAGAAATACATTTTTTAAAAATTTGCATCCTGCTCTCATTTATTTATATCCTTCTTCTGAATATTTGCATTTCTAATATCTTATTTAATGAAATACAAGAAACTACGAAAATGAAATTCATGCTGTAACATATTTTCTATTTGTTCTAGTTTCAAGTTAGTTTACGCGTAATATAAAATGGAGCAAAGTACAAATCCCAATTCTGATATTTCTCAAAGAATTATTCAAATTTTGTTTTAAAATTCTAAGGCATGTACTTGTCTTCAGATAACTTTAAATTTATATATATTCCAGAGATACATGTATATTATGTTTTAGTAAAGACGTCGACACTACATGAAAGTGATCATTGAAATAATAGTGGCTATTTAGGAGCAGATTTGTTTATAATAGAAAACAAAATAGTAAAAATTCAAAATTTTTACTGTACAGATTTTATCATACACAAATCAGACGTACTTCTTTCAACAGAGAACTTAATTAAAAAGAGTTTTTTCAACTGCATATAGCTTTCAATTGTACTCTTTATTCAAAATTCAGATGGAGATTTTTTTGCACTTTAAAATTACATAAAATTTAATGTAAGTGTAATAACGTCATATAAGGATGTAAGAGGATGAATCGTTCACATTTCATTTAATTCTTTTCATAATATTTCACAGGAATTTAAAAACGTTTGACATATTACCTTTACAAAGTGTGAACTTTTATTGTTTTTCCAAAAAATAGATATTTTCTTTTTCAATATCAGTCAGTGTTTCAAATTTTATTTCTAACTCAACCATTCTCTTTTGTCAAAGACATTTTATCAAATATGAAGATATCAAGGTCCGTAGTTTCTTATTTCAACTTCTATTTCATCTGCATATTATTTTTGAACATGTTAGATGAGTCAAATCAATATCCGCATAAATATGTTTTTTAAAAATTTGCATACTACTCTCAGATATTTATATACTTCTTCTGAATATTTGCATTTTTAGTACCTTATGGAATGAAATACAAAAAACTAAGAAAATGAAATTCATGCCTAACATATTCCCTATTTGTTCTCGTTTCACTTTGGTTTACGCGTAAAATAATATGGAGCAAAGTACAAATCCCAATTCTGATATTTTTCAAAGAATTATTCAAATTTTGTTTTAAAATTTCAAGCTCACCTAAGGCATGTACTTGTTTTCCCTTAACTTTAAGTTTATATATATTCCAGATATGCGTGTATATCATGGGTGGTAAAAACGTCAACACTAGACGAAAGCTATTATTAAAATAATAATGGCTATTTAAGAGCAGATTTGTTTATAATCGAAAATAAAACAGTAAGCATTCAAGATTTTCATTGTAAATATTTTTCATACTGAAATCAGACTTGCTTTCAACAGAGAACTCAATTAAAAAGAGTTATTTCAATTGCATATATCTTTAAATTGTTTTCATTATTAAAAATTGAAATGGAGAATTTTTGCAAATTAAAATTACATAAAATTTAATTTAAGGGTAATAACATCATATAAGGTTGTAAGAAGATGAATGGGTGAAATTTCATTTTATACTTTTCATAATATTTTACAGGAATTTAAAAACTTTTGACATATTAACTTTACAAAGTGGGAACTATTATTTTTTTCCAGAAAATTAATATTTTCTTTCTGAATATCAGTCAGTGTTTCAAATTTTATTTCTAATTCAACCATTCCCTTTTGTCAAAGACATTTTATCGAATATGAAGGTATCAAGGTCCGTAGTTTCTTATTTCAAATTCTATATCATCTGCATATTATTTTTGAACATGCATAGCTGAGTCAAATCAATAACCACAAAAATATGTGTTTTAAAAATTTGCATCCTACTCTCATTTATTTATATCCTTCTTCTGAATATTTGCATTTCTAATATCTTATGGAATGAAATACAAGAAACTAAGAAAATGAAATTCATGTTGTAACATATTTTCTATTTGTTCTAGTTTCACGTTAGTTTACGCGTAAAATAAAATGGAGCAAAGTACAAATCTCAATTCTGATATTTTTCAAAGAATTATTCAAATTTTGTATTAAAATTCACACTCATCTAAGGCATGTACTTGTCTTCAGATAACTTTAAATTTATATACATTCCAGATATACGTGTATATTATGGTTTGGTAAAGACTTCGACACTACACGAAAGTGATCATTGAAATAATAGTGGCTATTTAGGAGCAGATGTGCTTATAATAGAAAATAAAATAGTAAAAATTCAAAATTTTCACTGTAAAGATTTTGTCATACACAAATCAGACGTACTTTCAACAGAGAACTCAATTAAAAAGAGTTTTTTCAACTGCATATATCTTTCAATTGTACTCTTTATTCAAAATTCAAATGGAGATTTTTTTTGCACATTAAAATTACATAAAATTTAATGTAAGGTTAATAACTTCATATAAGGTTGTAAGAGGATGAATCGTTGACATTTCATTTTATTCTTTTCATAATATTTTACAGGAATTTAAAAACTTTTGGCATATTATCTTTACAAAGTGTGAACTTTAATTTTTTTTCCAAAAAATAGATATTTTCTTTTTCAACATCAGTCAGTGTTTCAAATTTTATTTCTAACTCAAACATTACCTTTTGTCAAAGACATTTTATCAAATATGAAGGTATCAAGGTCCGTAGTTTCTTATTTCAAATTCTAATTCATCTGCATATTATTTTTGAACATGTTAGATGAGTCAAAACAATAGACACAGAAATATATTTTTTAAACATTTGCATCCTACTCTCATTTATTTATATCCTTCTTCTGAATATTTGCATTTCTAATACCTTATGGAATGAAATACTAAGAAAATGAAATTCATGCCTAACATATTCTCTATTTGTTCTAGTTTCACTTTGATTTAGACATAAAGTAAAATGGAGTAAAGTACAAATCCCAATTCTGACAGTTTTCAAAGAACTATTCAAATTTTGTTTTAAAATTTTCAAGTCACCTAAGGCATGTAACTTGTTTTCCCTTAACTTTAAGTTTATATATATTCCAGATATGCGTGTATATCATGGGTGGTAAAAACGTCAACACTAGACGAAAGCTATTATTAAAATAATAATGGCTATTTAAGAGCAGATTTTGTTTATAATCGAAAATTAAAACAGTAAGCATTCAAGATTTTCATTTGTAAATATTTTTCATACTGAAATCAGACTTGCTTTCAACAGAGAACTCAATTAAAAAGAGTTATTTCAATTGCATATATCTTTAAATTGTTTTCATTATTAAAAATTGAAATGGAGAATTTTTGCAAATTAAAATTACATAAAATTTAATGTGATGGTAATAACGTCATATAACGGTGTAAGAAGATGAATGGGTGAAATTTCATTTTATTCTTTTCATAATATTTTACAGGAATTTCAAAACTTTTGACATATCAACTTTACAAAGTGGGAACTATTATTTTTTTCCAGAAAATTAATATTTTCTTTCTGAATATCAGTCAGTGTTTCAAATTTTATTTCTAACTCAACCATTCTCTTTTGTCAAAGGCATTTTATCAAATATGAAGATATCAAGGTCCGTAGTTTCTTATTTCAACTTCTAATTCATCTGCATATTATTTTTGAACATGCATAGCTGAGTCAAAACAATAGCCACAGAAATATGTTTTTTAAAAATTTGCATACTACTCTCATTTATTTATATCCTACTTCTGAATATTTGCATTTCTAATAATTTATGGAATGAAATACAAGGAACTACGAAAATGAAATTCATGCTGTAACATATTCCCTATTTGTTCTCGTTTCACTTTGGTTTAAGCGTAAAATAAAATGTAGTAAATTTCAAATCCCAATTCTGATATTTTTCAAAGAATTATTCAAATTTTGTTTTAAAACTGCACTCTCATCTAAGGAATGTACTTGTATTCATATAACTTTAAGTTTAGGTACAATCCAGAGATGGGTATATATCATGGGTGGTAAAAACGTCGACACTACACGAAAGTGATAATTAAAATAATAGTGGCTATTTAAGAGCAGATTTGTTTATAATAGAAAATAAAATAGTAAAAATTCAAAATTTTTACTATAAATATTTATCATACAAAAATCAGACTTGCTTTCAACAAAAAACTCAATTAAAAAGAATTAATTCAACTGCACACTAATATATGTTTCAATTGTATTCATTATTGCAGCCAAAGAATTGCAAAAATTTACCTACAGTTTTCATTCCTTTGCATTATTAATCAAAATATTTACAACTCAGGGAATAAAAAAAGAACTTGAAAGAAGGAATACATACTTCTCAGAGATCCTTAAAGTTGTTTTTTTAATAACTTTCTCACCCATTTAAATGACATACAAACTTCCTTAAGAAAGTAATAATAAATCTAATTAAAAAATATTTTTTTATATAAACATTATCTCCATTCTCAGTTTTCAATACAAAATTGTATTTATCTTGTATTGATTTTGTTATTTTATATTGTATTGATTTATTATTTTTGTTATTTTGAAAGTGCATTATTGCAAAAAAATGCGTATATCATTTTCTTTCCTTTAAGCTTAATCAGAAAATTTATAATTATAACATCTTAGGGAATAACAAAAAAGGAATTTTGATAATAAATTACGTAATTCAGATATTGCTTTGAGTTGGGTTTGGTTTAATGTCAACTTTCTTGGTCATTTAACTCTCATATTAGATTCTTTAAACATAAATTGTAAAAACCTAGTTTAAAATATTTTTCTAGTAAACCTTTAACTCCAGTGTCCTCTTCTTTACCCTACAATCACAAGCCTTACAACCGTATCATACTGTCTATTCGAACATGTCTTAAATATCTTTATATATAAAATTCTTCTGCCCGCATGTTTGTAATAGAATTCCCCGTAAACCTCTAAAAAGATTTTGATGAAATTTTGTACTTGATTCGAGTAGGGCTTAGATTCACAATTTGGTCCGATAAAAAATGTTTTTTAATTAAAAATCCAAAATTGCGCGCTTAGTTAGATTATTGTAATGCCACTTGAAACTCTTCATTGCCAATGTATCTGTGGCTCAGTGGTCAGTGCAACGGGCTTCAGTTCGAGAAGTCGTAGGATCGAATTCCCGTACAGACGATGAGGGAATTTTAATTTAATCTAATTACGTTTGAGGTAACTGTACGTGTAGTGCATTAAGTATTTAAAAAACAGTTGTTAACACTCTATTTTCTAAAACACAGCGCCAAATATTCTCCTAGCGGTGACTTTTAGAACTAATTTGTTTTTTCCGGAAATCCTTCGTCCCCCGTCTTGTTTAATCTTCCTACAAAATGTGGCGTCATTCTCGCAAATAGACCGCGCCACAGAACACTGTGAGCACTGTCATTTTTATTATGTCCGCCCGGTATATATATATATATATATATATATATATATATATATATATATATATATATATATATATATATATATATATATATATATATATATATATATATATATATATATATATATATATATATATATATATATATATATATATATATATATATATATACATATATATATACATATATATATATATATATATATATATATATATATATATATATATATATATATATATATATATATACATATATATATATATATATATATATATATATATATATATATATATATATATATATATATATATATATATATATATATATATATATATATATATATATATATATATATATATATATATATAAATAGATATGTACATATATATGGATATAATAGAAAAAATTTTAGTAGTTTAACTGGAAACATAAAAAAAAATTAAACTGGATAAGTAGTCTGACAAGACAAAAATGAAATTTCAAAATTAAATCTTAAATTCATATCTTACATTCAAAAAATATTTATGTTATACAATGTTACATTTCTTTATGTGTGTACCTTTTTTTTACTTTCAATTTATTACGCACTTTTTAAAGTTTCAAATACGGAATCAATATCCTCAGGTTACATTTTTATGTTCTTCTGTAAACGGATGACATTTTCGCCGGGACATTTCGAAGTTTATCGTTTTATTAACTTTTCGAAAACGTCGTTGCAGCAAGTCCTAAACTCGGAAACAACCCTTTTGAAGAAAACTTCGCTTTAAGTGCAGCGTTATTAGGAGCGATGCTTTCATAACTTGTAATTTCATGACATCAAACGGATTGCACCGTTTTTTCTTCTCGCCGTTTGGATCACATGATGTAAAAAGTTTGATTCTAGATTGTGTAAACAGCTTTTTTCTTTCGAGTATAAATTTATCTGTTTATCGTTAGAAAAGGTAACTGAGATATGGAACTCTTACATTGAAGTTAGCTTTTAGAGTAGAATTGTTTATTTATAAATGTTTATTATGTTTTTAAACGCATGTTTAGAAACATATCTGAAATTTAAATTTGATTTCACAAAAAGAAATTCCTAAGGTGTAATAGCTGAATGTAGTAGAGTAATTCCATATCCTAATTACATAACTAGAACTTTTAAACAAGTGAATTTGTCCGTTATTACAGGGTGTTTCAAAAATGACCGGTATGTTTGAAAAATCAATAAATTCTAAACGGACAGTGATAGAAATATACAGTTTATTGCCATATGCTTGGGACAAAATTAAACACTATCATATGGCCCGTCTTATGACTTGATCAGTAAAATTTTTAATTTTCCAGTATTGTAAAGTACCCTGTGAGGTAGGTAAAAAAAATAGTTTGTTTTTTGGCTGAGAATTATCTGGTACACGCTCAATAATTTATTTATCTTCATACTCCTCTAAAATCTCCCGATAATGTGAATGCAGTTTAGAATCACGTTGAGTTCATTTAGAAAGGTAATTCAAAGTTTTCTTGGCTACGTCAAAATTATCTTTGAGTTCTTCCCAATATTTTGCCACAGTAATTAATGGAAGTAAAAGAAGGAAATTATTCTTTCCACTACAACATAGAGGTAGATAGAATTTGTTGTTAATACCGGGGTTAAAATTTTCATTAAAAAAATAATCGATGATTAAATTTAAGATTATTACATATGTACCTAATTTATTTTTTAAGCCAAATATAAAAGAAAATTATTTACGCAATATCTCATTTCAGTGATAAACCGTATGAAAATAATGCAGACGGTACTTAAATGTATAATAAGAAATGATTATATGAGATGGTTAAAGGAATGACGTCATAATGCTAGAAAAAAAGGTTAATTTACCTATTTACCTGTTTATTACTTGACAAATTGATAAATTTAATCGTCTGCTCTTAACTGGGGAATATAGGGCTTAAAATAATTGCATTAAACGCTAGAATATAGGGGAAGGGTTGGATTTCGAACGTTGCTAATCCTAACTCATCAAGAATCCAATGTGGATGCCTGTATCCATTTCAGGTACAACCGCTTCAGAAATGCAAGGACAGACGGACAGATAATTTAGGCTATTATTATATAGGGGATTTAGGCACACAAACTTTTAAAATTTGTTACAATGTTCTACATCAGATGACGCTGCAACCTGAAAAAATCTAAACTACGATATTTTTCAGATATCCACCATGCGCAACAATAATATGGCGTATTCTCAGAACGAAATTTTTAGAAACCCGTGTAAACGTCTTGGGCGGGATGGCTTCACATGTAGAACAGATGTACTGTTCCAGTTAATCAATTGTTTCTGGATAGTACACCTGGTTTTTTAAAAGCCCCACAGACAAATATCGTAGTTTAGATTTTTCCAGACTACAGCGCCATCTGTTGTGAATATTGTAACTAATTTAAAAGTTTGTCTGAAAATTTACTATTGTCCCAAGCATATTGCAATAAACTGTGAATTTCTATCACTGTCCGTTTTTTTTTTAAACATACCAGTCAATTTTCCACATCCTGTAAATAGCATTTACTGTTCAAATTTTACCATAAATAAAATATTAAATACGGAATTTCATACAAATTTTAAGTATAAATTAAGAAAGTAT
>CM063500.1:92031535-92041535 GCA_032207245.1 Pardosa pseudoannulata
GTAGATATCCTTTGTACAAAAGTATCAAACATCACTAGTAAGCACAAAGGGGTTCCAAAATTCCAATTTACTTACAAAACACCAATAAAAATCCATGATAGACAATGATTCTAAAAATTTTTGAATCACTCAGTCAAGTATTTGCATCGTAACCGTATAATTTCTGTGTATTTATTGATAGTTAATTGGGCTAAAGTTGTTTAGTGTTTTCTCACGCGATATTCTCGTTGGCCGAAAGATGATTAACGTAAGTATTTGCTGTAGCACCTAAAAGGGTTTTTTTCATGGAAGAGAAGCAGGATGAATGAAATGAGTGCCTCGAACATGTATTATAAGATTCATACAAAAAATATTATTTATTATCTTAATTATTTTAGTTTACTTTAAATTTTACTGTGAAACAACATATTTCAAATCTATAATTTGTACTATATATATATATTACATATAGTACAACGTTTGTTATTTTAAGTATCGTGCCATCATATTTTGTAATTTCTGTTTCCCTTAGTAAAGTATCAGAGGTAACATGTTGTTTCTTTCCAGATAAGCACTTTTAGATTTTTCTCACGCAAAATGCTCGTTTTCCGAAAGTTAATTTTTGCATTTCCATTGTGTAGTTTAGCTGTAGATATCTCTTTCCGAAATGAAAGTTTGTTGCAGCAGTAACAGGTTTTTTCTAAACGTCAAAAGAGAGTAAATGAAATAAATGAAACTGAAGTATAATATAATTACAATTACTAGACAACACACGTCATTAAATACCTATTCTATTTTACATCAAATTTTCTGCAAGTATATAAATATATATATATATATATATATATATATATATATATATATATATATATATATATATATATATATATATATATATATATATATATATATATATATATATATATATATATATATATATATATATGCATATATATATATATATATATATATATATATATATATATATATATATATATATATATATATATATATGCATATATATATATGCATATATATATATACATATATATATACATATATATATATATACATATATATATACATATATATATATATATATATATATATATATATATATATATATATATATATATATATATATATATATATATATATATATAAATATATATATATATATATATATATATATATATATATATATATATATATATATACATATATATATACATATATATATATATATATATATATATATATATATATACATACATATATATATATATATATATATATATATATATATATATATATATATATATATATATATATATATATATATATATATATATATATATATATATATATATATACATATATATATATATATATATATATATATATATATATATATATATATATATATATATATATATATATATATATATATATATATATATATACATATATATACATATGTAGTACACATATGTATATAAGTAGTGCGTGAGATAAAAGAAGTATTACACTCTTTAGGATTGTCCAATGTTTTATTTTTTGGAAAAGTTTCTATTACCGAGTTTTCTTAGTTATGTAAACACAACATATAATGCAATTATTTTCTAAAACATTAAATAATCTATGTATTAAATAAGTTTTATAAATGCATTAAATGATTTATAAGTTTTACAAAACATTATAAAATGCTAAACATTTTGTAAAAAATTTTAAAAATTCCGCTTGTAATAAAAAAGGAACATCGCTGTCGATAAACGAAAAAGTAATTTATATTTTTAAGTTATAAAAATTTCCCCATTTTTACAACTTTATTGGCCGTTATGGCAAAAGAAACAAAATTTTTCAATTTATGACGCTTGTTTTTAAAAGAAAATAACAAAAATGCATGTGTGGCGTCTTAAAAATCCCTTCAGCTTGAATTACATTGTAGAGTAAACTGTTCAACATTTTTCTCTTGACATTCTCCCATTATGATTTTTTCCCTCTCATTTTCTATTTTGTAAAGAATGCCGTTTTGAGCGAATTCTAAACCTCGAGCTATTTATTTCACTTAAATATTTCTTTTCAAATGAATGAGGCATTTTTGTAATTTTCAACTTCATAAATTACACGTAATTCTTTTTTTCTTCTCTTAGGAATGTTTCAAAAGGTAGAAAGAAGAATCTCTCAGTATACTTTTTGAGTGGATATGGGAATTCTAAAGAGCAGAGGAATAGCGGTCACAGAGATTAATGTTTTCAATAATTAAGCTTGCAGTGAGCATTGATAATGTCTGTTTTTCCATTCTTTAACGATTCATTTGTTATTGTAGTTGTTTTGTCTATGCGTACTAAATGTCTCCAAAAGTCCTGATGACAAGGATCGCAAATTCTAGATCCTGCTGACTGAGGGAGATTTCCTATGATGGTGATTCAAGTTGAAAGAGAGAGTTTATAATGGATTTGCAGTTATAGATGTGATCCAGAGTAAGTGGAGTATGTGAACAACTACTGCAGGTCGGATAGGATCTAGTATTGTCTGGGGACATTTTATCCCCAAATGTCTCCAAAAGTCTGGATGACAAAGATCGCAAGTTCTGAATCCTGCTGACCGAAGAAGATTTTTTACGGTGGTGATCCAAGTTGAAAGACAGAGGTTATAAGGGATTTGCAGTTATAGATGTAATCCAGAGTAAGTGGAGTTTGTGGAGAGCTACTGCAGATGGGATAGGATCTAGTATTGTCTTTAGACACTTTATCTCCAAATGTCTCCAAAAGTCTTGATGACAAGGATCGCAAGCTCTAAATCCTGCTAAGTAATTAAGATTTCTTCTGGTGGTGATCCAAGTTGGAAGAGAGAGGCTATAATTGATTTGCAGTTATACATGTAATCCAGAGTAAGTGGAGTTTGTGGACAGCTACTGCAGATGGGATAGGATCTAGTATTGTCTTTAGACACTTTATCTCCAAATGTCTCCAAAAGTCTTGATGACAAGGATCGCAAGCTCTAAATCCTGCTAAGTGATGAAGATTTCTTCTGGTGGTGATCCAAGTTGGAAGAGAGAGGCTATAATAGTTTTGTAGTTATAGATGTGATCCAGAGTAAGTGGAGTATGTGGACAACTACTGCAGGTGGGATAGTATCTAGTATTGTCTGGAGACACTTTATCTCCAAATGTCTCCAAAAGTCTTGATGACAAGGATAGCAAGATCTGATTCCTGCTGACTGAGGAAAATTTCTTCTGGTGTTGGAGAGAGAGGAACAGAGAGGTATAATAGATTTGTAGTTATATATGTAGAGATGTGGAGTTTGTGGACAACTACTGGAAATGGGATAGGATCTAGAATTGTCTGGATGCCTTTTCATTTTAAGAATGATCAGTAGTATTGCAATTGCAGATGGCAGATTTCTTGGGTAACTAAGATCTAGGACTACTGTCTTTCTAAAACATTGATTAAAGGTTTTTTGCTTGGTAAAAGCGTTTGAATCTCCATGTGTGACTGTAAGAGACTGATTTAAATATCGTGCCTCCTTTTCCCTTTTGGGTTCTTCTGATTGTGGACCAAGTTGAATGAGAGAGGCCAGAATAAGTGAAGTTTGTGGACAACCACTGCATGTGGAATAGGATCTAGAATTGTCGGGATACATTTTCATTTTAAGAATGGTCAGTATGTAGTATCGCGATTGCAGATGACATGTTTCTCGGGAACTAACATATGGGACTACTGCCTTTCTAACAAGTTGATTAAAGATCTTTTGCTTGGTAAAAGCGTTTGGATCTCTGTGTGTGACGGCACGAGCCTGATTTAATTCTCCTGCCTCCTTTGCAAAGACATTATCCTCTTCAATATCATGAGCTGGAATTCATTAAGAATGTAGGATTGATTGAATTGTCTAAGACGGATAATAATTACTTGTTAAGTTGTTAAATGTCTCCACTTAATGAGAAGAATTGAAAACTGTTACGGAGCCTGATGAGTGTGCAGGATTTCTTCTGATTGTGGACCGAGATGGAAGAGAGAGGCTATAATAACTTAGTTATTGATTATAGATGTAGTCCAGAGTAAGTGGAGTTTGTAGAGAACTACTGCAGATAGAATAGAATCTAGAATTATCTGGATACATTTTAATTATAAGAATGGTCAGTACGTAGTCTTGCAAGTGCAGATGACATATTTCTTGGGTAAGTAAGATCTGGGACTACTGCCTTTCTAAAACGCTGATTAAAGATCTTTTGCTTGGTAAAACAGTTTGGATCTTCATGTATTATGGTTCGAGGGGATTTAAATCTCGCACCTCCTTTGCAAGGCCATTATCATCTTTAATATGGACATGAGCGGGAATCTTTTGATGAACTCAGAATTTATTGATTTGACCAAGAATGATATTAATTTTTTGTTAAGTTGTTAAAAGTCTCCAAAAATCTTGATGACAGGGATTGAAATATGTTCTGGAGCCTGATGAGTGTGCAGGATTTCTTCTGAGGGTGGACCAGGTTCGAAGAGAGAGGTTAAAATAGCTTGATAGTTATAGATTTCAGATGTGGTCCGGAGGAAAAGGAATTTATGGACAAATACTGCAGGTGGGATAGGGTCAAGTACTGTTTGGAGATATTTTCAAGTCGTTAAAATGGTCGGTACGTAGTCTTACAGTTGCAGATGACAGATTTCTTGGGCAACCAAGACCTGGAATTATTGCCTTTCCAAGACTCAGGTTATAGATTTTTTGCTTGGCAACACCGTTTTCATCTCCAAATGTGGAGATGGGAGGTTGATTCAAAGCTCGTTCCTCCTTTGCAAGGCTCTGCAACAGATGACAGATTTCTCGGTCAACCAAGATCTGGAATTATTGCCTCTCCAAGACGCAGATTATATATCTTTTGATTGTCAACAGCGTTTGCTTCTCCAAATGTGAAGATGAGAGGTTGATTCAAAGCTCGTTCTTTCTTTGCAAGGCGCTGCAAGGGTCAACTCAAAAAATGTCAGCTGTTGAATGTTGAACTTTGTATGTTGATCGATTATATCTTTAACTACTAATGTCTTATTAGGATGAAAATAACAGAATTCCTGTGCTGACCCGGCTGAAGCCATAGAGCCAAGGATGTGAATAAGTCGATATCTACAAGTTATCGATATGGTCACATTTTATGGAATTTAAAATCTGATTTTACGATACAAATGCCTTCATATTGCTCCCATTTATGTTCATAAGTAGATTAAAGCACAAACTTTCTTATGAAAATAAAACTAATAGAAAGTAAACATGTGGTTTTTAATTTCAAAATGCTATTGATCTAGAAAATACACCTAGTAAATATCTGATAATGACTCATCGTTTATGACTCATTGGGATGGAGAGTTGTTTAAATAAATCATTTACCACTGCCTTTGTATAAAATAGCATAATCAAATAAAAATCTAATATTTTATATATACTATAGAAAACATGATCTAGATCAATATGCGTTTATATATTTATATATATGCGTAACTCTCTCTCTCTCTCCATATATATATATATATATATATATATATATATATATATATATATATATATATATATATACATATATATATATATATATATATATATATATATATATATATATATATATATATATACATATATATATATATATATATATATATATATATATATATATATATATATATATATATATATATATATATATATATATATATATATATATATATATATATATATATATATATATATATATATATATATATATATATATATATATATATATATATATATATATATATATATATATATATATATATATATATATATACATATATATATATATATATATATATATATATATATATATATATATATATATATATATATATATATATATATATATATATATATATATATATATATATATATATATATATATATATATATACATACACAATTTGTATTTACATATTCAGCTTCTATATCGATTCGTTGTCCATACCATTATATTGACCTGTAATATTTTGAAAGTTTGACACTATCGATCAAATTTACACATAAATACGTTTTGTGTATTTTAAAGTTGATCCATCAATATTTCCATCCAAAATACCACTAGTTTACAATATCGATCAAACTTCTACCGATAAACTGTGCATTCTTAAAATTGATTTCCAATATATCGACAATTCATGAACATATGAAACAAGCTTATATCAATCAAACTTACATAACCATATGAGTGCTCTTGAATCGATGAAGAATGTATCCTCCCCAATAATATACATTTAGGTTCGTGGTAATATCGATTGAAGCTTACCTTTCCTGATGGAATGGGTTTAGAACACTTCCTGCAGCAGAGGGCCCCGCATTCCACACAAGAACCTTCCTTCGGCGACGCACGACACAAAGAACACTTTTCGGGTTCCTTTTCCGGCTCCGGTTTTGGAAGTTCTTCCTCCCTGTGAAAAGAAAATTTTAAATTTAGAATTATCTTAAAACATGAAACTTGGTTTTCAAAACTTTGCAAAGAACAATATATAGTATATTAGTAATCCGGTTTTGAATGCCCATAGACTATTTTATAGCTGCTTTTCTTGATAAAGGATAAAGTTATTAGGTGTTTAAGTGAAAGATGAATCTTTATAAAAGACGTCCCAATATAAGAATTTATTATGAAAATCTATAGTTCAACGTAAGCGTTACAATATTTCCCATTCTGTTTTCAATCATAATTTTAATAGAGCTCGCCCTACTCTTCTGCAATAACATTATTTTTTTAAATATTTAAAAGCTTAAAGTATGAACGTAACCATAAATTTTTCCAATTTATTAAATACCATTAAATATGTTGAACATTGACAATACCTATAACCTGTATTTATCAAAGCAGAATCGATGACTTTCTATTGGTCTACGTCTTACATCATCAGGATATGCCCAATTCATAATTAAATATTAACACAGTGATGAATAAGATCAAGAAATTTGAGTTAATTGCATAATTGAAAGTCCTATAGATTATGTCATTTATATAGGAATATTCATAATATTGATATAATAATATTGATATGCATAAAACATACTAATAACTAAAATGTAAAAAACATAACACCAATTAAAAGGTTCGTTATGCTTAAAGTTTCCCATTACATCACATCCATATGAAAGATTTATATTCATACCACTTCCTCTATATGTGTTTTGTATAATAAAATCAGTATAATATATAAAATGTACACAAAATCACTAAATAGTTAGATCATAAGACTATTTCAAAAAGTTTTTTACTTCAATAAATCTCATTTACATCGTAAGACAAATTGTAGCTGTATCGCTTCCTCTATATATTCTACAATAAAATAAATCATATACATAAAAATGTAGGTACAACACTATAAAAAGGAAATTCTTATAATTTTTCTTAACACAGCTGGCAAAACAGACACATGCCATTACAAGTCTGCGAAGCTGTTACCAATTTAGCACCACCCGAGGAGCACATGTAACTTAAGGTATTCTACGCAAGTAATATTACCTCCGCTGGGTCCTCGTAATTTAGACGCACGGACCAAGCAAAAGACCCCCCGGGATTGGCAAGCCATCCTCAGAGTTATAATTTGAGAACTTGGAGACCATTTGTGACTACGAACATATTGTACATCCCCCAGTCACTTTTAATGAACACGGAGAATCTTAGGCAGGCTCAAGCCCCAAACCCGCAACCTTTCAGTTACAAGACTGAGCTACCATGGCTTTTAAAAGTGAGACCATAAAACTAATTGAGACAATTAATCCGCTTCAAAGAATTTCCTTTACATGACAACATTTTCATCACAAGACAAATCATAGTTCCAACACTATATGTATTCTTTGTATAATAGTTTTTTTATGAAATGAATAAAATATACGTAGATTCACTAAAATAACCCATGAATAGACTGATTCAGATATTTCTTCCTCTTAAAGTTTTTCTTTTACTTTACATCTTTTACATATCTTTGACTGAAGTAAATTTATAGTTGAATTCTGAAGTAAATAACTCTTTCCGATGAAATCTTTGTATAATGAAAATAATAAGATGCATAAAATGTATACAAAGTCACTAAAATTTTACATAATAAGAGTAATTTAGATATTTTTTTCTTTTAAATTGCATCACTGAAATAAAATTATAGTTATGATACTTCCTCAATGCATCCATTCTATAATATAAAAATTCAAATGTATAAATTGTACACAAAAGCATAAAAAGTAAGATCATAAAAGTAATTCAGATATTTCTTTTATATCCTTCTTATAACCTTTTTTTCAGTATATCTCTGATATCTGATATAAAATTATAGTGATAACTCTTCCTGTATCAATCCATTGTATAATATAAATATTCAAATGTATAAATTGTACACAAAATCATAAATAGAAAGATCATAAAACTAATTCAGATATATCTTCCTCTTAACACCTTTCTTTTTCATTACATCTCTGACATCTGATATAAAATTATAGTTATAACTCTTCCAGTATGTATCCATTTTATAATATAAATATTCAAAGTACAAACTGTACACAAAATTATAAATGTAGTATTATAAAACTAATTTAGATATTTCTTCCTCTTAAAAAATTTTTCTTTTTCATTACATCTCTGACATCTGAAGTAAAATTATTGTTATAACTCTTCCTGTATGCTTCCATTGTATAATATAAATATTCAAAGTTGTAAATGGTACACAAAATCATAAATAGTAAGATCATAAAACCAATTCAGATATTTCTTAATCTCAAAAGCTTTCATTTTCATTACATCTCTGACATCTGAAGTAAAATTACAGTTATAACTCTTCCTGTATGCTTCCATTGCATAATAAACATGTTCAAATCCATACAATGTACACAAAATCATTAAATCATAATTAGTAAGATCATAAAAATTATTCAGATATTTCTTCTTCTTAAAACCTTTCTTTTTCATTACATCTCTGACATCTGAAGTAAAATTATAGTTATAACTTTCCCTGTATGCTTCCATTGCATAATAAACAGTTCAAATCCATAAAATGTACACAATATCATTGAATCATAAAATCTTAAAACTAATTCAGATATTTCTTCATCTTAAATCACCTTTCTTTTTCATTAAACCTCTGACATCTGAAGTAAAATTATAGTTATTACTCTTTCTGTATGTCTCCAATGCATAATAAACATGTTCAAATCCATAAAATGTACATAAAATCATTAAATCATAAATAGTAAGGTAGTAAAACCAATCCCGATATTTCTTCCTCTGAAAACCTCTCATTTTCATTACAGCTCTAACACCTAAAGTAAAATTATAGTTATAACTCTTCCTGTATGTGTCCATTGCATAATAAACAATTCAAATCCATAAAATATACACAAAATCAACAAATAGTAAGATAATAAAACTAATTCAGATATTTCTTTCTCTTAAAACCTTTCTTTTTCATTACATCTCTGACATCTCAAGTAAAATTATATTTATAACTCTTCCTGTATGCTTCCATTGCATAATAAAAATGTTCAAATCCATAAAATGTACACAAAATCATAAATAGTAAGATCATAAATCTAATTCAGATATTTCTTCCTCTTAGAACCTTTCTTTTTCATTACATCTCTGACATCTGAAGTAAAATTATAGTTATAACTCTTCCTGTATGCATTGTTCAAATCCATAAAATGTACACAAAATCATAAATAGTAAGATCATAAAATTCATTCGGATATTTATTCCACTCATAAACTTTCTTTTTCATTACATCTGATGTAAAATTACACTTATAACTCTTCGTGTATGCATCCATTGTGTAATATAAATATTCAAACGTATAAATTGTACACAAAATCATAAAAAGTAAGATCACAAAAGTAATTCAGATATTTCTTCCTCTCAAAAGCTTTCTCTTTCATTCCATCTCTGAAATCTAATATAAAATTATAGATATATCTCTTCCTGTATACATCCAATGTATAATATAAATATTCAAAGGTATAAATTCTATACAAAATC
>CM063500.1:92049035-92051535 GCA_032207245.1 Pardosa pseudoannulata
TGAAGCTTGTTATAAAAGATAATACGCTACCGAAGCTTCCGCTTTGAATGATTTCCGATAGCAATCGGAGCTCATCCGATATTCATAAGGGAAAATGAGTACCTATAAAACAGACACTTTATGCTCAAATAGCTAGGTATATCCATTGAAATAAAGCAGAAGTGAGAGTATACTTCATGCTATATTACATAAGACATTTAGGGCATTATGCAATATATTATATAATATATTTAGTTTATGTATATAAGTATATATATACATAATATATGTATGTCTGTATATATGTATCTATATATCATAGAGCCTCGAATTAAACCCTAAAACGTGACTCTTTGAGATTGCATACTTTCGACACCTTTCAAAACCAAAGACATAAGTTATGACTTTGAGATTTGAATTTGATAACTTTGATATTTCCATTGAAATAAGGCAAAAGTGAGAGTATTGCAATATATTACTTAAGACATTTAGTGCCTTATGCAATATATTATTCATATATTTGGTTTATGTATATAAGTACATATATAATATAAGTCCGTATATACGTATCTATACATATGTATCTATATGTTTTAGAGGCTCAAATTACAACCAAAAACATGACTCTTTGAGATTGCATATTCTACACACTTTTCTATACTAAAGACATAATTAATAACTTTTATATTCAGTCTTCTTACTCTTTTCTAACCCAGCTGTCGATTCTCTTAGGAAAAGCCACAGATTTTGTTGCAATTTTTATATCGTGATATGCACTTTTCCCGACACAACTGTTTAACTAGTCTCACATGAACTAAGACTCACTCTTGTGTAAAATTATCTATGTGATTATCTCAGTCCTCAAACCGGCATTTTTAGAAGTTGATGAATTTACGGTTGCCTTCTGCCTAGTTAGATGTGTTCATACCTTCTGTGACTTTGAGATAAAAATAAAAGATGTTTGATGAGTTTCTGCTTGGTTTTAGTTTTCAGTGTGATGCCTTCCAGTTCTACTGTAAAGTTACGTTTCCAAGCAAAGCTTGATAATAAAATCATATGGGTTATATCTCCAGAGTTATTGGAGAAGAGTTATTTATACCGATTATTCACACACACCAAACTCGCATAACTAACTTACAGGTTTTAAAACTATAAGTCCCTTTTTTCTTTTAGTCCAAATATGTCATTCAGAAAGTCGCTTATACCCTTAATGGTGATATATGATTGGAATAAAACATAACAAATTTAATATCACTATTGATTCACTAGCATTTAGCTCGTCATATGACGGGATGATATTTGTCTCAATGGAATTTGTACTTACAAAAATGTTTGATATAGTATGAACTTTTACTGTGTAAAAAAATTAACTAGTATATAGCCCGTCATATGAAGGGATTAGTAAAATTTTAAATATTCCAGAATTATAAAGTACCCTGTGAGGCAGATAAAAAATGGTTTGTTTGGGCTGAGAATTATCTGGTACATGCTCAATAATCTGTTTATCTTCATACTCCTTTAAAGTCTCAAGATATTGTGAATTCAGTTTAGAATCACATTGAATTCATTTAGTCAAACCGTGTGGTTATATATAAAAAACAATCACACAAATGAACAAACTTCTTTCTTTTCAAAGATGTATAACTTAAAAGCTAGATATTTATTAGTCCGTAAAATAGACTCCTAGACTTTTATGAAAAGAATTTGTTGTTAATACCGGTAATAAAATTTTCATTGCAATAAAAATAATTGATGTTTACATTTAAAATTATTACATATGTACGTAATCTATTATTTAAGCCAAATATAAAAGAAAATTACATAATATCTAAGTTCAGTCGTAAAACGTATGAAAATAAGGCATTTTAAATAATTCCACTCAATAAATTCAATAAATTCATTTAAATAATTTAAAATAAGAAATGATTAAATGAGATGATATAAGGAATGACGTCATAATGCTAGAAAAAAATGTTATTTTTACCTATTTATTATGTGACAATTGATAAATTTAATCGCCTGCTCTTAACTGGAGAAAATAAGGATTGAAAGAATGGCATTAGATGCTAGAAAAGGGGAAAGGAGTGGATTTCGAACGTTGCTAACCCTCAAATGAACACATATGTACCTAATCTACTATTTAAGTCAAATATAAAAAAAAATTATTTACATAATATCGATGTTCAGTGATAAAACGTATGAAAATTATGTAAAATAAGAAATGATTAAATGAGATGGTTAAAGGAATGAAGTCATAATGTTAGAAAAACTGTTATTTTTACCTATTTATTATGGGATAAATTGATAAATTTAATCCCCTGCTCTTAACTGGAGAAAATAGGGATTGAAATAATGGCTTCAAAAGCTCAAAAAAGGGGATAGGGGGGATTTCGAACGTTTTAAATATGAAAGTTTTTTCCGTTGTGATAGGAAAAATATTTATACCAATTAATTTTAGAAACGTATCAATAGTTTAGGAGACGGTAAACGTTACTCGCTTTGAATTTTGCTAATCCTAACT
>CM063500.1:92056535-92069035 GCA_032207245.1 Pardosa pseudoannulata
AGGCGACCCGACAGACGTTTCCCTGTTTTAACGCTGTAAATTCAAAAATCCCCTATATAATAATAGCCTAAGTTATCTGTACGTCTGTCCTCCAATTTATGAAGCGGTTGGACCTGGAATGGATAGAGACATCCATTCAAAGCGAATGAACTTTATCTTCTCCTAAACTATCGATCCAATTCTAAAATAAATTGGTATAAATATGCTTCATATCACAGCCAAAAATAATGTCGTCTTTAAAACGTTCGAAATCCAACCCTTCTCCCTTTTTGACAGCTTAATGCCCTTATTTCAAGCCCTATTTTCCCCGGTTAAGTGCAGGCAATTAAAGTTATCCATTTATCTCTTAATACATAGGTAAAAATAACAATTTTTTCTAGCATTGTGACGTCATTCCTTTAACCATCCCATTTAATCATTTCCTATTTTAAACTATTTAAATATCGTCTGCATTTTTTTCATACGTTTTATCACTGAACTTAGATATGACGTAAACGATTTTCTTTTATATTTGGCTTAAATAATAGATTAGGTGCATACGTGATAATTTTAAATTTAATCATAGATTATTTTTTGTTGCCATGAAACTTTTACCACCGGTATTAACAATAAATTCTTTTCATATAATTCTAGCAGTCTATTTCACGGACTAATAAATATCTAACTTTTAATTTATATATATTTGGAAATTAAGAAGTTTGTTCTTTGTGTGTTTGTTTATTATACATAACCACACAGTTTGACTAAATGAATTCAATGTGATTCTAAACTGCATTTCAGGATCGGGAGACTCTAGAGGAGTATGACAATAAATAAATTATGGAGAGTGAACCAGATAATTCTCAGCCAAAAAGTAAACCATTTTTTACCTGCCTCATTGGGTACTTAACAGTTCTGGAATATTAAAAATTTTACTAATCCCGTCATATGATGGGCTATATGCTAGTTATAAAATGTTTTTAAATAAATAATAAACTGGACCGTTTTGGCTGAAAAGAAAGGAAAATTTTTTAAAAAATACTTGACTCCACTGCAAGTACAGTAATCAGAAAAGAAAATAGGTTAAATTAATATTCCCACAATCCTTTACGGGGATTCAATCCTGGGACTTCGCGTACTGAAGCCCGTTGCACTGACAAAATGCTCTACAGATACGTTGGCAGTGAAGTGTTTCCAGCATTTTTATAATATTCCCAATAAGTGTGCAATTCTGGATTTTTAATAAAAATATATCTATCGGATCAAATTGTGAATCTAAACCATTCTCGAATCAAGTTAAATACGTACACAAAATTTCATCAAAATCAGTCCAGCAGTTTAGGAGGAGTTCTGTTAGAAACACGCGAACAGAAGAATTCTATATATAAAGATATAAGATTTATTTAAACACTGCATAATCTAGTCATCTCTTGCCTTGAAAAGGAAAATACTATCTTAACATATAGATTGATTCTCATCACTTATTTCCACCATGAATGCTGTCTTCCTCATTTCTATTCAAACCAACATGCCGTGATTGCCATTACAGACTAAGATTTAAACAGAATTTTGGATCCTCTGAGATACGATGATGCCAAATGCTAGAGACAGAAGAATTTTATATATAAAGTTATACAGTCAAACCTGTCTATCTCGAAACCTGCTTATCTCGAAAACCTGTCTATGTCGAATTTTTTTAATTTCCCTACATTTTGAATAAAAATTTAAGGTATTTTCCAAACCTATCTCAAATTATTTTTTCCCAAACCTATCTATCTCGAATTTTCACAAGAAACACAACATTTCAGTTTAGAGCATTATTGGGTTGAGAATAGCACAAGTTTCCATTTCCAGGAAATACATTTCTAGTTTTCTCTCTCAGGGGGGTTGTTTGGTCGACGACTGGGTGAGAATTGTACTAAAATCGAGTTCTCTGCTCTGAAATAAGGGATCGGGGTTGAGGAGGGGGGAATAGGAGACACGAGAAATTTCTTTTTGGAAATAGAACTGGTTCTCAGTCTATATCCTAATAACTAAGTATCATCTCGCATCTTGCTGTCTCAATTTTAGAGCTAAAAATGGCAGGTGTTAAAAGAAAATTAAATGTTTTAACCATCGAAAAAAATGGAAATTCTGTCACTTTTGAAGGAAAACCCTTCTATGAAGAAAAACGTAGTCGCTACTAAATTTGGAATTCCATCCAGTACTATTTCCACTATAATGAAAAATAAAGATATCGTACAAAAGAACTTCGAAAACGGCTGCAAAATAATGAAAAAGAGCCGTGCATGTAAATATAACTAAAAGTAGTTCAAATTTTCAATCTTTTGTATTGTGTAAAGAAATTTTCTTTGTCTATTTTCATAAAACCTGTGTATCTCGAAACCTGTTTACCTCGAATTTTTTTTACTTCCAAGAGATTCGAGAGACAGGTTTGACTGTATATAATTAATATTATAAAAAATATGTGAACGAAAATTCTATCGTTTAATGATTGAGTCATTTCTCTTTATTTATAAAGAACAGTCAGAAATAACGAGATTTCATGGGTTATATTTCATATAAATATTTTTTATAATTTGAATTATACATATATTCATTGATAAGCTGTTTTGCGTCAGATCCTTAAACGACATACAAAATATGTTTCACTGTATTATATATCAACCTAAATTCTTCATTATCCTTACACCCGAACATAGGATGAAAATCCTCACCCATTTCACAACCCAAGGCAACTGTATGTTACGGGACACAACCTTCCATCTTATTTCAATCCCTTAAATTGATGTGCAGAACTATCCGATTAACCTGTTTTCTGAGTAGAATGTTTCCATAAAGAGTCATTACTGCTTCATCTACTAAGTAAAGAAGCTCTTAGATTGTACATTAGTTAGCGAATTGTGTTTCCATGATTCCATTCTCCGAACAATTCTTGGATGTACTTATCTTGTAGTCTTTTGTAATATTGGACACCTATATGTTTCTCCTATAAGTAAATGTCAACAAAATTTCCACTTATCTCCTTTTGGAAAAAAAATATATATAATAAAGTACAGTGCCACTAGATTTTCTCGACGAGACGAATATTAATTTTCACTCAACATTTTTTTGGACTTTAAATTCAGGAGGTATTAAATAAAATCTTAAAATTAAGCACTCTGATCATTGATATATTCATAATTTAAAATACACTTAGCAGCGGGTCTCGACAAAACCAGAGAGTTTCGAACGCTGAGAGTATCGAATACTTAAAATTACCATCTTTTCACTATAGAAAGGGGTTAAACTAACAATACAGACTAAATCATTGATTGTCCGTCACACAACATTTATATGTTTATGAAAACTAACGATCAGTTATTCTTTAAACATGTTGTTCTTGGCAATACCATTTGTACAAGGTAAGTACGTGTGACAGAGGCCACATGAATTAAGGCAAAATAGTGTGTATTTTCGTATTTCACGAGCACTGTTAGGGTGAAAGAACGTCTTAGCTCAGTTGCTAATCATAATTAAGAAGAAGGGACCAAGCTAAAGGTTCCCAGGCTTGGTGATTAACCCCAAGAGGTATCCTTTGAGAACTTGGAAGATATCTTGACCACTAACGTATTTTACGTGTTGTTGTACCTTCTGATACCAATTGGATAAACAAAGCACGATTGAGCCATATGCTACTCGTATTAAAGCAAAGGGGTGAGTCTTTCGTTTTAATGAGCACAGTTACTGTAAAGAACTTATGCTTAAGTAGGTCCTCATAATTTTGAAGCAGGGACCAATCAGAAGACCTATAGACTTAATCAGCCACCCCATAGGTAATAATTGAAAACATGTAGGGCACTGTGACCACGAACATATTTTACGTACCCCATTCACCTTTAACGAACACGGTGGATCGGGTTCCGAACCCACAACCTCTCTTCTACGAGATCGTTGCCTTTGCCGACTGAGCTACCGTAGATCAAGTATTTTACGTACCCGTCACACTTAATGAGCTGGATATCTTAGGCCGGCTCGAGCCTTGATCCTCCCGTCATGACATTGTTGCATTTGTCGACTGATCAACCGTGGATCTTTAAATATCCCAAGAGGAATTTATAAAAAACACTTCGCAATAAGAAATTTATTTTCTGCCCCACGTGAACGCAGTACTGCTCAGTAAAACTTTATGATATATAAAATAATTTGTCAGTATTTCACACAATGTTCCCATTAAAAAGTAAATTTATGTGGGAAAAATCATAAAATGCCTCTCCAAATAACAAAATTAACCCCTTGATATAAAAATATATATAGATGCAGGGGAGAAATAATATTTTATTTCGTTCTACTGAATAGTTATGTGCAAGACATTTTATGTGAAAAAACATTTTATTTTGAAATTTGATTTGTTACATATCATTTAATTGACTCATACATTCTCATCTCTGTTATTAACTATCACATTTGAGTCTAATCAATGTCAAATACTGTTTTGTAAGGTATTGTCATGTGATATCACAACTATGCTGATTTCAATGGACACCTTTCTGCAATTTTGATATTGGTAGAGCTTAGAAGGTGGATCATTGACGCATCATGCAGATAATCCTAAATTTGTATACTAGCAAGGCACATGAGTCAATAATATACTGCACGGCGTCTGATGAAAAGAGCTCTTGAAGATTTAGACATAATATAATCTAGAGTAGCATATGAAGTAATGATTAACTGAACAAACATTGAATATCATGGAGTTAAATAAATTGCAACAATGTTAAAAGTTCATACATATATAATCATGGTCATACATATATAATCTCTATATATTAATAATTGTGCACATTTGCCTATAGATATTTCTAAGGTCCGATACAATTTTGTACGAACACCCTTGATTTGTTATTTCACAAAGTGGTGACAAATCCTTGCACAAAACTGTATATGCTGATCAAGCCTTCCTATTGCCTGACTAATTCTTCGAAATATATTACTATACTAAACAAAATAATTACTGAAATAAAACTGATGTACACATAATCGAGTTTTTAATTTTTTTTTAACTGCCAACTTCAATTTTCAGAAGTGACTTTTTTTGTGCTATAGTACCTTGATTTTCAGATAAGGATATCGATATAAGCTCAACGGTGTCTCGTTTCTAGATGTCTCAGTTAATAAATATATATTTAAAAAATAAAGTTTTTTGCCTTAATTATTAAGTTGTTTCATATTTAAGTCAAACGCAGATGCCGCTCAAGAATATCATTTCTGTAACAATTTGGATAATTTCATTTCTTGCGTAAAAATGATGCTGCAACGAAATTTCTCCTTTATCATTTGTTTTATTTATATATGAAAGTAACAATAACACAACAGTTTCAATTGTTATCAAATCTGGAAACTATTATTTTTAATGGAATGTTTTCTCCTGCGTCACCATCAGTCTCTCATAACAAATCGATATATAGACACACCACGCTACAGCTGGTTCTAAGTAGATTCAATTTAAAATAAATACTGAGTGTGTAATTTGTTAAATAATAGAAGAATGATAATCCGGTTTATTTTGTAGCAATTAAAAGATACCAGACCTTTCCTCACCGGAGCTTGCCAGATATTCGTGAAAGGAAAATGACGGACCTTAGAAAGTACTCAATTTAAACAGGACGGCTTAGATCTCAATAAAGGGATTAAAATGAGACAGAATTTCGTATCGCGTGACACTCTTCATAAAAGACTTAATGCTGTGAAATGCATGATGTTTCGACATTTAAATGTTTCTCATTTATTAGCTTTTGATAACAGATGCATTTCAATTTGTAGATATATATATATATATATATATATATATATATATATATATATATATATATATATATATCAGGTTAAGATTTTGAAAGTTAGATATCAAAGCATTAATTAATAAAAAGAGAGTTTCATTCTTTGTAAAACGAAAGAATATTGGGAAAAAAAAAACTTAAGACAATCAGAGCTTGAAAAATTCCACAAAAGTGTAAAGATAAACGTTGTCGACTTCTGAAGTCTTGATGGACTGAGTATCGTATTATCAGAAAATGGCAAACAAAGAACACGTGGTTTGAATAACCTTTTAATGCCTGTAATGCATGTCTTTCCTTATCGTACCTGCTGTTTGTATCAATTCACATAGTGTACCAATTAAAAAAAGAATAAAATCTTCTAAATTTTGATAGAATTACATTTTTTGTTTATGATAGAATTATATTTTTAGTACAAATAAGAATATACATAAAATAAAATTATTCATTTGGAACTGAAACGAAAACAGTTATTTTTGGCGGAGCGAAAACCGGAATTGAACCGAAAACCGTTATTTTTAGCGGAGCGAAAACCGGAACTGAACCGATATTAATTTTTTAGTTGAACCGGAACGAAAACCGGAACAAAAAAAATTACGGTTCGAAGCCCTGCTTTTGGCATCCTTGTCAAGACTTTTTGAAGCTGTTTGCACGCCAAAGGTGAGCCAACTCGTTATTGACAGGTGGTCATAATGTTTTTGCTGTTGACTGTATATATATATATATATATATATATATATATATAATGGTATTTTTGGGTAAATAAAATATGTATAAAATATATATTAATATATAATAATATAAATATATATATATATATATCATTGTGTGTTGTGTAAATATATATATTATATATATATATATATATATATATATATTTATTATTTATATATAAATATATATATATATATAAATACTATATATATATATATATAATATAAAATATATATAAATATATATATAAATTTATATATATATATATATAAATAAAATATATATATATAGAATATAAATATATAAACATATATATATATACACATTAATATATATATATATCATAGAATATCATATTATAAATATATAATAATATTTAATAAAAAAAAAATAAATATATTTAAATATATTATATATAGTATATATATATATATATTATATAATATATATATTTATAATATATATATATATATATATATATATATATATATATATATATATATATATATATAGATATATAAATATATATAAAATATATATATATATATATATATATATATATATATATATATATGCATATATATCTTTGTGTGTGTGCATGAAAATCTAATATAGTGCTTTATAGATTAATGAACCTTAACCCGCGAGGACGTGTATCAGGCTTCTGAGTCCCGAGCGTTATAAAAGCATTCAACACAAAATTCCCTAATATAAATAAACTTCCCAGATTTCCAAGCTGTCTGATAAGTCTTTTAGACCCCGATAACAAGCATTTACGATATTTTCTCTAAATATTTTTCTCAATAATAATTATTTTTAAGTTATTCGGGCTTCAGAGACTTAGAGCATGCGTATACAATTTTGCATTTTTATTTAATGTTTGTGGCTGGAGGAGAGATTCTATAAAAATACATAGCGATTTGATTAAAAAGATACATATAAAGATGAAATATAAAGAAATATATATAAGAATATAAATATATGATGAAATAGAAGATTCAAGTTTTTAACTTGATCGAGTCTTATGATTGTGCTCTCGGAATTCTAATAGACAGAAATCTACAGTTCAAAATACTTTTAAAAATTAATATTTTAAATAATCGGAAACATATTTTCAACTTTTAATAAAACGTTTTTGGTAATATAAATGTTTTGATCATCATCAAAAGCAATTTTGTTGGAAAAGTTGCACCGGGCCTCGAAAGCCCGGCAGAGTTCTGACATACGTGGCACTCCTCTTGGGAAAAATATACACAAATTGAAGCAGAAATATACACACAAATTGGAACTCCTATAGTCCATTTAATGAAATTTCCTGGATTCTTATTCATATGAAATTCTAACAAATGACTCTGTATATACATTAAAATAAGATAGCTAGAACTTATTTCGAATACTTTCAAACGTTTTTATTCTTTTCAATATGAAAAACATTCCATACTAAACTAAAATGATGCCAAAACGTTTAAAAAAGATGTTAGATTGCTATAAATGCTAAAATCTATTATTTTAACAACCTTTTTTCTTCTATATTGCGTTTTTTACTTGCGAGAGCTTCATTACTTCGGAAGAAAATGGCGTGGAGAACATTAATCTTCCAAGCTAATAACCTTAACTAATGAAGTTGGTGTTCTTCAGAAACACGTGTTTTCTCGGTCCTCCCCTCTCATTCGAAATTCCGAGAAAGATCACGAACGACCTCATTTTCAATGTTTTAAAAGATTTCAATATTTACAGGAAAATAGAAAAAAGATGGAGACGATTACAGAAGAAAAAGTATATTAACGTTCAACGTGGAAACAAATTAAGAATTCGAATAAATGGATATGGATTCAAAAAAAAAATTAGAATAGGGAAGTAATGAAGGAGATTATTTCATAATATATTCATAATTTTAAATTTGTAATGCAGATTAGTTTTTATTTTGATGTATGAATCTTATTTCTTATTTATTTTATAAGTAAGTAAGGATTAAAAAACTGTAGTGATTTTACTTATTTTCAGAAAAGTATATGTAAATTCGTATTTTAATCGAATTTATGTCTTTTATTTGAAAATGATGTAATAAAATTTTATATAGTTTTTAAATAATGTAAATGGGAATATGAAATAATCTTTTTGAAATATCTAAAAAATTTTAATTTTTTTAAACTTTAGATACATTTTAATAATATTGTGTATAACTTTATATTGACAGAATATTTAAATTTCTTATAATTAAAGTACAAGATAGATAGAAAATTTTCATATAGAAGTATTACAAGTATATTACATTCATTATAGAAATATGTAAACATTATTATGTTAAATTTTGGAAATTATTGACTTGCTATATTTGTTTGGAAATTTTACCATAAAGATAGTCTTTTTAAAGAAAGTCATTGCGTATAGAGGCGAAAAGATATTACCAACAACAAAAGATATTAAAAACAATGCGTATAAAATTAATAAGATATTATCCACGTACTATTTCTTTCATAAATTCATAAGCCCTATTAGTCTAAAAGTATGCAAATATGTTATCTTAATTTTTTTAATGCTGGATCTGCTACATTTCTTTGGATATTTTACCATAAGAATAATATTTTTAAGTAAAAAACATTGGTTATAAAATAAGATATTATCCACTTACTATTTCTTTCGTGAATTCATAAGCCCCTTTAGTGCAAAAACATGCAATTGTTATTATATTAATTTCTTAATTCTTGATTTGCTATATTTCTTTGGATATTTTACCTTAAGAATAATATTTTTAAATAAAAAACAATGCGTATGAAATCGATAAGATATTATCCACTTACTATTTCTTTCTTAAATCCATAAGCCCCTTTAGTGCAAAAATATGCAAACGTTATCATCTTAATTTTTTAAATTCTTGATTTGCTATATTTTTTTTATATTTTTCCATAAGAATAATATATTTAAATAAAAAACAATGCGTATAAAATCAAAAAGACATTATCCACTTACTATTTCTTTCGTGAATTCATAATCTCTTTTAGTGCAAAAATATGCAAATGTTATCATCTTAATTTTTTAATTCTTGATTTGCTATATTTGTATGGATATTTTACCATGAGAATAATATTTTTAAATAAAAAACAATGCGTATAAAATTAATAAGATATTATCCACTTACTATTTATTTCGTGAATTAATAAGCCAAATTAGTGTAAAAATATGCAAACGTTAACATCTTAATTTTTTAATTCTTGATTTTCCTTATTTATTTGGATATTTTTCCATAAGAATAATATTTTTAAATAAAAACAATGCATATAAAATAAATAAGATATTATCCACTAAATATTTCTTTCGTGAATTCATAAGCCCTTTAGTGCAAAAATAGAAAACCTTATCATCTTAATTTTTTAATTCTTGATTTGTTATATTTTCTTTGGATATTTTACCATAAGAATAACCTTTTCAATAAGATATTATCCACTTACTATCGTGACTTACCACTTACCACTTACTTTCGTGAATTCATAAGCCTCTTTAGTGTAAAAATAGGCAAATTTTATCATCATAATTTTCTTAATTCTTGATTTGCTATATTTCTTTCGAAATTTTACTATAAGAATAATATTTTTAAGAAAAACACACTGCATATAAAATAAGATATTATTCCCTTACTGTTCCCTTCTTGAATTTATAAGCCCATTTAGTGTAGAAATATGTAAATGTTATCATCTTAAATTCTTAACATGTTATTTTGTTTTTGAATTTTTTACGATGATAATATTTTTAAATAAAAGTCATTGCATAGAAAAGTTATAAAATATTAACCTGTTACTATTTATGTCACAAATTCGTTATATCACAAATTAAGATAAATTACTTTAAAAAATAAAATATTAACTAAAATAAATGACTAAATGTCTAAAATTTTTTCTTTAGTAGTGAAGATCTTCTTAGTTACAAGATATATCAAGAATGGGAAAAGCACAAGTGTGGTATTGTAGAATGTCAGTAGATGTGCAAGTTACTAAAGATTATTGGCATGTTATATGTACATTGACTAACGGAAAAGAGAAATTTGAAGTTGCAGTTGGTGTCACGTGCAAGAAGTGTATACTTCTAAGCAACACGAGTCTGCCATTCCGAAAGAAATGTTGCTTAATGCTGTGATGGGTGTATTGCTTCTTCTTACAGCTGTTCTGCTGGATCATGAAAACCACACTGAATATTTGTAAGGTAACTGGCAGGGATTTTTTAATTTTTAAATTATATGACAGTCAAATAAAGAATTACAGCGCCACTCTCAGATTTTCAAAATAACTAATCTAGCACTTTTTTACTTTGGTCATAAAACACCCGGCTTCATTCCTTTACGATTGTTGCATGACTCTCCTTTCTGTCTGCTTTATATTTAAAGTTTCTCCCATTATTTCAACCACCCGGTATATCATTTCAGCAAAGACAGAATCAATATATTTAAAAAATAATTACATTCGTAATGAAATGGAAAGTCTAGATAAATCATTTATTTAAATTTAGTCTCTTATTCTTTTTCAACTCTGTAATAATATAAGCTATACAGGTACACATATTTTAATACATTTATTCAATTTATCTTTTGTAAATTTGGTATGGCATCATAATTATATTATTGGTCAATAAGAAGAACATTTAACCAACAAGTTTTACTTCTTGGTCAGATAGTTATATTTTTGCGAAAAACTTAAAAGAAGAGATTTTATTTTTGAGTGCTACTTCTACTTTTTTTTTTTTTTTTTGCAACAACGAGGGCTAATGAGACCTATGACCTACAGTTTACAGCCGATTCAGAAATGCTATTATTATTAAAGTTTTGATAAAAAGTTTAACATTTTATTTCTTATAAGCTTTTAAGATAAAAGTTTACACACAGTCAGAAAAAAATAATTTTAGGAAAAACAAACAAAAAAGGATAAAAAATAATTTTTATGGCCATATCTTATTTATGTTTTTGTATAAAATTAATAATCTTGTGAATACTTATTACTTTTTTCACATTTAAACTTTACTTCCGAAACAAAATCTCAAACCGCTTTTGGTTATCTGTATTTTTAAATGTTTTTAACCCTTAATTTGGCTACGTCCGCTAAACCGGACATGTATATTTATATCTACTATAAGAATCAACTATAGTTTTTTAATATCTACTATCATAATCTACTATAATATTTATATCTACTATAATTTTTTGTGTTTATTTTACAGAGATCCTAATGTCTATACAGACATGGGAAAATAACAGAAATTAAAATTGAAAATATTTGAAAAAACATCTTGACAAATTAAGCGTTAATTTAGAATATTAACCGGCTTTTTAATCTGCATTTCATCTATAAATTTATATCTTAAAAACAATAAGAATTCTAATTTCGAAATTGCACTCTTCAGATCATTTATAATTTCATGTTTTAAACATAAAAATATCCAAAATTATAAATTGAATGCTTAATTCGTATTTTAATAAGCATTTTATTAACGGTGTAGTAGCATGTCTGACTTCTGTAATCATTACGTTAGATAAATCTGTAATCAATAAAATCTAAGTAAAATAAAATATACACAAAACTAATCAGAAATGTCAATAGATTAAATATTCGAAAGGTCTCCCCAAAACTCTTCTAATCCTACGCATTTCAAAATTTCAGAGAAAAAAAAATATTTTTCAAAAAACAAGCAAAAAAGGATAAAAATAATTTTTATGGCAATATCGTATTTATATTTTTGTATAAAATTAATAATTTTGTAATGCTTATTAATTTTTCATAATTTAACCTTGATATGACAAAATATGATAAGATATGACAAAATTTTATTATATCAAGGTCTGTCTGCATTATATGTAAAGTTTCTCCTGTTATTTGAAACATCCTTAAATATCATTTCAGTACAAACAAAACCAATATATTTAGAAACTAATTACATTCGTAGTGAAATGGAAAAATCAAGATAAATATTTAGTTAAATTTAGTCTCTTATTCTTTTTCAACTCTG
>CM063500.1:92076535-92089035 GCA_032207245.1 Pardosa pseudoannulata
GAGATATTAAGTAGGTTTAATGTTTATAAGAAGCAGATATGAGGACAATATAAGCATGCGCCCTTATTTTTTCAATTAGCTTTAAAAACAATTCATAAAAATGTTTAAATAAAAAGCGTCTCAAGGTGCCCCGGTCTCCCCTACACTTATATTTTCAAAAAAGTTGACAGTAAGAGTGTTACTACTCTGCCCCGGCCTAAACCATCCAGAAAAAAAAAAAGTAGACAGTAACATGTTTGAATCAATAGCTAAAGCTCGTCTTTACAAAATTACTCATTATCACACCTAAAACAATAAAAATGACAATAAACATTTCGTACTATTTAATTAAAATCTATACGAAATAAGAATACTGCATCTAGAGGAGTACAAAAACATTTTAACCCCTAAATAAGTCTCAATATATCCCTTTTCTCTGTTTAAGACTTCTTGTTCAACTTTCCATGTAGATTCAAATTTTGCTAATATATATATATATATATATATATATATATATATATATATATATATATATATATATATATATATATATATATATATATATATATTATATATATATATATATATATGTATATATATATATATATATATATATATACATATATATATATATATACATATATATATATATATATATATACATATATATATATATATATATATATATATATATATATATATATATATATATATATATATATATATATATATATATATATATATATATATATATATATATATATATATATATATATATATATATATACATATATATATACATATATATATATATATATATATATATATATATACATATATATATATATATATATATATATATATATATATATATATATATATATATATATATATATATATACATATATATATATATATATATATATATATATATATACATATATATACATATATATATATATATATATATATATATATATATATATATATATATATATATATATATATATATATATATATATATATATATATATATATATATATATATATATATATATATATATATATATATATATATATATATGTATGCTTATGTATGATGGGTTACAAACCAAGCTTCTGACTCTGTAACAATAATGGCTACAATTCTGGAAACACACTGGCAAGACAGCTTGTGACTTATCTACACTAATTGTTATATTATGTTATTATTTTATTAATTCTCTTATAAATAATTTCGATAATGATGTTTTTGTACTATTATAGTTCGTGGAAATGTCGAAGTACTACAATATAAATACTACATTTAAATACTACATTGTAAAGGGGTGTTTTATTTCTATAGTATATTTTTCGTTCCTTAAATTTCTAAAACTTTTTTTATCTCTTGGTAAGTCTTCCTAAAACAATTATAGCACTTTTGATAATGCTATTATAGTAAAATAACCGCTTCACCAAAGACTTTGATCTTGAAGTATATAATTATTGATCTCACGTAGACTTTAAGAAATCCTTTGTAAGTGTACATAATAATCATAACAAAATTCTTTTTGGGTCAAAGATATCTTTATTAAAGTCTTTAGAATTGCTGATAGCTGAAAATTTATCTACAGTGTGATTGTAATTCAGGTACAGTGTGTCACAAGCAAAAGAAAATCAATTATAGTGTTCAATATCCATGAGGTTTTGGGTTGTTTGGTTGCTGAAAAAATCACTTCTATGTCAATTAACAGTATGGCGCTGTTAGTGACAAACTCATCCACCATATAAGGTCATACCATATCGGATAAGAAATATGGTTTCTAATTTGTTAACTTTTTTTTTATTCCAATCCATTTCCTACTAATTCTAGCATATTCAGTCTAAATTTCCAGTTATTTTGACTAGTGGTTCTTTTTTACAGAATTTCATTAGTGAAACTTCATAATTACTCTATATTTTATAATTTTTTTCATTACCTTATATATATTTAATATATGTTATAAAATAGCTATAGATTGCTCATTTATGTAAATAATGATAAGGTTCATGCTTACTTGTTTTTTATATAAGACATTACACTCATACTTCAGCTTACCATAACTTGTATATGATAACCTCACACGCGATATTTACGGCATTCTATAGAATTTAGGCTTTTGGTTTTGGAACGCTACGGTCTACTTTTTGCAACACGAGGGCTAATGAGACCGGGACTTACTGCTTAAAGCTGATTCGGAACGGCTACAAGCATCTATGCCATAGTGGAATTCGAACCCACGCACTCCGGTTTCGAAATATAACACTCTAACCATTCGGCCATCGTTCGGCCATTCTAGAGAGTAGATGATATATTTTGATAAATTTGCACTTTTTACTGGCATTAGCATATGAATCTTAAATGCCGAAACATGGCAGTTATAACACAATTATTAAAGGTCTTTTGCTGTGATTCTAGTTATACTAAAAACTAAAATTCCAGTATTAAATGTCGTTAAATATGGAGATAAAATATGCAAGTGTTTACAATAATTTTTTCCTATATCTCTATTTTGCACGCAAGAAAGTTTTCAAAGTTTAAAAAAAAATACAAAATTAATCACCAAAATTATTGAATTATTTACCCGGTCATCTATTTTTGAATTTTTATTGATTTTTCCCGGAAGCGAACTTTAGTCTGTTTTGGAACGATTAATAGCTTTTAAGCACAAACACGTTTCAAGTACATACTTGGCCCACTTCCAGTTCCATTGAAATGTTCGAAATCAATGACGTATAATTTGCGAGGGGGAACTGCCTACATCGTGTAAGAACGTCAATCTGATGTGGAAAAAAAAGAGCCATGCCTGAATGACGGTCTGATCCCTATTTATGTTTCCATTCCTAATGGAATGCATAATTGATTCAGCATAAAATGATTAAATGAATAAGTCTGATTTATGCGATCGGATATTTAGATCTCAAACAATGTATTCATTGCATCTTTATGCGATAAATTATGCATGATCAATTCCTTTTTTCCCTTTTTTTAGATTTTATTGAAGCATAGATTTTATGAATAATTTGATTTTTCGAAATTAATGCTACATTATAAACGATTTTATTAGAATTTTGTAGATATTATTTAATAAATTGTTAACAGGCTGTTAATAAGAAGATATAATAATTCTCAAAATTAAACACTTTCAATAAATAGCTTTTATGATTGAACATGAAATAAATTATTAAACTCTGTTTAGAAAAATTCATAGTACATCAATAATGTTATACGTTTATAAAAATTACTAGCAAATAGCCCGTCTTATGACGGGATAAGAAGAATTTTTAATTTTCCAGAATTGTAAAGTACCCTATTAGGTACATAAAGAAATGGTTTATTTTGGGGCTGAGAATTATTTGGTACACTCTCAATAATTTGTTTATCTACATACTCCTCTGAAGTCTCCCGTTATTGTAAAAGCAGTTTAGAATCACCATGAATTCATTTAGAAAGATAATTCAAATTTTTGTAGATAAGTCGAAATCATAGTTAACCCCTTCCGGTACGATTTAATAATGAAAACTGTGCGTGAAGTAACCATTTATTTTTTATTTAAAAAACTTGTTTTATTTTACAGTTCTTACATATTCTTAGTTAAAATCCACTTTTTACATAGTGTTAAGTATCAGAAACGGTAAAATTAAGATAAAAGTCTTCAAGCTAGTGGTACTTTTCAAAACAAAGTGCAAAGGAATTCTGAATTGTTTACATCGCCAGGGAGTCTCACTTCTAATTTGATTCTTGTAACACACACGGCATTTCTTAGTAGGTTTTCTTTTATTCTGACTCATCAATTTGGCAGTGACTTGTACCAAGAAACTTTAAATAAACAATATGTAATAGTGACCTGGGATTTCCACAAATAACAAAAGTGTTGCTAAATTCAGTACACTAGAAATTTTAAACTAAATTAATTATCATATTTATCAGTAACTTTAGTCGCATGACGAGTGTAGCTCGTCATTGTGCGGTATGGAATGAAAAACCAATGACGAGCTAGACTCGTCATTTTACCGGAAGGGGTTAAGTTCTTTCCAATTTTTTTGCCTGAGTAATGTTAAAAATCAGTGATATATAATTTGTGAGGGGGAACTGCGTACATCGTGTAAGAACGTCAATCTGATGTGGAAAAAAGGAGCCATGCCTGACTGCCGTTCTGAACCCTATTTATGTTTCCTTCCTAATGAAATTCATAATTGTTTCAGCATAAAATGATTAAATAAATAAGTCTGATTTATCTGATTTATGTGATCGGATATTTAGATCTCAAACAATGTATTCGTCTCATCTTTATGCGATAAATTATGCACGATCAATTCTTTTTTCCCTTTTTTATGTTCTATTGAAGCATAGATTTTATGAGTTGTCTGATGTTTCGAAATTAATGGAATATTATAAATGGTTTTACTAGAATTTTCTAGATATTGTTCAATAAGTTGTTAATAGGCTCTTAATATGAAAATAAAATAATTTCACAAATTAAACACCTTCAGTAAATAGCTCTTATTATTGAACATGAAATAAATTGTTCTACTCTACTTAGAAAAAATCATAGTACATGAAGAAGGTTATACGTTTATAAAATTACTAGCAAATAGCCCATAATATGACGGGATCAATAAAATTTTTAATTTTCAGAATTTTAAAGTACTCTATAAAGCACATAAAGAAATTGTTTATTTTGAGGCTAAGAATTATCTGGTACGCGCACAACAATCTGTTTATCTTCATACTCCTCTAAAGTCTCCTGATACTGTGAATACAGTTTAGAATCACATTGAATTCCTTAAGAAAAATAATTTAAATTTTCTTAGCTAAGTCGAAATTATCGTTAAGTTCTTCCCAATTATTTTGCCAGAGTAATATTTAAAATCGATGACGTATAATTTGTGAGGGAGAACTGCCTACATCGTGTAAGAACGTCACGCTGATATGGAAAAAAAGAGCTATGCCTGAATGATGGTCTGATCCCTATTTATGTTTCCATTCCTAATGGAATGTATAATTGAATCAGCATAAAATGATTAAATGAATAAGTCTGATTTATGCGATCGGATATTTAGATCTCAAACAATGTATTCATTGCATCTTTATGCGATAAATTATGCACAATCAATTCTTTTTTCCCTTTTTTTGAGGTTTTTATTGAAGCATAGATTTTATGAGTTGTCTGAGTTTTCGAAATTATAGGAAAATTATAAATGGTTTTACTAGAATTTTCTAGATATCATTTAATAAGTTGTTAATAGGCTCATAATATGAAGATAAAATAATTATCAAAATTAAACACCTTTTCTAAATAGCTTATTTATTATTGAACATAAAATAAATTATTCCACTCTGTTTAAGAAAAAATTCATAGTACATGAATAAAAATTACTAGCAAATAGCCAGTCACATGACGGAATCAGTAAAATTTTTAATTTTCCAGAATTTTAAAGTACCCTATAAGGTACATAAAGAAATGGTTTACCCAATTTCTTTGCCTGAGTAATGTTTAAAATCAATAATGTATAATTTGTGAAGGGAAACTGGCTACATGATGTAAGAGCGTCAATCTGATGTGGAAAAAAAGAGCCATGCCTGAATGACGGTCTGATCCCTATTTATGTTTTCATTCCTAATGAAATGCATAATTGATTCAGCATAAAATGATTAAATGGATGTCTGATTTATGAAATCGGATATTTAGATCTCAAACTATGTATTCATTGTATCTTTATGCGGTAAATTAGACACGATCAATTCCTTATTCACTTTTTTTAGGTTTTATTTAAGCATAAATTTTATGAATAGTCTGTTTTTTCGAAATTAATAGAACATTATAAACGATTTTACTAGATTCTAGATATTAATCTAGAATCTATTAAAGTTTCTAGTAAATTTTCTAGATATTATTAGTCCAAACTAAGGTATTTGTCTGTGGGGACACATAAAATACCAGGTGTATCGCAACTATCCAGAAACAATTGAATAACTAGAACAGTACATCTGTTCTGCATGTGAAGCCATCCAGCCTGAGGCGTTTACACGGGTATCTGATAATTTCGTTCTGAGAATACGCCATATTATTGCTGCGCATGGTGGATATCTGGAAAATATCGTAGTTTAGATTTTTCAAGACTGCAGAGTCATCCGTTGTGGGAAATTGTAACTAATTTTGAAAGTTTGTCGTCCTAAAATTTGAATATTGTCCCATGCATATTGCAGTAAACTATGTATTTCTATCCCTGTTCGTTTAGTTTTTATTGATTTTTCATATATATTGGTCATTTTTGAAACACTCTGTGTAAACGGTGTAGATAAAAACGTACCCGGACACTAGTACAACGTTATGCCAAAATTTCAAGCCAATCAATGCAATATTTTCAGAGATTTTGTTTTACGGACTATCATTTATATTTTTATTTATATAGATAATGACATTTCTCTTAATTTCAGACAATGTACGTTTGATAGGTTGTATGTAGATATGCATGTTCATTCACTGAAGAACAGCGGTTGAGCAACCGTCAAAAGCAGTAGTATTACTGGATGGTTAAAGGATGAAGCGCCAGCCGACCGAAAATCACCATTTTCATTAATGTTAATCGGGGTGTTGTAATGTACTTACCACATACACACCAGGGTTCGTTCTCGAAAAGGAAACACAGTAAAATATAAGCTATGAAATTAACTGAAAATACCTAATATTTAAACTAAAACATTTATCATGTACAATATTTGCAAATTAATACATCATTCCATTAGTTTTTAACAGGACCTGCAATTATTTTGTTTTGCTATTCATCAATAATCTTGAAATAGTATTCCTTAACAAAAGATTGTGAGATATATTATAAATATTATTAAGTTTACCTTCAGTAATTACAGGGGAGCAGGCTGGACGTCGGTGCGGGTGTGTGCCGTTATTTTGCTGGACGTCTATGCTGGCGTGCCGGTCATACGCATGCGGTTTCGGAAATTGATAGCTGGGACGAGCTCTCTGGCTTGCTCACGGGATCTCGATGTCCAGCAACTCTTGAATACCGATTCCTTTTCCCACTTTAATTCCACACCTTTACACCTCGGTTCAACTCCCCTTTTATTTCTCTGTCCCAATCATTCGTGGATTCATTAAAATGGCCCCTTTGGCGAAAGTTGACATTATTGCTAAGCCTCTGTCCCCATATATCACGGCTACATCCCTGCCTGGGCTTGACCGTTACAATTGGGCCACTACGTGAGATATAACTCCTCCGCAGGAGTCCCTACTAAAACTCGAAGTTAACAGCTGCACCTAAATTCTTCTTGGAAATTTAGCCCAAAGCTGTGTATGCACGTACTGACTATCGTGGGAATGTACATCGGTACACAGGACATGTAATATATGTTCTTAGTTGCAATGTCCTCCAAGTCTCTAATGACCCCTCTGGAGGTGGTAGGCTAAGTGAGCAGAGTCTTCTGCTTTGTTCCTGTTTCTAAATTACAATGACATACTTTATTTGTTTGCGTTGCTCTATGGAGTAATGTTATCCACCTCTATGGTGCTTCCATAATAAAACGAACAAAAAAAAACCGTTGCGTTGTATGAACAAATGCTTAACATGCGAGTGCACTCGCGTTACTAAAAAAAATATTTGCAAAAAGAAAAAAAACTTATTTTAAGTAAACATAAATACAAAATATTTTAGCTTTCCCAAAAAGAGACTCTATGAGCTAATGGGTTATGTTCATTAGATTTTGGTATAAAAAACCACATTATTTTTTGAAAGATGTAAAAACGCATAAATACTGTTTACTTACTTATAATATTGATTTCTTTCAGTAATGTGAAAGTTTTAAGATACGATGTATTTGTATAACATAAAAACTTTTAGCTTTAAATTGTAACAAAATGTCTAAAAACACTTTCTAAAAATGTTACGCAATCAAAAAAGTTATGCTGTTTATTTTCAAACACAGCTAATGTTAAATAAGTATGTTATATAAAGTTTTTTTTATGAAAAAGTCATCCTTAGAAAACTAACAGTTCTAGCAGTTTTGATATAAAATCTTTTTAATTATAAAGTGAAAGATATTTTAAAATGCGCCGCATATGCAGAAATAAAAGCAGAAAAAACTGTTTACAGATTAAACATCAAAGCGAAAGGGTATAAAACCTAATGCAAAAATTTTCACGTCTAATTACATTTTTCTGTAACATGGCATTTCTCGTAATTAGCATAATGGCATTTGAATTTGTTTTAAGTTAAAGGGGGGATATGAAAAAAAAATATATTTTAAGAAAATGCATTTACAAAGTTAAAAAACTATAGATAATTTGTATTGTGAAAATTTTTCCATTTTTTAAATATGCAATTTTTGAATCTAGTAATAATTTAAAAAGAATCTCAAATTTGTATTCATCCTATTTTAGCAAATACTATGGCGAAAAAGACAAAGTGACATTATACACCGCTCAAAAAAATTAGGGGAGTGAGCAAAGAATTTAAGTAAAGGGTACGAGACAGCTTCGTATTGGTATAAAATGGGTAGTACATTCGTATAAATGAGCAATACAGAAAAGAAATACATAAAAAAATTTGTAATTAAGCTTTCATTCGTTGAAAATATGGAAAGGAAAGAAAAAATTTAAGAGAACAATTCAGTTACTTGTAAATGATAAAAAATATTGTTTAGAAATGGTGCAAGATTAATAATATTTCTTGTGGTCTCCTCTAACAGATAAGACTGCTGCACGTCTGTTTTTAATGGATTCAATGATATTATCGATAAGACTTTTAGGAGTACTGTTCCTCTCCTTAAGAAGTGCAATCTCTAAGTTTCAGAGAGTCAAAGGAGGCTTTGCTCTCACAGCAATGAGAGGTCACAGCAAGTCCCAAACATCTCGACCAACTCGATTGGATTGTGGTCAGAAGAACATACAGGCCATTTCGTATGCAAACATTAACCTCTTAACATACAATGACGTTTCGGAGACGTCAGTCATTTCATGTGCCAATGTAGACTTTGACGTCTCCGAGACGTCAAGAACTGTCTCCGGCAAACATGTAGTATAGAATTAAATCATTCAGTTGTTTAACTCTTTCTTCGATTCTATTTTGATTAGAATGTTCCAGATGCCATGTGTCCTTTAAAAACAATATGTGAAGCGAAATGACATAGAAGTATAAAGAGCGTTAATACCTCTTTCTATTTAAAAATGCTTTGAAATGTTTCATATTATTTTGAATTACTAACTTATTTTATGCTATTACTTAATTATTGTCCATTAACATAATGTATGAACTTCATCAAATGTTATATATCAACGCAAATTTCAAAATAAAAGTTTCTCTTTTTTTCAACTTGCAAATAAATTGTTCAGATAAGCCAAACTAAATAGTATTTTTCAGACACATCAATTTCCGTTTTATTTGTATGTCAAGGGGTTAAACAAGCCTGAAAACATACGCTGATTAAGCTCTCTATCATGGAATTTAAACACTGATTTAACTACTCTTTAAGACAGCATTCTCCCAAATCCATCAAATGTTCGGTTGACTCCTGCCTGTATCAGACATGTCTGTCAGTTCTATGACTTTAAGATTAAGAGGATATGAAAAGAAATATTTTAAGAAAATGCATTCGCAAAGTAAAAACACTATAAATAATTTGTAATATGATAATTTTTCATTTTTTAAATCTATTAATAATTTAAAAAGAATCTCTCATTTTTGTGTATCCTATTTTAGCAAATACTATGGCGAAAAAGACAAAGTGACTTTATACACTGCTAAAAAAATTAGGGGAGCTATCAAAGAAGGTAAGAAAATTGTGCAAAACAGCCAAATATTGACATAAAATTGATAGTACACTTCTATCAATGAACAATACAGAAAAGAAAGACGTAAAAGAGTTTGTATGTACGCTTTAGTTCTTTGAAAAAATGGAAAAACATAAAAACATAGTTTAAGTAGAACAATTTGGTCACATGTAAACGATAAAAAAAGTATTGTTTAAAAAGGGTGCAAGATGTTTAATGTTTCGTGTGGTCTCCTCGAACATCTAAGACTGCTTCACGCCTGTTTTCCATGGATGCGATGGTGTTATCGATAAGACTTTGTGTAGTACTGTTCCACTCTTCAAAAAGTGCAATCTATATTTCGGAGAGGAAAAGGAGGCTTTGCTCTAACAGCAATGCGTCGTCAGAGCATGTCCCAAATATGCTCGATTGGATTGTGGTCAGGAGAACATGTTGGCCATTCCATATGCAAACATTAAACAAGCGTTAGAAATGGTGCAAGAATTTTAATATTTCGTGCTGTCTCCTGGAATAGATAAGACTGGTGTAAGCCTGTTTTCTATTGATGCGATCATGTTATCGATAACACTTTGAGGAGTACTGTTCCTCTCCTGAAGAAGTCTCGTAGAGTAAAAGGAGACCTTGGTCTCGCAGCAATAAGTCGTCAGAGTATGTCCTAAACATGTTGGATTGGATTGTGGTCAAAAGAACATACTGGCCATTCCACATGTAAACATTAAACCAGCCTTAAAATAGTCGCTGATTAAGCTCTTTATCATGGGATTTAAACACTGATTTAGCTCCTCTTCAAGGCAGCATTCTGCCAAATCAAACAAATGTTCGGTTTATTCCTGCCTGTGTCAAACATGTCTGTCAGTTCTAATACTCTAAGATTAAGAGGATATAAAAAAAAATTTAAAGAACCTTAAAGTTCTCCGACTTTAAGATTAATAAAAAAGGATTTTTTATTAATATCTTCCTGGTCTTAGTAAAATTACGTTGACGATTAAGTTCTCGTAACTAAAAAGTATGAGTTATATCTCGTATGATCAGTTAAAAATCATTCTAGCTTTTAAATGTATACATACATTCTCCGTTTCCAAGTCCAAGGGCCGTGGGGTGTAAAGCTTATGTTCTGGTTAGATGGCCAGCCTTACGCGATCCCCCAGTGCCTAGTTTCCAAGCATTCTTGGTCCTTAGTTTATCAACCCACTGAAGGTAGGAAAGTCTGAGTCAGCCTTGCCCAGCAAGGGGATACAACCTTGGTTCTGTATCGTGGGAGTTCGAATTGCGTCCCCAGCGCCACTAGGTTACTAGGTCATGTGTCGAGGTGAAAATTCTTTGTGAGTTACTAGTTTCGAAGTGGCTAGTAACATTCTTAAAGGAATACTTGAATAGTTCTAGAAAATAATTTTTAAACAAAAGTAATTTTAATAATTTTGGGGTCAGGCAGCAGGATATGGTGTCCAGAAAACAACAAAAGATAGACATCCAAGAAACTTCTTACTAGAGACAGTGAACACAAAATATAAAGCCTGGTAGTTTCAGGTTGTAAGAATAAAACATTCATCAGAATTTCAAACTTAGTTATTAATTTTAACTTGATTTTCCCGATAGAAAACGTGAATAACACGAGTGATTTTGTAATTGTTCTGTGTTGATTTAACAGCATGAGATCATGAATTTGGTAGATCCTTGGTTTACTTACGTAAATATGTGTTTCACTTTAAAAAACAATAATGATCACATACCATACTCATCTATTTCCTTTTTTGTAAATTTTCCTTGTTCTTGAATAAAATTGGTAGAAAAGTGTTCAGTTACTAGCTAAAATAGTATTGCATAATTCACATCTCTCCTTATTTGTATCTAATTTTCCTAAATTCCTTATTTACTGAGAGTATTCGCTCTTGGTAGTTTCCATATCCCTTTTTTTTACATAACTAATACATATACCCCTAAAAGTTGTAATAAGGTGACTCCTTCTGACTGACCTTTTATGTGTCCCATATTATTCAATACAGTTATAAGCAATTCCTGCATTTTCTCAACATTTTTTGTCGTTTATTTAAGAAATTGCTCTTTTCGACCTAAGTAGTTGGATTGTTAATTTTTCCCAAATTCTAGTTTCCATTACTTCATTCGAAAATATGTCTAGAAATCTAAAGAGAAATGTTTTTTACTGGCAGTTGCTGTTTGCGGTTAATTCACAGTTATACCGGAATTATCATTCAATAAATAGAGTAATTATAGTTAGGTTAAAGATGTTATTATTTTTAAACTTAATCAACTGAAAAATTATCAAATGATTAAACGGTCTTTAGGTGATCTATCAAGTGTTCTTTTCTATCACAAACTAGACTTTGATGATTTAACCAATGAAAATATGTTTTCTTAACCCCTTCCCTGTTTTGCCCGTAAGCTGTACGGGCACAGCTTTTGGGAATTTACTTATTTGTCCATACGGTGTACGGGCAATCTGATTTCTATTTCGCTTGCACTGTTTCGGCCGTATATGTTTTAATTTTAATAACAAATTATTCATATAGATTTCCAGTAAATGATAGTTTTCAGTTTATTGTATTTTCTACTCTAATTGGTTTAAAAACGTGGGTTTTTTTCGTATGTTTTGTATCAGAAGACGAATTGTTATTTTTCAGTATGTAGCTTTCTGGTTATATTTTACTAACCGCATGATAATTTTATTGATGTAAGAGTTGAATAATATATTTTTAC
>CM063500.1:92091535-92114035 GCA_032207245.1 Pardosa pseudoannulata
AAAAACAAAAAAAGATAGGAAGATAAATTTACAACAAAATGATAAGATTTTAGCCATGATAAATTAATTATTGAAAGTCAAGCTCTTATTACTTGTACTTTAAAACTTTAATTTAGATTTAAAAATTTTAAAAATTTATTTACAGTACTAAATATAGGCTTTAGCATTTAACTCGTGTTAGTGATTAGTTAGAAATATGGATGTTTGTGAACCTTTGAAATTTGTCTTATGCATTAAGTCCCAATGTTATTAGCATTTGTGTAGAAGAAATCGTTAGCCACAAGTGTTTATTGATGCTTTAAGATCTTTTGTCCCTTTAATAATTTCAAGATAACAGAGATACCCATGAATTGGATAAAAATACTTCAATGCGTCTGCATTATAAATGTAGTCAAACCTATCCTCAAAAATGAAGAGATTGATAAAGGAAAGAAAAGTTACATTTCAGAAAATTGAACATAAATAACTTCATTATGTTAAGAATCATTTCACTACAAACTCTGAAAATTGTTAGAATAGTTGCAATAGTAAAAGAAAATATCCCGTTAAGAATTTCATGATAATAAAAATACCCATGCCTAACATAAAAATACTTCAACGCCTCTGTATTATAAATGTAGTCAAACCTATCTTAAAAATGAACAGATTGATAAAGAAAAGAAAACGTGCATTTCAGAAAATGAAATAGATAACTTCATTATATTAGGCATCATTTCACCACAAATTCTGATATTGTTGGAATAATAGCAATTGTAATAAAAATCCCGTTTAGAATTTTTACGATAATAGAAATATTTATGCATAGCATAAAAATACTTCAACGAATCCATAATATAGATATAGTCAAACGTATCCTCAAAATGAACAGGTTGATAAAGAAAAGGAAAGGTTCATTTCAAAAAATTGAACCTAAATAATTTCATTACATTAAGCATCGTTTCACTACATAATCTGAAATCGTTAGAATGATAGCAATCGTGAAAGAAAAAATCTTGTAAATTATTTCACGATAATAGAAATATTCATGCATAGCATAAAAATACTTCAACGCATCCCTATTATAAATATAGTCAAACTTATCTTAAAAATGAAGAGATTGAAAAAGAAAATGAAAGGTGCATTTCAGAAAATTGAACATAAATAATTTCATTATATTAAGCATCATTCCATGACATATTCTGAAATTGTTGGAATAATAGCAATCGTAAAAAAATCCCATTTAGAATTTCACGATAATAGATATATTCATGCATAGCATAAAAATACTTCAATGAATCCCCATTATAAATATAGTCAAACGTATCCTCAAAATGAACAGGTTGATAAAGAAAAGGAAAGGTGCATTTCAGAAAATTTGACATAAATAATTTCATTATATTAAGCATCATTTCACCACAAATTCTGAAATTGTTGGAATAATAGCAATCGTAAAAAAAAATCCCGTTTAGAATTTTTATGATAATAGAAATATTCATACATGGTATAAAAATACTTCAACGAATCCATATTATAAATATAGTCAAACGCATCCTCAAAATGAACAGGTTGATAAAGAAAAGGAAAGGTTCATTTCAGAAAATTGAACATAAATAATTTCATTATATTAAGCATCATTCCACTACATATTCTGAAATTGTTAGAATGATAGCAATCGTGAAAGAAAAAATCTTGTAAATTATTTCACGATAATAGAAATATTCATGCATAGCATAAAAATACTTCAACGCATCCCTATTATAAATATAGTCAAACTTATCTTAAAAATGAAGAGATTGAAAAAGAAAATGAAAGGTGCATTTCAGAAAATTGAACATAAATAATTTCATTATATTAAGCATCATTCCATGACATATTCTGAAATTGTTGGAATAATAGCAATCGTAAAAAAATCTTGTTTAGAATTTCACGATAATAGAAATATTCATGCATAGCATAAAAATACTTCAACGAATCCCCACTATAAATATAGTCAAACGTATCCTCAAAATAAAAAGGTTGATAAAGTAAAGGAAAGATGCATTTCAGAAAATTGAACATAGATAACTTCATTATATTAGGCATCATTTCACCACAAATTCTGAAATTGTTGGAATAATAGCAATCGTAAAAATAATCCCGTTTAGAATTTCACGATAATAGAAATATTCATGCATAGCATAAAAATACTTCAACGAATCCCCATTATAAATATAGTCAAACGTATCCCCAAAATGAACAGATTGATAAAGAATAGGAAAAGTTCATTTCAGAAAATTGAACATAGATAACTTCATTATATTAGGCATCATTTAACCACAAATTCTGAAATTGTTGGAATAATAGCAATCGTAATAAAAATCCCGTTTAGAATTTCACGATAATAGAAATATTCATGCATAGAATAAAAATACTTCAACGAATCCATAATATAGATATAGTCAAACGTATCCTCAAAATAAACAGGTTTATAAAGAAAAGGAAATGTGCATTTCAGAAAAAAGAACATAGATAACTTCATTATATTAGGCAGCATTTCACCACAAATTCTGAAATTGTTAGAATAATAGCAATCGTAAAAGAATCCCGTTTAGAATTTTACGAAAATAGAAATATTCATGCATAGTATAAAAATACTTCAACGAATAAATATTATAAATATAGTCAAACGTATCCCCAAAATGAACAGGTTTATAAAGAAAAAGGAAAGATGCATTTCAGAAAATTGAACATAGATAACTTCATTATATTAGGCATCATTTCACCACAAATTCTGAAATTGTTGGAATAATAGCAATCGTAAAAAAATCCCGTTTAGAATTTCACGATAACAGAAATATTCATGCATAGAATAAAAATACTTCAATGAATCCCTATTATAAATATTGTCACACGTATCCTCAAAATGAACAGGTTGATAAAGAAAATGAAAGGTGCATTTCAGAAAAATGAACATAGATAACTTCATTATATTAGGCAATATTTCACCACAAATTCTGAAATTGTTGGAATAATAGCAATCGTAAAAAATCTCGTTTAGAATTTCACGATAATAGAAATATTCATGCATAGCATAAAAATACTTCAACGAATCCATATTATAAATATAGTCAAACGTATCCTCAAAATGAACAGGTTGATAAAGTAAAGGAAAGATGCATTTCAGAAAAATGAACATAGATAACTTCATTATATTAGGCATCATTTCACTACAAACTCTGAAATGGATAGAATAACAGCAATCATAAAAAAATCCCGTTTAGAATTTTACGAAAATAGAAATATTCATGCATAGTATAAAAATACTTCAACGAATAAAGATATAAATATAGTCAAACGTATCCCCAAAATGAACAGGTTTAAAAGAAAATGAAAGGTGCATTTCAGAAAAATGAACATAGATAACTTCATTATATTAGGCATCATTACCACAAATTCTGAAATTGTTAATAATAGCAATCGTAAAAAAATCCCGTTTAGAATTTCACGATAACAGAAATATTCATGCATAGAATAAAAATACTTCAATGAATCCCTATTATAAATATTGTCACACGTATCCTCAAAATGAACAGGTTGATAAAGAAAATGAAAGGTGCATTTCAGAAAAATGAACATAGATAACTTCATTATATTAGGCAACATTTCACCACAAATTCTGAAATTGTTGGAATAATAGCAATCGTAAAAAATCTCGTTTAGAATTTCACGATAATAGAAATATTCATGCATAGCTTAAAAATACTTCAACGAATCCATATTATAAATATAGTCAAAGGTATCCTCAAAATGAACAGGTTGATAAAGTAAAGGAATGGAGTATTTCAGAAAATTGAACATAAATATATTCATTATATTAAGCATCATTTCACTACAAACTGTGAAATGGATAGAATAACAGCAATCATAAAAGAAAAAATCCTGTTAAGAATTTCATGATAATACAAACAGCTATGAATAGCATAAACATACTTCAAAAAAGAGATAAAATAATCATGAGTGAATCCTTAAAAATGTCCAATGTTTGAAATAAATTAAAACTAATTCATGGAAGAAAGTTGTATTATGCTAGCCGTTAATAGTCTTAAAGGAAGCGCTTCTGCATTATAAATGTAGTCAAACTTATCTTCAAAATGAACAGATTGATGATAATGAAAGGTGCATTTCAGAAAATTGATCACAGATAACTTCATTGTATTATATATCATATCAATCTCTGAAACCGTTAGAATTTTGTCAATTGTAAAATATTAATAGTTTTACAAAAGTGCAATAATTTGATACTGATTGCTATATAATAGCAAAATTTCAAAATTATTATGTTTTAAAGTTTTATAGCAGTAAACTTAGTTTAAGAAAAAAAATTGGTTTAAGTAAATTGTTTTTAAATGATCTAGGCATTCATAAAAATAATCACTACCTACGTGTATAAACCCTAAATTACTGTGAAGATTTACAAAATCTGTAAAAAACAGTATTCTGTGCCATAATTTCCGGTGTTAGGAATCGCCGATAATGAGACAAATAAAATATGCTTGACTTAGCATATCTCGTAAAAGGCAATGCTGCAACGCCATAAAAGTTTTTATTTTTAAGACATGCATTAGTTTGGATTTTTCTAAAAGATTTCAGGAATACAAAAGACCAAGTATGTACATTTTTAAACTTTTCAATACATTTTTAAAATAAGTACAAAAATAGTATTAAATAAAATCTAGAAGATACTAACACCTTTATAAAAATGTTTCATTAAAATATAATATATTTACAAAAAATGAGTCTTTCCACATCAATCATTAAAAATATCCATATTTTGCTACTTAATAGCCAATTTGCTTAATTCTTTTACATTTAAATTTATTTAAACCGAAAACCGTGTATATGATTTATCCTTATAATAAATATAATTTTTATAAAAATATTATTACTAGTTTTACAGTGATTAAACATTTTTCTTATGTCGATTATTGAAGCATATAGTCTGTAATTCAACAAAGTAGTTTACATTTAAAACAGCATACCTTGTATTATGGTATGTATAGCCCATTCTAGAAAATACTGGATTTATAACTTTCTCAAAATATATTTGGTGACAGTGTTTTGTCTCTCAAAGTCGAAATATTTGAAGTCAAATCCTTCAAATAGGGAATAAATCACCAAGCCTGTTATTTTCTCTGTCCAGTAGTGCATTTGATAGCCAAAAACGATAAAGAGAACTGGTTTGAGACGTTTTTGATATATACTAAAACACAATTATACGCATGTGAGAAGATTATCGGATTACTTAAAAGTTACGGTTAAGTTACTGCTTCAAAAAACCTTTGTGAAACATATCAGGCATTTCTCAACCTAGTGTCGTAGCAGCTGTCATGAGGCAATTTTAGTTTTCCTGAAAATCAGTCGTGAACGTATTCTCGGCTGCTGCAAAAAGGGCAATTAAATTAGAAATTTGTACTGCGATTTTTTTTCTTGAGGGAGGGGGAATAAACATGTGGGTACGCTGACGTATATCGAGAGTTAAATGAACTGTGTAGTGAAATTAATATGTATTATTAAACTATTACGAAAAGACCGAATGTTGCAAAACAACCATGCGAATGTCTGAAAATGTTTGCTAGAAAGTGTGCCCTGACAGCATAGGGCTTTCACATCCTGCCATATTTTTGATCCCATGAAAAATCTTTGAATCAGACGACATCATTTGGTCGACGAGGCAAAAGCTGGAATTATTGGATGTTAAACGTAATTTCTATGCAGAAAACGTTAAATAACCTCCACCACACTAAAGTTTTAATTAACGGAGTTAATTAAGATGATAACTAGATTATGTATTCATCTTTAGAATAAAGTAATGTAAAAATTTAAAGCTGTTACTTTTTCTAAAGCATTGCAACGAACTTTTGACAAACCCCATATGGCTATATATAACCCTATATGGCTTTGTTTTCAAATCGCATACTAATAACTGCAGCTAAATATAGTGAAACGGAACTACCATAACACTTTCTGATTCAGTATATAAATTACTACTTAATAGAAAACGCCAACCTCTTAAAGCCGAAATATTTCCCACAAAGAAACGCACACAAAAGTTATATCTACCTTCTAGATTCGAGACGTCAAGCAATTTCATGTACAACATGCATTTATGTGTTTGTTAGTACTTTATTTCTCATTTAATGCCTACGTGATATTAAACAAGAAATACTCAGGGGAATAGAACAAGAAAAACTTTCGGAATAGGAAAAAGTTTTTTTACGATTATCAGTTTTCTCTTTGCGAGGAGTTCATCAAGATTAAATTTTTGTTTTCGCCGAGAAGATTGAGGGAAGAAATATATAAAAAAAAGAGTACAAACCCAAACTTGATACAAAGATAACTTGGCACAGCCAGAATAAAAGATATATGTATTAGAGAGAAATGAAAGGGAGAGAAATAGAGGTGGGTAACTCTATTGAGTTTTACCTCACGTAATGAACCTGACGCTATTTTTTTATATTTCTTAATTATTAAATTATAGTTATTCGAAATTATTTTATAGTTTATTGCCATACATAATAAATTTAATGAAGAAGAGAATTTTTATCATACATTCACACATAGATGTGTTTAAAAGTTGGGTACACACACACACACACACACACACACACACACACACACACACACACACACACACATATATATATATATATATATATATATATATATATGTGTGTGTGTGTATGTGTATGTGTATATACATATATATATATATATATATATATGTATATATATATATATATATATATATATATATATATATATATATATATATATATATATATATATATATATATATATATATATATATATATATATGCATTTGTATATATAAATATATACACACACAACACACACACATATATGCAATCAAAGGAGTGTCTTCGACTTAAAATTCATTCGATACAATTCCCAAAGCTTTCTATCCTATGGATGTAAATTTTCTGTCTATTTAACACGTTTTGCAGCTGTTGCTGGCAAATGGTTCCGGGTTTTTTTTATATTAACACTTAAATTCCTTGAGTAAGTTTCCTGTCCCTTGGGAAAATTCTTTCTGTCTTCGCTCTTCGGTACACCTCTGTTCGAGCAGAGTGATTTTTGTTTTTTTTTCTTTTGTCTGTCGTTGACTAGTAAAGATGTTCATTTTAGCAGCTCTAAAATAAAGTTTTAAATAGACTTGTGCCGTTCTCTTCAATGTGGCCAGGCTTCATCGTTCTTTATTACTGCTAGCTGATTAGCTTTCTTTTTGCCCAGTAGCCCGGGCAAGTAAAAATAATAGGGGTTACACAATTTTTGGTAACAGAGAAAATAATTATATATATATATATATATACATATATATATGCATATATATACATATATATATAAACATATATAAATATATATATATGCATATATATATATACATATAAATACATATATATATATATATATATATATATATATATATACAATATATATATATACATACATACATATATATATACATATACATATATATATATAGAGAGAGAGAGAGAGAGAGAGAGAGAGAGAGAGAGAGATAGACAGACAACATTGTTATACGTATGCAAGCGAAAATGGCTATAATTTAAAAATATTATGAAAAATAAGTCATATTGAAAATATTTATTGCCATGTGTGCATACATTTGGACAATCTACCCAACGGTGTTGAAATACATATTGAGTTTCTTGCAAGAAATCATTCATTAAAACAGGTAATCATCAATTTCTTATAATGAAAATTTTTTCCTTATTGTGAAATAACTTTTGCTTAGGCTATTATATTAATAAATGTTATTTAATTTTTATATTAAGTAATTCATTATTTAAAAAATGAAATAAATGAATCATATAATTTTATAATCAAACTATATTTAAAAATATTCAAATATAAAAAAAAATTAATTAGTTACTTTTCTTAAAATTTTATTTAATATTTAATATATTGTAATAAACAAAAATTTTACTTTTAAAATTTCTGGATTTATTACATTATTTACAATATTGTGCATATATATTGTAACATAACAGTCTGTGAATATTTACTGTAATAGACCATTTTCTCCCAAAGAAGTTAAATTAATGTGTTCGGTCATTAAATATTTGATTTTTAACTCGAGTAAAAGGTACAATAAGTCAGAGATAAGCACCTTCCTCGTTGCTGTAGAAACTAAATTGTGGGAGGATGCTTAGAAAATATTTTCAACATCAGTACGTGATGCGGAATATTAAGAATCTGTATCATAATTTAACAGAATATTTACAGACTAATTTTATAACAAATACTGACTCTAGTTGAAATTCTTTTACACGTGTGCACATTTTCAAAAGGTATATTATCAATTTAAAATGAAGTTCTAACTAAATTTCTTTATGAATTAAAATGATATAATCCACAAGCTAGTTCTTTAAATATAAGCTTCATATTTAAGATTAAAAAGATTTAAATTTTAGTCTTATTTTGCTGGAATTTATTATCAATATTGTGCATATATATTGTAACACAACTAACTGGGAATATTTCTTGTAATAGACCATTTTATCCCAAAGAAATTAAGTTAAGGTATACGGTCATTAGACATTCGACTTTTAACTCGAGTAAAAGCTTCAATAAGTCAGAGGTAAGCGCCTTCCTCGTTGCTGTAGAAACTGAATAGTGGGAGGATACTTGGAAAATATTTTCAACGGCAGTACGTGATGCGGAATATTAAGAATCTTTATCATAATTTAACAGAATATTTACAGACTAATTTTATAACAAATACTGTCTCCATTTAAAATTCCTTTTGCATGTGTACGCATTTTCAAAAGTATATTATCAATTTAAAACGAAATTCTAACTAAATTTCTTTAAGTATTAAAATAATATAATCAGACTAAATAATATAATTTGTTTTATAAATATAAGCTTCATATTTAGTAAAAGATAAATAGTCTTATTTTTGGGCTGTTTGATCAATATTGTAAATAAAATTGTAAAACAACTAACTAATAAATCTAATATACCATTTTCTCTCAAGAAAATGTTAATTTACGGTCATTAAACATTGACTTTTAACTCGAGTAAAATCAATAAGTCAGAGGTAACCCTTTCGTTGCTGTAAAACTGAATATGGGAGGATGTAAATATATTCAACGGCAGTACGTGATGCAATATTAAAAGAATCTGTATCATAATAACAGAATATTTATGAATATTTTAATAATTTTATAACAAATACGCATTTTTAAATTCCTTTTGCATTTACACATTTTCAAAAGGTATATATCAATTTAAAACGAACGTTAACATTTCTTTATGAATTGAAATAATACACACACTAAAAATTTTATATATAGAATCATCTTGTGTTTCTAATAGAAACACCTCCAAAACTGCTGCACTGATTTTGATAAAATTTTGTGTATGTAATTAAGTTGATTCCAGAATGGTTTAGATTCACAATTTTATCGAAAAATATGTTTTTTATTAAAGATCCAGAATTGCTCGCCCTTTGATATTAATAATGGTTTAACCCCTTATTAAAGTCGGAGTTTTCGAACGGTCCAAAATAGAATCGAATACCCTTTTTATTTTAACTTTAATCTAATTATTAGATTTTTATCACACATTTTAATATTTTTCCTAAATATTTATAATTTATTATAAAACATTATTCAAAATAATTTTTACTTTTATTTTTAACATTAACATAATTTTCTTTATATCGTCTATTTTTACATATAAGAACATAAATATATATAAATAACACACACACAAAATCTTTATATATAGAATTATTCCTTGTGTTTGTAATAGAATTCCTATAAACTGCTGCATATTTTGATAAAATTTGTGTATATAATTAAGTTGATTCGTAATATAGAATAAATTTTATCTAATAAAAATATATTTATAAGATATGCTCGTGATATATTAATATATTATTAAATATATTATCTAACATAAAAATATAATTTTAACTATATATATGTATATTTAAGATTATGTTAAATTTTCCTAGGATATTTCTGCTTTAAATATATATATATATATATATATATATATATATATATATATATATATATATATTATATATATATATATATATATATATATTATATATATATATATAAATATATAATATATATATATATATATATATATATATATATATATATATATATATAATATATATACTATATTATATAATATATATATATATATATATATATATATATATATATATATATATATATATATATATATTATATATATATATATATATATATACATATATATATATATAATATATTATACATATATATATATATACATATATATATATAATATATATATATAAATATATATATATACATATATATACATATATACATATGTTTATAATATATATATATGTATATGTATATAAAATACATATATATATATATATATAAATATATTTATATATATATATATATATTTATATATATTATATATATATATATATATTTTATATATATATATATATATATATGTGTGTTGTGTGTGTGTGTATATACATAAACATACATATCTTTATATACAAAATTCTTCTGTCCGTGTGTTTGGAATAGAATTCCTTTAAAATGGCTGGACTGATTTTGATGAAATTTTGTTTATGGAATCAAGTTGATTTGAGAGTGGTTTAGATTCACAACTTTATAGCATAGAAAATGTTTTTTTGTAATTAAATATCCAAAATAGTTCTCTTATTGAGATTATTATAACATTTCTTGAAGCCCATCACTCCCAACGTTTCTGTGGCGCAGTGGTCAGCACAATGCGCTTCAGTGAGAGAAGTGTTAGGATCGAATAACCGTGCAGGCAATGTGAGAATTTTAATTTAATCTAATAACTTTTGTGGTGACTCTACGCGTAGTGGCGTCACGTATGTTTAAAAACATTTTATTTACTTTTCCTTCAAAACGGTCCAATTTATAATTTATTTCAAAACATTTTACAATTTTTGAAATTACAGCTTTAAAACAGGACAGTCGGTCGCCTAGTATGGTAAGTAAATTCTAAATTAATAAACCGTACTATTTTGCGAACTAAAAAACAGATTCATATTCTAGCTACGATTTCGAATTTATTTTAGAATTATATACTAAACCAAAAAAATAACAGATTTAATTTATCAGAACTAATGTAGACACTCTTCATAAGAAAAATTATTTTTACTTGTACAATCTACTTTCAAAGATATTTAATAACTTAAGCATTAAATATTTGGATTTTATTTTAATATAAACTTGAATGGAACGAAGATGTGTGGAAAATATTCCCAATAAAAATACGTGATACCAAATATTAAGAAATTGTGTCATAATTTTACAGAATATTTACTAACGAATTTTAATTACAAATACTGATTTCAGATGAATTTTCTTGTGCACGTGTACACATTTTCAAAACATATATTTCCAATTTAAAATGAAGTTCCCCCCTTCCGTTTCTTTTAGGAACAAAAAATATATAATTGGACTAAAAAATTTATATATTTGTAAATAAATTCTAAACAAATAATCTGAACTACTTAGGAAGAAATTCAGTTTATGAACTAAAACATACCCTCGTTCAAGTAACATTTTTTAATTTATCTTAGAATTATTCAACTGAACTGAAAACATTAATAGAAGAAATTAATGTTCGAACACTTTACAAATAACAACTTTTGTTTGTACAATTTACTTTCAAAGATTATAAGTACTTTAAATATTAAATATTTGGTTTTAATACAAGTAAAACCCCAATAATTCAAAAGTAATTCACTTTTCTAATTGCTTTAGAAACCGAAAGGAAGGAAGATGCGTGGAATCTATTTTCAATGCCAGTACGTGATGCGGAATATTCATAATCCGTGTCATAATTTAACAGAATATTTACTGATGAATTTGACATAATACTGAACTAATACTGAGTTCAGATTTAACTTCGTTTTGCACGTATGAACATTTTCAAAGAGTATATTACGAGTTTATCGCCGATTTTCTTTTTAGATTTCAAAAAATTAATCAGACATTTATTTTAATGTGAGTCAGACAACATTTTTATATAAATAAAAAAACTATAGGAATAAATCATGAAACTTATTAATAAATTAATTTAACTTCTTTGTGAAATAAAAGATAAATTTATTTAAGCCTAATTTTGTAATTCAGTTCATAAGTATTCATAGAGCCTATAGATAGAACGCATTGAATACACTGTATACCAATAAGTATTTGGACAACTGTGTTAAAAAACAAAAACTAGCTTTATTCAAAATCAATAGTTTATAGAGCCTGCACGAGAGGCAATTACAGCGTGAACCCTACTGGTATACTTTCCACAAGTTTTTGTATTAAAGCTAGTGGTATTGTCTTCCACTCGGCTTAGAGTGGACATACAAGTCTCTTCACCGATTTTGAACGGGTAGTTCACCCCTTAATTCGGTAATCCAACTCGTCCCAGAGTTTCTCGATAGGGTTTAAGTCCAGGCCATCGGTTGGGTGTGGTTTTCCGAATTTCTCTGGACAGCACTCGTCGGTCTCTATCTCCCAGTTTCGTTGTTCTTCCGACTCGGGACACATTCCGACAATCACCGTTCGCCTTCCACTTCTTAATAACATAGGCCACTGTCGATTTTGGGTACTTCAGATCGCTAGATATGTCCCTTAAGGATGGGCCACATTTGTGATACCCGATAATTATACCTTTCTCGAAATCAGAGAGCTCCGAACTGTGCTGCATCTTGCATGCCGATGCTGTTTCCTACACGATGTATACCGGCTGAGGCCGTGACATGCCTCAGGACCGCATATATCGTCATTTGCATAGGTGTATAAATACTTATTTGTAGACAGTGTAATAGTGAAAATATTCATTTTTTTCCTATACAAAATGTGTATAACAAATCTTTGTAGTACAGAACATGCATTACAAATTATGGACTACAAATGCATTACTTCTAATCAATTTTTATTCTAATATTTATAGAATAAATAATTTACCTGTTAGTTCCTAGAATCTCTTTTTAGAGAAAGTTAAAATAGTTTGTATTTTCTTGGAATATTTTTTTAGTGAGAGGGGATAGAAATCTTATAAACAGTCCTAAAAACCTTTAAGCTGTTTTTTGAGTATCTGATGATATTTAAAATTCTGTCACTTGTATTGATTTTTTTGGAGGATTAATACTAAGAGCACAAACATTTGTTTTTTTTTTCAATTAATACATTGACTGAAATTACAAAGAATATCGACAAATGCTTGATATTTTATGTTTTTACAAACTACAATTAGATATTATTAAAATGTGTCATCACGATATTCATAATATTTGCCCTTTTGTTACTGAAATGCTAGGAAGTTTAAAAATAGACTGCATAGTTTGATAACAGTAGGTGTTAAACAAATTTGCGTAAAAAATGGAAATCACTCATGAAGGATTTCACTGGATGATTTTTTTTTATTATTTAAGAAAGTCTAACTCAAGCCCCCTCGGATACAAATCTTTAAAAACCTAAGAAGAGGTCGGTTGAGCAAGGCAGATTAATTACAGTTCTACTAATAGCATTCTAAACCGATATTGTTCTCTATTAATCTGATTTGCAGCCTTTGGGGCTAAGATGTTTGAGATGCATCCAAAAAGTAAGTTACCCGATGTTTTCCCCTTTAAAGTAAACGTAATTAGCCATGCCAATTGTACGTGCATAACAGATCTATGACATATTAATCATGCCAGCTGGGAAAATCCCGACTCGTGCCAGTAGCGGGGTAGCAAAGGTCCGAAATGGAAACTCTAATTCCTTCTCCCGCCGCCTGCAAGGTTCCGTCGGTGATCTTAAATGCACAAAGCACTGCGCCAATTGAAATTCATTGTCATCTCTGTCAGGACCATCAAACCGAAACTGACACCCGAACACAAAATTCAACGCTTATGAGCAGCAGTGACATTTCTGCTATGGTATCACGACGACGGCGAAGAGTTCCTCGACAGTATCGTCACGGGCAATGAGACATGGATTTCACCCTTTACCCAGGAAACCAAGTAGCAGTCAATTCATTGACATCATAGTAGATCTTTGGGTCGGATGAAATTCAAACAGAAGCTGTCGGAAAGTGGTGTGCACGATGCTCTGGGACAGAAAGGTTGGTTTCATTCACAGGCGTCAGAGTTCTACGACAGAGGTCTACAAAAGTTGATCCCACAATACGACAAGTATCTCAATTGTGGTGGTGGCTATGTTGAAAAATAGCTGAAACATTGCTGTACGTGTTGCCAATAAATATGTTCCTGAAAGTGTGAGTTCTTTTGTCTTTTAAATATGGAAATTTACTATTTGGATGAGCCTCGTATCTCCAGTCTTACAAAGAACTTCAGCAAGCTCTTGAGTTATCCGAATCAAAATCATACTGTGGACTTCGTACGTGGTTGGAAAATTAATCAAATGTTGAAAAGGAATAACCTTCTTGGTCATGCCCAGAAAATGGATGTGTTACACTTTTCTTTCAATTTAATTCTTTGAAACCTAATCATTTTTGAGGGTGAAAAAAGTAACAAACTGTGTTAGCTCGACTGATTTCAGGGCATTTAAAAACTCTCAGGTTTCTAATGGTACTAGTGAATTTCCTCTTTGCACTAAGCGTAATAGAGACCACTGCACAACACATAAACAACTGCATTAAACAACATTCTGATGAATTTGATATGATTCAAATGAGTGGGATAAACAAAAAGATATATGAACGTCATTTGCCTTTACTGCATTTAAACTACTTCGAAGGAAAAACGACTTTTACAGGTATTCAAAAATACATTGTTTAAAAGGAAAAAGGGACATGGAACTTAAACTTTTAACACTATAAACTTTTAACCGTGTTCTTAAGGTAGTAATCTATATTTCGTTTGGATCAAATTTTCCTCAAATTATTCTGATTTGCAGCCTTTGGGGCTAAGATGTATCTCCAATATTACAAAGAACTTCAGCAAGCTCTTGAGTTATCCGAATCAAAATCATACTGTGGACTTCGTACGTGGTTGGAAAAATAATCAAAGGTTGAAAAGGAATAGCCCTCTTGGTCATGCCCAGAAAATGGATGTGTTACCCTTTTCTGTTGAATTTAATTTTATGGAGCCTAATCGTTTTTAAGGGTGAAAAAAGTGACAAGCTGTGTTAGCTCGACAGATTTCAAGGCATTTAAAAACTCTCAGGTTTCTAATGGTACTAGGAACTTTCCTGTTTGCACCAAGTGTAATATTGAAGAGGCCACTGCACACAACACCTAAAATTTATTCTAAATTCAAAATCGTATCCTATGGATAAGAATCAACTTATTATCTCAATAGATCGAAAATTATTTCATTTTTAACCAACTTTTCGTATTTCAAATTGAAATATATAAACAAATTTATAAATAGAAATATATAAATAACAACCACTTGATTTTTGTAAACAAAAAATTTATTTTTTAGTGAATAAATTTATAATAGTATCGTAAATATGAAAAATTAAATAGAAATAGTAATATATAATTTTAATTTTTCGAATTATATTATATATAAACATTTTTACATTATAAAAATTGAAAAGAGCAATCATAAAAATAATAATGTCAAAACTGGTTTTTGTTTGTCTAAATTTTTTCAGAATCTATGTAGTAGACAAGAATATTCGGCTTCGTTTTCCTGTATATAAAGTAATTTTTTACCCACAAACAAACCATGTTGTTACATTAACTGGTACTAGTATGTTCCTCTAGCTCAAGTATCAATCGTCAGAAAACGTACTAGTACGTGTCCTGCATACAATGTGTTAATTTATAGTGAATGCTAAGAATAACAACTCATATTTTTTCGTCTAAATAGTATCCTATGGATAAGAATCACTTTATTATTCTGAAAAGAAATGCACATTTTCAGTAATGATCCTTTTGAAACAATAATTAATAAATTTTAAATTTATCATGAATTTACCTTTAAATTATAAGAAACATTCACATAAATATAATAGCAATATTATATTAAATTTTCAAGTACATTGGTTCAAACCAAAATGAATTTTAAGAGTTCATAATGAATAGAAAAGCGTAGACGTAAATAGTAATGTACATGAAACAAAATGTTATAGACGATTATATTAAAAGAGTAATTTCTGCATCATAGCAATTGTAAAATTAGAAATTGCAGCCTTGTAATACAATTACTTTGCATATTATGAAGAGAAAATGTACGAAGAAAATTTTTCCTTGTTGGTGACTCGAATGCTTTAAAATTGTATAAAACCTTCCCGTAAATATGTTAGTAATAGAATATTGAATTTTCAAGAAAATTGATTAAAAACGAAATGAATTTCAAGAGTTTATAATGAATATAAAAGCGTAAGTGTAATTAGAAATGTACATGGAAAAAATATTATAGGCGATTCTATTAAGAGAGTAAGTTTTGCATTATAGCAATTGTAAAATTAGAATTCGCAGCCTTGTACTAAAATTACTTTGCATATTATGAAGAGAAAATGTATGAAGTAAATTTTTCCTTGTTGGTGACTCGAGTATTTTAAAATTGTAAATACCTTCGAATACATATATTACTAATATCATATTAAAGTTTCAAGTAAATTGGTTAAAAACGAAATGTATTTCAAGAGTAGAGTTCATAATGAATATAAAAGCGTAGGCGTAATTAGAAATGTACATGGAACAAAATGTTGTAGATGATTATATTAAAAGAGTAAATTTTGCATTATAGAAATTGCAAAATTAGAAATTTCCGCCTTGTAATAAAATTACGTTGCATATTATGATGAGAAAATGTACGAAGTATATTTTTTCTTGTTGGTGGCTCAAGTATTTTCTTCCTAAGCATTGACGGTTAACAACATTTCGCTTAGTAATTCACGTAGCGAACCACGATAAGTCTGGTAAAGAAGAAATCCTCGCTTTCCAACGTTGCTGTATTGAGAATGACGCGAGGGGCGGTTTTAATGAAAAGTACTTTCCAACCAGCAGGACGTGAGGCAGAATATTAAGTGAGGCTCCCTTCATAATTTTAACACGAATATTTGTGAATAAACTTTCAGAGGTGGGATAAATAACGGATATTCATTCCCGAGGGAAATTTAACTTTTTTACATTTTTTTTATTGGATGACATGTTTAGAAACATATTAATAGTTTCTAAAACTCTTTTAATAGCATTTTATTTTGGCAAGTAAATGCCGTTTTTTTTATTTAAAATCGTAAGATTCTAACAACTCACGAATCTCAACTAAATTCGTTGCCTCGTTTTGATTCGCCGACGATTGACGTCATACTCATCATTTCTGATTAAGACAGTTGACGTAATGTTCAATCTTTGCAAATAGTGTCTTGTATATATTAAAAATATTGTAATGTATTTTCGCATATTATTTAAGCATGAATTCATTGATCTGCATTGATATTTGTTATGAGTAAAGTTTTATAATTATCGTATTTTTATTTGTGGCAACACATATTTTTAAAGTGCAAATACGAGTATCTGTAATGTATGTATATGTTGTCTGCCTGTATAAGAGTGAGTGTAACAGTAGCAGACAGCTCGGTTGCATCGAAAGTGCTGATGTTTGTTTATGTAACTTGTATGTACTTTCGGTAATTAATCATCTGTAACGTTGTTTCATTTTGATATCCAGAGCTCTACGTCATTCAATATACTATCTTTAATAAATGCCTGTTTCTTGATCTAGTTGTTTTATTTAACTGCGCATTGCGAATCATTTCTGAGCATGGTTTTATATATGATGTGATCCCTCCGGATACTTCTTTAATAATCGTCGAGTCATAGCAGGGATCTCCATGTGTGTGTGTAACTGTAGATGTATAACAACACAATTGATATATTGCCCATTTTATATTCCTATTTTAGGAATGATGGCTAAATGAAATTGCATTGCTTTTTACTTGTTGGATTTTAATCCAATATATACATAGGTGTTCGTAAACTTTCACAGTTCAAAATGTACTTTAGTACTCTAGTTCACACACACACAAATCTGCCTTTTGTATTTTACTACACATTTACAGTCAGAACCCAAGCTTGCAATTCCAATACTCATCATTCATGTTTTTATTGCCCATTTTATATTTCTATTTTAGAAACGATGGCTGGATGAAATTGCATTCATTTTTACTTCTTGACTTTTAATACAATGTATACACAGGTGTTCGTAACATTTCACAGTTCAAAATGTACCTCAGTACTCTATTTCACAAACAAAAATCTGCTTTCTGTATATTACTATACATTTACAATCAGAATCCAAGCTTGCAATACCAATACTCATCACTCATGTTTATATTGCTTATTTTATATGACTATTTTAGGAACGATGGCTGTATAAAATTGCATTCATTTTTACTTCTTGGCTTTTAATCCAATGTATACGTAGGTACTCGTAAACTTTTAAAGTTCAAAATGTACCTTAGTACTCTATTTCACAAGCAAAAATCTGCCTGCTGTATTTTACTATACATTTACAGTCAGAACCCAAGCTTGCAATTCCAATACTCATCATTCATGTTTTTATTGCCCATTTTATATAAATACTTAAGGAACCATAGTTGAATGAAATTGCATTGATATTTACTTCTTGGCTTTTAATCCAATGTATACATAGGTATTCGTAGCCTTTAACAGTTCAAAATGTACCTTAGTACTCTATTTCACAAACAAAAATCTGCCTTCTGTATTTTACTATACATTTACAGTCAGAAACCAAGCTTGCAATTCCAATACTCATCATTCATTGTTTAAAGTTTCAGATACGACACTAGAGTACCCGCACTACACGATCGAGTTATCTTATCGAGTGATCTTATAATTAAAAATATGGGCTATTTACTCAGTGTAATTGGAAAAGAATATTTTTATAACATATTTATGTTTGTGTGTGTGAGTAACTGTAAATGTATAACAAAGAATTGATATATTGCCCATTTTATATTCCTATTTTAGGAACGATGGCTGAATGAAATTGCATTGATATTTACTTCTTGGCTTTTAATACAATGTATACATAGGTACTCGTAACCTTTTAAAGATTCAAATGTACCTTAGTACTCTATTTCAAAAACAAAAATCTGTCTTCTGTATTTTACTACGCATTTACAGTCAGAACCCAAGCTTATAATTCCAATACTCATCATTCATGTTTTTATTGCCCATTTTATATTCCTATTTTAGGAACGAAGGATGAATGAAATTGCATTGATTTTTACCTCATGCTTTTAATCCAATATATACATAGGTGTTCGTAACCATTTGTTGTTAAAAATGTACCTTAGTACTCTATTTCACAAACAAAAATATGCCTTCTGTATTTTACTATACACTTACAGTCAGAACCAAAGCTTGGAATTATAATGTTCATCATTAATTGTTTAAAGTTTCAGATACGACAGCATACTCGCACTACACAATACATAGTGTGATCGTATAATTAAAAATATGGGCTATATACACAGAGTAATCTGAAAAGATTATTTTATAACATATTATATTTGTGTGTGTGTGTGTAACTGTAGATGTATAACAACACAATTGATATACTGCCCATTTTATATTCCTATTTTACGAACGATATCTGAATGAAATTGCATTTATTTATACTTCTTGGCTTTTAATCCAATGTATACATAGGTGATCGTAAACTTTTAAAGTGCAAAATGTACGTTAGTACTCTATTTCACAAACAAAAATCAGCCTTTTGAATTTTACAATACATTTACAGTCAGAAACCAAGCTTGCAATTCCAATAGTCCTCATTCATTGTTTATATTGCCCATTTTATATTCCTATTTTAGGAACGATGGCTGAATGAAATTGCATTAATTTTTACCTCTTGGTTCTTTATCCAATGTATACATAGGTGTTCGTAACCTTTCACAGTTCAAAATGTACTTTAGTACTCTATTTCACAAACAGAATTATGCCTTCTGTATTTTACTATACACTTACAGTCAGAACCAAAGCTTGGAATTATAATGTTCATCATTCATTGTTTAAAGTTTCAGATACCACACTAGCATACTAGCACTACAAGATCGAGTAATCTTATCCAGTGATCTTATAATTATAAATATGGGCTATTTACTCAGAGTAATCTAAGAAGAATATTTTTATAACATATTTATGTTTGTGTGTGTGAATAGCTGTAGATGTATAACAAAGAATTGATATATTGCCCATTTTATATTCCTGTTTTAGGAACGATGACTAAATGAAATTGCATTAATATTTACTTCTTGGCTTTTAATCCAATGTATACATAGGTGAACGTAAACTTTTAAAGTTCACAATATACCTTAGTACTCTATTTCATAAACAAAAATCTGCCTTTAGTATTTTACTATGCATTTACAGTCAGAACTTAAGCTTGCAATTCCAATACTCATCATTCATTTTTATTTCTTGGCTTTTAATCCAATGTAGACATAGGTGTTCGAAACCTTTCAAAGTTCAAAATGTACCTTAGTACTCTATTTCACAAACAGAATTATGCCTTCTGTATTTTACTTTATACTTACAGTCAGAACCAAAGCTTTCAATTCTAATGCTCATCATTCATTGTTTAAAGTTTGAGATACGACACCAGCGTACTCGCACTACACGATCGAGTGTAACTCCTTTTTTTAAATTCCCCGTATTTCTCCGCCACTCCTCTCCCAGTCTTTGGAAAAACGTGGCCGTCACAATGAAGTGTGCCCTAATCGATCCGCTGCAGGCTCTCCCGGAGTGCGGCCCAAAAATGTTCTCGAGAGCATCCTATCCCCTCTTCTGAATGAGATCTCGGTTTCTTGGCCAAGAGCCAAGACGTCAATGAACGCGCGTTTTTCCCGAACTGTCCTCGGTTGGCCGTCTCCACTTTTAGCAGCGATTTAGGTCTGGGGTTTTAGTTCCGGATTAGTAGTTCGAGATATCGTAGGGTTAATGCTGGATACGATATAAACAATACTTCTTTATATTTCCCGTATTTATTCAAAATTTTCATAGTTTATTTCCGGATAAGTTTATTGGAGCAGCTTGACTCTTTAATGAACAGGATTTCAAATTCTGTGGTATCTAATAAAATTAGACTATAAATATTATCTATGAACATTATAAATGAAATATATAAAAGAAAAATTATTTTAAATTTCTTAAAAGATGGAGATTTGGAATGTGATTTAACTGGGAAAAGATTCTCTTGTACAACATAAAAATAATAATTTACTAAAATTGTAGTTATTCTAGAAGAAAGTAACCATTATTATTACTTTTATTATTATAATGATATATAAATAAATAATTATAAATCTTGTTTTGGAAGACCACTTTTATTTATTTATTATTTATTGAATATGTTACCAGTTTTATTACTTAGATATAACTATAAAGATTTGTAATAATACTATATTGGAGATGAAAAACATAATTAACAGAATGACAAATAACTAAATTTTTAAATTTTTATTTATTTATTTTTGGATTAATAAAAAAATATGAATCTAGATCTCTGTGTAAAGATACAAAAATTCAGTTTCACAAATAACTAATTATACCAAGAGTCTTATATGGTAAATATTACTGGATAATAAATAAAACAATAAAAAAATTTGTTAATTTTTTAAGGAAACAAAATGAGAAGAAATTTTGGAGCAGATAAAGAAGACATAACATGAAATATAACAAATGTTACAGAAATGGTAAAAAATATATAGAGAGAACTTAATATAGTAAAATTTATTGAAGTATTACAAATAAAATAGTTAGGTTATATAGAGAAACAGAAAGGTAAAAATCCGGTAAAACCATGTAATGTTTCATAAACCTGATGGAAAAAGAAAGAGTGGGAAACACAGAACAAGATGACTTTACCAAGTCGAGTGAAGAGCATTGTTTTCAATTCCTGTAGGACAACGGCATTGTGTAGACCTAAATGGTTTAATTATAAAAACAACCTTAACAATATTTATTGAAGCATTACAAATAAGATAGTTAGGTTATATAGAGAAACACAAAGGTAAAAATCCGGTAAAACCATGTAATGTTTCATAAACCTGATGGAAAAAGAAAGAGTGGGAAACACAGAACAAGATGACTTTACCAAGTCGAGTGAAGAGCATTGTTTTCAATTCCTGTAGGACAACGGCATTGTGTTGACCTAAATGGTTTAATTATAAATAACTTAACAATATTTATTGAAGTATTACAAATAAGATAGTTAGGTTATATAGAGAAACACAAATATAAAAATCCGGTAAAACCATGTAATGTTTCATAAACCTGATGGAAAAAGAAAGAGTGGGAAACACAGAACAAGATGGATTTACCAAGTCGAGTGAAGAGCATTGTTTTCAATTCCTGTAGGACAACGGCATTGTGTAGACCTAAATGGTTTAATTATAAAAACAACCTTAACAATATTTATTGAAGCATTACAAATAAGATAGTTAGGTT
>CM063500.1:92131535-92134035 GCA_032207245.1 Pardosa pseudoannulata
CTTTAAATAATATATATATGTGTGTGTGTGTGTGTGTTTGTGTGTGTGTGTTTGTGTGTTTGTAGTGTGTGTGTGTGTGTGTGTGTGTTGTATATATATAAAATTTAACCACCCGTAATATTTGTCATTAAGCAAATCTATTTCTTTAAATATAATTGTATTTTAATGAAATTATAAGAATACGAAATAAATGTCTGGATGCATGAATGATTATCTAATAAAATAAATGTTGAATAATTTAATGTATAACAAAATATTAATAGATACCTATTTCAAATTTTATTGACTATTCGAGCATAAAAAACTACTTAAAGTGCATTAATGATATTATTTTATTAAATATTAAATTCAATTCACTGATATTTGCCACTTGAGTAAGATCATATCGTTGAATATGTATAATGGTCTAATGATTATGCTGGTAATTACTTTACAAATGGATTTAAACTGATTTTAGTTAGTAAGGGTAACATTTCATTTGTTTATTTCGACTAGTTAAAGATGGTCATAATTTAACGTATTGAATTAACTTTAATTTCAGTCATTTTGACGGATTGGAATAAAGAGAAGAATGTAACATATTGGATTAACTTAATTTAATAAATGTTTGTTAAATAATTTCAATTGAAAACTTTTTTATAGTGCTTACTACTTACTAAAATATTACTTACTAGCATTTAGCCCGTCATATAACAGGATCAGTAAATTATTTAATTTGCCATAATTGTAAAGCACCTTATGATTCAGGTAAAAAAATTGGTTTGTTTTTTGGCTGCGAATGATCTGGTACATGCTCAATAATTTATTTATCTTCATACTCCTCTAAAGTCTCCCGATACTGTGGATGCATTTTAGAATCCCTTTGAATTCATTTAGTCAAACTGTGTAGTTATGTATAAAAAACAAAAACACAAATAAGCAAACTTCTTATTTTCAATGATATATAACTTCAACGCTATATATTTAGATACTATATATTTATAGACTCCTAGTCTTTTTTAAAAAGAATTTTTTGTTAATACCGGTGATGAAATTTTCATTGCAACAAAAAATTATAGATGATTAAATATAAAATTATCACATGTGTATCTAATCTATTATTTAAGCCAAATATAAATTAAAATTATTGACGTTATATCTGAGTTAAGTGATAAAACGTATGAAAACAATGCAGACGATATTTAAATAATTTAAAATAAGAAATGATTAGATGAGATGGTTAAAGGAATGCGTCATAAAGCTAAAAAAATGTTTTTTTTACCTATTTATTATGTGAGTAATTGATAAATTCAATCGCCTTCTCTTAACCGGGGAAAATAGTGCTTCCAAAAAGGGGGAAAGAATGAATTTCGAACTTTTTTAAGACGACAGTATTTTTTGCTGGGATATGATTCATATTTATAGCAATTTATTTTATAATCTGGTGGATTGTTTAGGATAATATAAACTTTACTTGATTTGAATTTTACTAATTCTAACTCATCCAGATTCTAGTATGGATTCTTCTATCCATTCCAGGTCCAACCACTTCATAAATTTGAGGACGGATGGACAGATAACTTAGACTATTATTATATAAGGGATTTGGATACATTTTAATGCAGTTATAATGCCTTATACTTATATTCCAATCTAACAAACTTTTAACATAATTTACGACTATTTTATGACTTAATAAAACATTTTTAATAAAATATTTTTATTTCTATTAATACTGAGAAATATTTAATGAGAAAAGTAAAATACTTTTATTTATCATAATTTTTTTTAGTTCTTTAGTAAATAACAGAAAAGAAAATCAGAGCTATATCATTTACTGTAATTTTGTTTACAGAGATCAATATAACTAAGCATTGTAAAATACCCAGTAGTGTAATATATAATTCATTTAAAATCAATATAAGCTATACGAAATGTTTAATTCTTTTACTTGATAATTCTTTATAAGATTAAATTAAAGCATCAAATAATTTGCAATTACAAAATTGCACCAAAAATCTACCTAGGTTTTCTCAAATATTAAATCAGAAAAGGTGTAAAATACTTTTATTTATCATAGTTTTTTGGAGTAATTAGTAAAGAGTTTTTAGTAAATAAAAGAAAGCAATTCAGAGCTATATCATTTACTATATCATATTTGTTTATAGTAATCAATATAGGTAAGCATTGAAAATAACTAGTAGTGTAATATGTAATGCATTTAAAATCAATATATGCTATACGAAATGTTTAATTCTTTAACTTGATAATTATTTATGATATTAAATTAAAGCATCAAATAATTTGCAATTACAAAATTGCACCAAAAATCTACCTAGGTTTTCTGAAATATTAAATCAGAAAAGGTGTAAAATACTTTTATTTATCATAGTTTGTTTTGAGGAATTAGTAAAGAGTTTTTAATAAATAAAAGAAAGCAATTCAGAGCTATATCATTTACTATAAATTTTATTATAGTAATCAATATAAGTAAGCATTGTAAAATACCTAGTAGTGTAAT
>CM063500.1:92141535-92146535 GCA_032207245.1 Pardosa pseudoannulata
ACCTGGTATTTATATAATTTTATATATACATATATGTATATAAGGGTGATAAGAACTAGATACTCGCTGAGTAAAGAAAGTTTAATTGAAATTTAATAGGTAAAAGTACAATTTTTCTTGTTATATTGTGACACTAATGTATGATTTACATCCTTCTCTGAATACCCTATTTTTGTGTTATTTACCAATTTTTTCGGCTAAACTGTAATATATTTTGTACAGACTTATGATAATGTGTATAGACGATGATTTTAGACTTATTTTTATATAGTGAGGATGAAATAATAATAAAGTATGCAGATCTCGAAAACAAACCTAATTTCTCAGTAACTGATACTTTTATTGATCAGCTTTTAAAACTTAAAATAAGAATTTCCTCAGCGCTCTTTTTTTAGACTTTTAAGTGCTTTTGAAGCATGAAGGTAACACTTTTGGCATTTGGGGAAAAAGTTTATTTTAAAAAAATGCTCTATAACTGCACTAAACAGTGTAAAATTTAGTATCGTATTTCGCGTTTTTACGATAGGAAATTTGCATTAATTTCCATAAGATATTTTGATCAATGATGTTTTAAGAGATCGTAGGAATTTTTATAAATTATAAAATGAGCTTGGTATTTTAGCGATTGTTTTTAAAGTACTTGAACCTGAATTTTTTCCATTTATCTATTAAGGTAGCTAGTTTCCTTCAAATAAATTATATAATATTCAATACTTCTAAATTATTTTTTTAATAAGATCTTTTCATCACTTATATTAACTCCAAAAAATAGAAAAAACTTTGTTACCATGATTTGTCCTACCCCCTACCCCCCAAACAATAAATAAATAAAAATTTTACATTCACAAGAAACTGTTATTGCAAATATAAGGCTGTACTGTTACGTAATAACAGATAATACCGTAAAAACCGTAAACAAGTCATATATGGTATTTTATAATACGATTTACACATTTAGACATTTCATTAATAGACACTGATACAAAGTAGAAATATAGTTAGTATTCTCACAAATAGATGGCGTATATAACATTTATATAATTTATTTGAAGCTAGTTTCCTTCAATTAAATTATATAATATTCAATACTTCGAAAGTATTTTTATAATAAGATCTTTTCATCATTTATATTAACTCCAAAAAATAGAAAAAAAAATGTGTTACTATGATTTCCCCCCCCAAATAAATAAATAAATAAATAAATAAAAACGTTAAATTCACAACAAACTGTTATTGCAAATATAGTGCTGTACTGTTAGGTAATAACAGACAATAACTTAAAAACCGTAAACAAGTCATATATGGTATTTTATAATATGATTTGCACATTTAGACATTTCATTCATAGACACTGATACAAAGTAGAAATATAGTTAGTATTTTCACAAATAGATGGCGTATATAACATTTATTTAATTTATTTGAAGCTATTTTCCTTCAAATATATTATATAATATTCAATACTTCGAAAGTATTTTTATAATATGAACTTTTCATCATTAATATTAACTCCAAAAAATATAAAAAAAAATTGTTACCATGATTTTATCTCCCCCCCCCCAAAAAAAAAATAAATAAATAAAAACTTTAAATTCACAACAAACTGTTATTGTAAATATAATGCTGTACTGTTACGTAATAACAGACAATATTTTAAAAACCGTAAACAAGTCATATATGGTATTTTATAATACGATTTGCACATTTAGACATTTCATTAATAGACACTGCTACAAAGTAGAAATATAATTAGTATTCTCACAAATAAATGGCATATATAACATTTATATAATTTATTTGAAGCTAGTTTAATTCAAATAAATTATATAATATTCAATAATTCGAAAGTATTTTTATAATAAGATCTTTTCATCACTTATATTAACTCCAAAAAATAGAAAAAAATTTGTTACCATGATTTGCCCTACCCCCTACCCCTTCAAAAAATAAATAAATAAATAAATTAACATTCACAACAAACTGTTATTGCAAATATAAGGCTGTACTGTTACGTAATAACAGATGATATCATAAAAACCGTAAACAAATCATATATGGTATTTTATAATACGATTTGCACGTTTAGACATTTAATTCATAGACACTGATACAAAGTAGAAATATAGTTAGTATTCTCACAAATAGATGGCGTATATAACATTTATATAATTTATTTGAAGCTAGTTTCCTTCAAATAAATTATATAATATTCAATAGTTCGAAAGTATTTTTATAATGAGAACTTTTCATCAATTATATTAACTCCAAAAAATAGAAAAAAAATTTGGTAGCATGATTTGCCCTACCCCTTACCCCTTCAAAAAATAAATAAGTAAATAAATTTACATTCACAACAAACTGTTCTTTAAAATATAAGTCTGTACTGTTACGTAATAACAGACGATATCGTAAAAACCGTAAACAAGTCATATATGGTATTTTATAATACGATTTGCATATTTAGACATTTCATTCATAGACACTGACACAAAGTAGAAATATAGTTAGTATTCTCACAAATAGATGACGCTACAAAGTTTAGTTCTCTGAAGATATTTAAATTTTACCAATTTAAAAAATGACAATCGGGCTTACTCTGAACGTTTGCGAGTCGGTTCGCACATTCGTTGTGACGTCACTTTGACTTCAATTTGCGGACATTATGCGGTCAAACCATCAAGCTGAATTCAAAGTGATGTCACAAGGAACTTGCGAACCAATTCGCAACTTCCAGACTAAGCCCCATAGTATGACTAGCACCTAATCTCCTTTTAAAACGTTTTGAAATTATCAAAAATCGTGTTATTTCTATATCAAATAGAATATTTTGCTACTTTGAAATAATCCATAAATAATATCTACACGTGATAATTAACAGCGATACAAAGTTTTATGTTTAAAGTGCAAAATAATACTTGAACCAACTTGACAGAAATAATCACCGATTACACAAACACTTTTTATTCACTCCAGACAATTTATTCAAACATTCTTTTATCCTGTAGAATTTCCTACATTTATAAAGGAAACACTCTTCTTCACTCTAAGGCTGTAAAACTTTGTCTTTCATGGATTAAAACATGGCATCCGAGGAAAAACGCGTTTTTAATCTTTGACACAAAGTTTGTAGCTCTTTCCTACCTCGACACATCGTTCTTCCAATAATTGTGCGCACCGGGACTCATTAGAAAAGAGGTACTTCTCCGGCTACCCTCCCCTCTTTAATCCCAACTGATTCTTGAAAAAGAGAAGAAAATCCCTCCCATTTCCGTTTCTATGGTGATGGTTGGTCACAAAGGAATCACGCGTGTTTTTCTCTTTATTTTTTCTTTCTGCATTAAAAATTCCGTAACATCCTGTGATACATGTGCGAATGCCTCAGAGGTATATATTGGGTTGGCAACTAAGTAATTGCGGATTTCACTCATAGATGGCGTCAGTTGAATTTTTTGGTTTTCATGCGTAGTACAAATGTAAAACCTATTTTGTTATTTGATAGTTGGCAATTCAGCTGTCAATCAGTAAAAAAAGTTTTTTGATCGGTTTCATAGTTTTCGCTTGGCCTTCGTTGAAGAATGGAAAATCAAAAGGAACATTTTCTTCATATTTTGCTTTTTTATTTCCGCAAAGGGAAAAATGCATCACAAGCTCATAAAAAATAATGTGATGTTTATGGTGACGAAGCCTTAAAAGAATGGCAATGTCAAAATTGGTTTGCCAAATTTCATTCTGGTAATTTTTCACTCAAAGATAAAAAATGCTCTGGTCGTCCAGTTGAAGTTGATGACGCCCAAATCAAAGCAATGATCGATTCAGATCGTCACAGTACAACACATGAGATTGCAGAGACGATTCATGTATCACATACAGGCATTGAAAATCCCTTAAAACAACTTGGTTATGTTCAAAAACTCGATATATAGGTTCCTCACGAACTGAAAGAAACACAACGCATTTAATGCAGCGCATTAACAGCGGCAATTTGCTAAAGAAACGTAATGAAAATGATCCGTTTTTTAAAACGACTGATAACTGTGATGAAAAATGGGTATATCAAACGGAATCAAACGGTATATCAAACTGAAAAGATCTTGCAGCAGGCCAGGTGAACACACTCAAACAACATCAAAAGCTGATATTCATCAAAAGAAAGTTTTGTTATCAGTTTGGTGGGATTACAAAGGAATTGTCTACTTTGAACTCTTACCACCCAACCGAAAGATCAATTCTGATGTCTACATTAAACAACTAACGAAATTAAACAATGCAGTTGAAAAAAGTGGCCCGAATTGTAAAATTGAAAAGGTGTTGTATTCCATCATGACAATGCAAGGCCACACACATCTTTGGTCACTAGGCAAAAATTATTGGAGCTTGGTTGGGATGTTTTGCCACATCCACCATATAGTCCTGATCTTGCACCATCTGATTACTTTTTGTTTCGATCTTTACAAAACTCCTTGAATGGTAAAAATTTCAATAATGATGATGATGTCAAATCGTGCCTGATTCAGTTTTTTGCTAATAAAAACCAGAAGTTTTATGAACGTGGGATTATGATGCTGCCTGAAAGATGGCAAAAGGTCATTGATCAAAATGGGCAATACATTACAGAATAAAGTTATTTAGTTCCATGAAAAATTGTCTTTGATTTTCTAAAAAAAATCCGCAATTACTTAGTTGCCAACCCAATAGTATGTTTTCTAAATTTTCTAAGTTCAGGATAACCTCGAATTTTGCGTAATATCTTAGCAAAATTTACCATAAGGTGTAATTAGAAATAGTATAGTTAAATAGCAATTTTATATTATGCCACATAATTAGAGTGTCGAATTGGATAAGTGGTTGTTGTTTTCTTGGTCAAAAGAAGCACGATTGAGTCATGCGCTAGTCGTAGTAAGCAAAGGGGTGTTCCTTTCGTGTTAAGGAGCACCTCAAGGGTGAATGTACAACTTCTTGCCCCTTTTGAAGTAATTTCGAATTTTTGAATCATGTAATCT
>CM063500.1:92156535-92161535 GCA_032207245.1 Pardosa pseudoannulata
TATTGTAGACTATACAAAATATTCGTAAATGGGAACTTGGAACACTAGTATATATATATGGAAATACACATGTACTCAAAATTAAGCTAACTCACTTATTTTTCGATTTCCAGAAGATATTTCCAAAAGACTACATGACAGAAGTATGTATGTAAAAATATCTCTTTCTCGTAACTCAAAAAACACTCACTTCCAGTATAATATTGCAAAAACGTCGAATTTTTGAGCTACAGATAAGCGATGATTATAAAATGGTTTAAGTGGAATATGCAAAATCTGTTGGTTATTATGTACTGTGACAGATATAGTAAATATAACAAGTTCTAAACCTTTAATAGCTAACTTTATCAGAGAGCTGTAGAAATTAGAAACATTCACGACAAAAAATACTACTTAAATTAACTCTAAAGTAACAATTAGTTAAATCATTTTATTCTATTAGCGTTGTGAAGTCGGTAAATGACTGCTCTAGAAATAATTAGGGGATTTATGCATAGTGAACCCGTATCTATATATAAAAATAAAACTAGTAAAATATCTTATCTACAATAATCAAACCACTACTATCTTTCGTAGCTGGAGTGTCTAGGTAGGCATAACTGCACCGAACGTTATCCTCTTGACGGAATAAAATGAAATCCACAACGTTCTTCAAATTTATGCTTTCTGACTGAATAAGGTTAAACGTTCACCATCAGAACTGATACCAAACTTTTCCAGTTGTTGTGAGCACATATGAAAAGTTGTGTATGAATGGTAAATCGACCTGTCGCCGACCAAGGGTGTGTAGTCCACGGCACACTGGATCCAGAGAAGGTCGGAGACTGCTATGGATTGTTTGCCTTGAAGAGGTACAACAGTCAAAATCACCGAATACTAACAGTGGCAACCCAGACAGTGTTTCTCAACACACTGTGCAACAAACAATGCTGCGTTTAGGTCCAAAGTACTGACGACACGTCATTGCCAGCTACGTCTTCAGTGGACGAATAAATATCTGAACTAGATATTAGAAGAAAGGAAGGAAGTTGCATTGTGCGATGAATCAAGTTTTCTGGTCCATCAAATCGAGGACAAGTACGAATACACCGATTTCCAAAGGAGACCCTTTCGACAATTCGACGGAGACAAGACGCTGGAGCAGGTATTATAGTATGAGCAATTTTTCCATGGTGCTCATTGGAACCCATAATCCCTGTAGACAACCCCTGATGTCTGTAAGCTACTTGCAGACCAAGTTCATTCATTCCTGACAAAAGTATTTTCAGTGATGGGTGATGTATACCATCACGGTAATGCACCATGTCATAAGGATCAAATCGTCAGGGAGTGGGTCGAGGAACATTCCAGTGACTTTTATGTCTTTCATGTCCAAATCATGTCTTCACCTCCATGTTTACCTGACCTTATTTCAATAAAGTATTTGTGGTCCCACCTGGAAAACCAAACTCGTCCTACCACGGCTACTCAATCGTAACGGGCGAGAATTGCAGAACAAGTTGGTGAGCGCTTGGAACCAGAAACCTCAGACTACCTGTCAGAACCTGGGGGAGTCAATATCAAACCGGACGCTGATGTTATATATGTATATGTCAGGTTTAAAAATGGGGATTAAGAATTAAGAGAGTTATAATTAAAAAAAGAACTCATTAACGACAACGTAATAGGCGAAACACACCCTTGAGTGGAACTATACAGATTATAAAAGCTGACAAGAGAGTAGACATTGGAATTTTGCTTAGGTAGCAATGCCAAAATAGTCAGTTCTGATCGAGAACTCTGGCTGGTAACATCCTCAACGCTTGTCGTGGCCAAGTGTAAGGTTTCTAAAAGGCATAGCTATTACAATAAAGAAGTTTTTATATATGAAATGAAATGAGTCTTCCATGTCATACACACACACACACACACACACACATATATATATATATATATATATATATATATATATATATATATATATATATATATATATATATATATATATATATATATATATATATGATATTAGTAAACGAGCATCAATTTAATTGTATTCCTTTTAATATTTACATCTGTTTAGTTATTAGATACATTTACTTAATAAATTTCTCTCTGGGAAAGAGAGTATCTGCTCGAAATTGCTAAATAAAAGGCTTCGTTACTTTTTATTTCAATAAAATTAAGTGTTTCATATTTGTAACCAAGACTGTAACGACATTCTCGACTAGTAATGTATTAGTAAATGTAGGTTTACATAAATATCAATATTACTACAATTCATGATATTATAGCATTCCACATTAACGTTATAACAGAATGTCCCTCTTAGAAATTATTAAAGGAAATTCAATAAACTGAGAAAGAAATTTAAAATCAGTTTATCTTATTCTCTCTTTCTAACAGTTTCAGTTCTTTGGTTAATGGATTTTGTCTGGGAAAAGAACCACCTGCCTCGAGACTGCTCAGTGAACTTACGGCTTAACAGCTTTGCTACATTGTATTAAAATAAAGTTAGGCTTTTCACATTTGTAGCTTAGCCTCAGAAAAATGTGAAGATCTCATGTTTTAGTAAATGTGGACGTCCATACAATTGCAAGTATGTATATATATGTGTGTGTGTATCCTTCATTTAGTGTACTCTAAAATTCCACGATTATCCCAAACACACACGCAGATATATTCAGATATAAATGTGTATATATATTCATATATATATATATATATATATATATATATATATATATATATATATATATATATATATATATATAAATATATATATATATAATATATATATATATATATATATATATATATATATATATATATATATATATATATATATATATATATATATATATATATATATGTATATATATATATATATGTATATATATATATATATATATATATATATATATATATATATATATATATATATATATATATTTATATATTTATATATATATATAATATATATAAATATATATATATATATATGTATATATATATATATGTATATATATATATATATACATATATATGTATATATATATATATGCATATATATATATACATATATATATATATATATATATATATATATATATATAATATATATATATATATATATATATGTATATGGGGTTTGGATATATGTCTATATAATTGTTAATATGGATTGGTCTCTCACTTGGTCGAAAGTGTACGGCACTGCTTTTCGGCAGTGTTCATAGATTTAAATTCCACCCCTGGCAAAGACTTTCGAAATTGAATTTGAGCAGATGATTCTACGGGCTTAGTGTGGACATGCGGACGTGTGGTATAACGTCACTTTGATGTCAGCTTGATCGTTTGGTCGCATAATGTCCGCAAGCTGATTTCAAAGTGACGTCGCAACGAACGTTCGAACCGACTCGCAACGTCTGAAGTAAGCACCCCAGTCTCATCATTCTTTTTGTAGTAACACAGTAAGCCATAAAATTTCAAACCAGGTATATATCCGTCTATGTATGTATATAAATTATGAATGTTTGTGTGTGACTTTACGTCCTGTCATAAAATTTTTGCAATTATTTCTACCACTCAAAAAATTAAACTCTCACATTTGTCCTTTCTCTGAAACAAATTTTTAAAGCTTTCTATTTAATCTGATAAGTGACCGTCATGCTTCAAAGACATAAAACTGATTTCAATAGACTGAGAAAATTATTTGAAATAAATTTGATTTCCGTTTCTCTTCTGTGTTTACGGCCGTTTGAGTTGTTTGGATAATGGATTTTCGTCTGGGAAAGAAATCATCTGTCAGAAACATCTTAATGCACTTTTGAGAGGAACAGTTTCGCTGCTTTGTATTTCAATAAATTTTATTTATAAGATTACCCTAGACTTCTACGGATGTGATAAAGTTATTTCGCAGTAAAGATTGACTTTTTGACATCTCTACCCATTTACACATTTATATGATACAAACACATATATATGTCATATTAATGATTATGTAATTTTTATGAGAACTTTCATTAGGAATATTGTGTAAAAGAAATGTATATATATATATATATATATATATATATATATATATATATATATATATATATATATATATATATATATATATATATATATATATATATATATATATATATATATATATATATATATATATATATATATATATATATATATATATATATATATAAATATATATATATACATATATATATATATATATATATATAAATATATATTATATATATATATATATATATATATATATATATATATATATATATATATAAATATATATATATATATATATATATATATATATATATATATATATATATATATGTATATATATATATATATATATATATATATACATGCATATGTATATGTATATAATATATGTAGATATAGATATATATAGCAGTACGTTTTACAACATGTCATATGTAACAGAAAATATTTTTTACAAAAATCGAAATCTGTTGAAATTTAAATTCAAATAATATGTGTTGTCACCTTTTACCCCGAATTCATTTGTTACTAAATTATAGTTAGAAAATATTCTACAGGATATAAGTAAATTAATAATACTAAATATATTTTCTGAAAATCAGTAAAAAATTTAAAGCATTCTGTTTTTAAATTATTTTGTTAATTTTTAAATGCTCCCTGCTACTTAATTTTTATAAATTCCTACAAAAAACTACCATTCACCTCTAATGTACACAAGATTTATTTGTTTATAAATAAAAAATATCTGAAGATACGTAGAGAGAATAAATATTAATAATATGTATCTGGTTCTTCAATATTCTATTTAATATTCAAAGCCATTAAGGTATTGAAACCCGATTTAAATTTTAAAAAATCAGAATTTGTACCAAAAATACAGCGTACAGAATAAAAAATGTGTTTCATAAATATTTATGAGCATTTGCATTATGAATATTGTGTAAAGGAAATGTGTATTTGAAGTGATTTTTATCACTTGGAATTGATGCAAATAA
>CM063500.1:92166535-92174035 GCA_032207245.1 Pardosa pseudoannulata
ATATATATATATATATATATATATATATATATATATATATATATATATATATATATATATATATATATATATATTATGTATAAAGACAGAGATAAGGAAAAAGATAAATAATAAAAAGTAGGGAGAGAGAACAAAATTTGAGAGGAAATGAGACTGGGTTAGGGGAAGGTGGATAAAAAGTCAAAATGTAGTGAAGGAAATAACTAAAAATATAGAGAAATAATAGAAAATTTATATAAGGACGTGTGAAAAAAAAGTGGAAGAAAAGAATGAGAGACAGATAAAGTAAGTAGATAGATGGCTATAAAGATTATTTTCAGTGAGGATTTTTCTTTTGTGGGGTGAAAATTTAAAACATTGGATTTCATCCAAATATACAGATCACCTTTTTATCATAGTATGCAGCCGATAAACGAGGATTATACTTTTTTTTGTATGTGAAATATATTTAAATTTTTGTCATAAAAATGTTTTTTTTTCTCGATACAAAAACATTTAAAAGCATTAATCTGTTTTCTAGGAAAATTTACTAGGAATTCGTTTTAAATTGATACACAACTAAACTCTTAATTTTAACAAAGAAACGAATGATACACGTTATCCTTGAAATAACTGCTCTGATACAGAAGTGTATTTAAAAGGAAAAAGAAGGAAATAATGACTTAATATTTGGGAACGAAGGCTTTAAGATTCTTCCCCCCTTTTCGTCATAATTCTCTGTTAAGCCTTTAATCTCAGATTGGGGAAAAACTTAATTTCAGCTATCTGTTACAATTTATTTTAGGTCATTAAAAGCGGCAGCGGCTCTAGCTAATAAAAATAACGTACTAGAAATGTGTTTTAAGAGCTGATGAATTTTTAACCAAGAATATAAATCACTGATTATCTTAATTAATTTAGCAAATATCTCTTGATACAAGGGAGATATTAAATATGCTACAGTTCATTCCCCTCACAAAGGGAGTTTTATACGTCCTCAGTTAATCGTCGGCTCGAAACTCATTCCGGGTTAACCGTCTATACGATCGGGTAATGATTATGATGCATGTACTAGATTAATTAAAAAGTTCGCCGTTGCAGAATGATAAATCTGTCTAGATATTTAAATTTGTGGGGTTATTGTAAAGAGAACAATTCCTTTTAAAAGGACAAAAATTCAATTTTTAATTTGATTTTAAATTACGTTATTCTTTATTTAGAACTATCGGACTTTATCTCCAGCGCTGTTCATTCAAAAGCAACAATAGCAACAATAAGCTTTCAGCTACTTAAAATTTCCCTGAAATTTTAATATTTATGTCACGATAAATTATGAAATATAAGTAAAGATCAGAGAATGAGGGATCAGAAAATAGATAATTTTATATAGAATAGGATTATTACCATAACATAGAATAAAGTTATTACATATCTATTATAGTCTAAATAAGAATATAATAATTCTTATTTAGAATTTAGAATTTTTATTTAGAATTTAGAATTCTTATTTAGAATTCTTTAGAATATAATAATTCTAATAGAAATCTATTTAGAAATAAATTTATATCTTAAGAACATTTGACAGAATCTTTGCACATTTTAACTGTCACATGACCTTAAAATTAATATCCTATTTGCTTTACGTCATACAACATAAAATAGAAAAAATTAATATATTGAAAAAGGTTATAGCAACAATAAACTTTCAGCTACACAAAATTTCCCTGCAGTTTTAATATTTATGTCACACTAAATTAGGAAATATAAGTAAAAATCAGAGAATAAGGGATCAGAAAATAGATAATTTTATATAGAATAGAATTATTACAATAACATAGAATAAAATTACTACATTAAATAGAAATTTATTTAGAAATAAGTTTATATTTTAGGAAAATTTGACAGAATTTTTGCACATTTTTAGCTGTCCTATGTCCTTAAAATTAATATCCGATTCACTTTACGTCATACAATATAAAATAAAAAAATTAGTTTATTGAAAAGGTTATAGCAACAATAAACTTTCAGCTACACAAAATTTCAATGATATTTTAATATTTATGTTAAGATAAATTATGAAATATAACTAAAAATGGATAAGTAAGACTACAGTACAAAACAATCATTTATTAGCATTTTATATAGACACAGTGCGTACTCTGTGAACCAGACTTCACGACTCTCTGGTTTTGGGACTCAATAGCTACTATAATAAATAGAAATCTATTTAGAAAAATAAGTTTATATTTTAGAAACATTTGACAGAATCTTTGACACATTTTAACTGTCATATGACTTAAAAAAATAGGTTACCTAAAACTTTGCTAACGAACCGATATCTAAATAAAATAGAAAAAAATTAATACATTGAAAAGTTTACGGTTCAGCAATAAACATTCAGCTAACAAAAATGTCATGAAATTTTAGTATTTATGTCAATTAAATTATGAAATATAACAAAAAATCAGAGAATAAGGGATCAGAAAATAGATAATTTTATACAGAATAGAATTATTACAATAACATAGAATAAAATTACTACATATAATAAATATAAAATCTATTTAGAAATAGAGTTTTTATTTTAGGAACATTTGACAGAATCTTTGCACATGTTTAGCTATCCTATGTCCTTAAAATTAATACCCTATTCATCTTACATCATACAGCATAAAATGGAAAAAATTAATAAATTAAAAATGTTATAGCATTACTTAAAAGAACTGCTGTAAAAAACTGTTATTAGGAAAATGTACATTATTATTTCAATATTTAAGATGTACACAATATTAAAGTTCTTACGATAACAAATTTTGCATCAGGCCTGAAATGTCTTCTTTGTCTTTATTGCCCGTGTAAGGGCCTTGGTCTGAAAAATAATCTTTTTTTTAGATGACTAATTTGACTAAGTTTCTAGTATTCCTTTTTACAAATAGTCATTTGTCGATATCTTTGAATACAAAGAACTGCTGTTTTTCATGGATATCTTATATTATATAACAAAATGTGTTAGATAACTATAGCCACTGTAAATAGTGACATCCTTCACCTACCTAGCTTATGTACGATGATTCTTCGCACAATGAAGATTTCATTGATAATTTCATTGACAAGTTCCTAATTAGTTCACTGACAAAGGCCATAAAATTTTTTAATCTATTTAAATATTAATGTCTTTAATTTAATTACATATTCGTTTTATTTTTAATTTTTAAACATTAAAATATATAAGTAATTTTACAGACCTATGTATTTAAAATTCAATTAGTAAAAGAAAGTAAAATAAATTAAATTGCAAAGTGCGCTGTTGACTTATGTTTAAACAGTAATAAGATTTTTAAAGAAGTACAAACTTAGATTTTAAAAAAACAGGTACCGTTGTATCTCAGTTTTTTCAAATTTTGAACTCTTAATCGTATTTTAATATGTGCATAAATAACCCTTTTGTATTAATTATTTAATTATAAAATTTATAAAATTATTTTTTTCTCAGTGTGGTTTAACATAAATAGAGCAACTATGTATCAGTTCTCAGTTATGATAAATGCAATTAACATCAAGCACTTATCTAATTTTTTGTAACGATTAGACATTATTTTTCTTTATTTAATAACATTACACACTTTATAATTTTGGAAATACAGAGTTTTTTAAAAACACATACCCAGTTTAATAAGATTATTAGAAAATATTCAGAAACTTGAGAGAGATTACGAAAAATATAATACATCTAAAATAGTTTAAAGTCTGAAATACAATATGAAAAACTGATTCCTATATTTTAAAATAAATATGCAGAAAAAAAGTATTTTTCAATAAATTAAAATAACCATTTGAGTATAAAAATTGAAATAGATTATGAGGTATAAACCCAGCTTGACGTTTAAAAAACAAAAGAAATCTTTTTATTTTCATAGTAAGCTAATGGTATTAAGATGCAATAAATATTTCTTTCATCCTTGTCTTACATGGTGTTAGATAGATAAGAAATTGACTCTGACGCCTGAGTTGTTCTGCGTACCACTTCAAACGAAATCCGATCATACTTGAGTTATTGCGTTTATGTATAACATGTTTACCCCCGTTCTTTTGACAGTCACTTATTTAATCAACGTCGCAACAAACTCATTTGCTGGTCTGCGGGAGCTTCCGAAGATAGAGGAGATTCCTTTGATGCTACGTAATTTCTTTTGGAAAACACGCGCTCTCATTATAGTTGCTGCTTGGGATTCGTCCGGGTGTTAATTGTTTAGCTTTGCTTTCTCGATAAGAGGAATTGATGTGGCAACACCATCAACAGCTTATTGTTTCCTCGATAAATATATTATTCCATTGCTTTGAACTATGATAAATCCTCATAAAGTAAAAACCTGATGTCGATACAACTTAATATAGCTTTGCTTTCTCGATAAGAGGAATTCATGTAACCACACATGCAACATCTTAATGTTTCATCGATAAATATATTATTCAATTGCTCTGATTAATGATAAATCCTCATAAAGTAGAAAGGTGATGTCGATACAACATAATATAACTTTGCTTTCTTTATAAGAGAAATTGATGTAAGAACACCTTCAATAGCTTATTGTTTCCTCGATAAATATATTATTAAACTGTTTCAGTAATGATAAATCATCATAAAGTAAAAACCGGATGTCGATACAAAATAAAATAACTTTGCTTTCTTGATAAGAGGAATTGATGTAACAACACCTTCAACAGCTTATTGTTTCCTCGATAAATATATTATTCAATTGCTCTGATTAATGATAAATCCTCATAAAGTAGAAAGGTGATGTCGATACAACATAATATAACTTTGCTTTCTTTATAAGAGAAATTGATGTAACAACACCTTCAATAGCTTATTGTTTCCTCGATAAATATATTATTAAACTGTTTCAGTAATGATAAATCCTCATAAAGTAAAAACCTTATGACGATACAAAAAATATAACTTTGCTTTCGTGATAAGAGGAATTGATGTAACAACACCTTCAACAGCTTATTGTTTCCTCGATAAATATATTATTCAATTGTTTTGAATAATGATAAATCCTCATAAAGTAGAAACCTGATGTCGATACAACATAATAAAGTTTTGCTTTCTCGATAAGAGGAATTCATGTAACAACACCTTCAACGGCTTATTGTTTCCTCTATAAATATATTATTCAATTGCTTTGAATAATGATAAATCATCATAAAATAAAAACCTAATGTCGATACAACATAATATACTTTGCTTTCTCGATAAGAGGAATTCATGTAACAACACCTACAACAGCTTATTGTTTATTCGAAAAATATATTATTCAATTGCTTTGAATAATGATAAATCCTCATAAAGTAAAAAACTAATGTCGATACAACACAGTATAGCTTTGCTTTCTCGATAAGAAGAATTCATGTAACAACACCTTCAAAGGCTTATTGTTTAATAGAAAAATATATTATTTAATTGCTTTAAATAATGATAAATCCTCATAAAGTAGAAACATTATGTCAATACAACATAATATAGCTTTGCTTTCTCGATAAGAGAAATTCATGTAACAACATCTTCTTCAACAGCTTATAGTTTTCTAGATAAATATAATGTGCAATTGCTTTGAATAATGATAAATCCCCATAAAGTAAAAACCTGATGTCGATACAACTTAATATAGCTTTGCTTTCTCGATAAAAGGAATTCATGTAACCACATATACAACAGCTTAATGTTTCCTCGATAAATATAATGTTCAATTGCTTTAAATAATAGTAAATCCTCATAAAGTAAAAACCTGATGTCGATACAACATAATATAACTTTTGCTTTCTCGATAAGAGGAATTCATGTAATGACACCTTCAACAGCTTATTGTTTCCTCGATAAATATAATATTCAATTGCTTTGAATAATGATAAATCCTCATAAAGTAAAACTTGATGTCGATACAACATAATATAACTTTTGCTTTCTCGATAAAAGTAATTCATGTAACAACACCTGCAGTAGCTTATTGTTTCCTCGATAAATATAATGTTCAATTGCTTTAAATAATAGTAAATCCGCATAACACCTTCAACAGCTTACTGTTTCCTCGATAAATATATTATTAAACTAATGTCAATAATGATAAATCCTCATAAAGTAAAACCTTGTTGTCGATACAACATAATATAGCTTTGCTGTCTCGATAAGAGGAATTTATATAACAACACTGTCTACAGCTTGTTTCCTCGATAAATATATTATTCAATTGCTTTGGATAATGATAAATCCTCATACTAAAAACCTAATGTCGATACAACATAATATAGCTTTGCTTTGTCGATAAGAAAAATTCATGTAACACCTTCAACAGCTTATTGTTTCCTAGATAAATATATTATTAAACAGCTTTCAATAATGATAAATCCTCATAAAGTAAAAACCTGATGTCGATACAACATAATACGTCTATTTAATTACACACAGTATTTTATTTTCATTACATGATACGTCATAATTTTTTCTATATATCGAGGTGACACTGTTAGCTGAGAGCATGCCCACGTACTGCCATCTGGCGGCAACCGCCAACGTTTATATTTGCTGAGATTTTCTTCTAGCGTAGATATATCATTACAAATCGATATTTTTAGAGATTACAATACTCTTTTTTTTTCTTTTCCTCTGTAACAGGAAAAAATAAAAGAATAAAATTTAAAAAATATTCTCTTCAATTAATATATTTTTACTAGCTGTTTCGCACCCAACCTTCGGTCTGGGTTCCACATACAGTTTTAGAACAACTACTATATATAAAATTAGCAATAAAAATGTCAATTCAACCTTGTATGCTGCAATTTGACGATGAATATAAGTTTATTAACAATAAATAGTGTAGCGAAGAGATTGGGTGTGGGATTTGTAAGTTTCCTGCATTTATGCAGGTCCTTGCAAAGTATGCAAGGACCAGGCATGTCAGTGCACCAGACACTGACATTAACCAGGCATTGTTACGCAGATTCTTGTCAAAGACATGAATCTTGAGTATTCCGGCATTTATACATTTAGGCAGCATTTATGTCCATTATATAGAAAATTATATTTATGTAGAGTGCATATTTCATTTAAAGATAGATATGCACAACCAATGTTATTAAAGTCTTAAAAACAAAATTTGAATAATCCATGGCTAATCGGTATTGATGTTATATCCTTAAGGTTTATTTCGTTAACTTAATTTTTTTTCTTTTATATTGATTGTACACTGCAATCAAAATAAAATAAAGTGCAAAGTTTTGCATTATACATTGCAACATTACAAAATGCAAAATTTTGTTATTCTATGTTTAACACTAGATTGCCCGAGATTTCTTGTATACCTATATTGCCCCAAAACAGTTAAAATGACTGCATTGGGAAAAAATAACAAATATGTAAAGAAATTTGTTTTAAAATTAATTTTTAATATCATATAATAAAGGAGGGCGGAAGTAACTACAATTATTCATAAACCCATTTATATGTTATAGAAAAAGTCACCA
>CM063500.1:92179035-92181535 GCA_032207245.1 Pardosa pseudoannulata
AAATTATACAGAAGTAACTAAACATTATATCCGCAGCCATACGCAAAATTATTATGGAAGAGTTATATATGAAAAAAAGTAGTTTGCCGTTGGGTTCCCCATAATCTAGCTGAACACCAAAACGGGGACAGTGTCAGAATCAGTAGAGAAACTCTTAAATTGCTAAATGATGGTGACTTAACCCTCCGAGTGGTACACACCGAGGAAAAAAAGTCTCCAAAAATACGCTAAAGTGTCATTGTGTCAGTGACCAAAGTGTTCTATGATTTTTTTACTTCATTCTTTGTCGACTAGATTGGAATACGGGAAACCCACCCTCGTTACTGTCCCTTTACTTCCGCTTATAAATAGATATATAAATAGACATTATAGATTGTTAATTTTTAATACACATAAAGTTCGTCAAGTCTCGAAGATCATCCCATAAACAATAATGGATTCTAAAAGTACAAATAAGAATATTCTTTATGAGAATGATTTATATTATTTTACGAAAGTCATCCAAGCTATTTAAGTGGTGCAATTAAAGTTACATCTGTTACCGCAAACGAAATACTTCGAAATAGAGATTTACAAAGCCACGCAAAGCTATCAGCGTCTTTGTGCCTCAGAGAGTAGGTGTGCAGTTCTTAAACAATCGACCTGACCCTCCTACCTCAAAACTCCATAGGGGAAAACACTGGCAGAAATGTACATTACATCCATTTTCGGAACGTTTTGGAGGTCGAAAATTGTACGTTACAACCGCTTTGAACACATCGGTTTGGCGGAATTGTACGTGCGAACCGCTTAGAGGGTTAAGTATCATTTCTGAAATTGCAACGGGTGATGAAACGTACATGCTGTTTTTTTTTTTTTTTGACGTTCCAACACGTCAAGAAAGCAAAGTATGGGTCTTTGAAGATGATCCCACGCCGACAATAGTGAAAAGACAGAGTGCACTGAAAAAGTAATGTATACCGTACGGGATTGGTCAAAGCCATCAAGTTGGAAGGACAGAAGACAGTAAAAGCAAACTGGTATACCACTAAATGTCTTCCACAAATTCTACAAGAAGTGAATGTTAGAGGACTAATGCTTCACCATGACAATGCATCTTCTCATACAGCCGGATTCACAGTTGAGTTTCTTTAACAAAAACAAATGAAAGTGATAGAACATCCGCCGTATTCACCTGATCTAGCTATGTGTGACTTTTGATTATTCTTTTAAAAAAGAACTTACGTGGGCGTTGTTTTCATTCAGAAGAGATTGATGTGGCGATAAATGAATTTTTTCATCTATTCCAAGAAATGAATGGCTTGAGGCATTTAACTCTCCGAGTGGAACATATCGAGGAAAAAAGAGTCTCCAACATAAAGATTTATTGCGTCAGTGGCCAAAGCGTTCTATGAATTTTTACATCACCCTTTGTCGACTAGAATAGAATACGGGACACCCACCCTCGATATTGTTCCTTTAGTTCAGGTTATAAATAGATATATAAATAGATATTATAGATTGTTAATTTTTAATAAATATAAAGTTCCTCAAGTCTCGAAGATCATCCCATAAGAAATAATGGATTCTGAAAGTTCAAATAAAAATATTCTTTAAGAGAATTATTTATAATTTTTACGAAAGTCATCCAAGATATTTCCAAGATAAGTGGTGCAATTAGAGATACATCTGTTACCGCAAACGAAATACTTCTAAATAGAGATTTACAAATTCATGAAAAGCTATCAGCGACTTTGTGCTTCATGGTGTAGGGGTACATCCCTCAATAAATGTCAGTCAAAGAGGGGTGGAGTTCCTAAACAATCGACCTCACCCTTCTATCTCAAAACTCCATGGGGGAAAACACTGGCAGAAATGTACATCGGAATGTTTTTGGAGGTCGAAAATTGTACGTGAAAAAGCTTTTAAGACATGATCGGTTTGGCGGAATTGTACGTGCGAACCGCTTAAAGGGTTAATCTGCGGAAAATTCGTTTACAAAAGTACATTGATCCTGGAGGAGACTACTTTGAACGCATCTAAATTTTTGTAAGCATAACTTTAAAAACCTAGTTGTATCTCAAAATTTTCAGAGTGACCCTCGTATATATATAGAAAGAGATAATTTTTATATAAAAATAAATTTTTTATATCATTTAATAATGTATTGGTGGTAATTTTGACATGAGTTTAAATGGAATTATATAGTTACAAGAGAAATCTCATAAGTACATAATACATTATTTGGAAATTAATCAAGTCATATCAACTCTGAAGAAGTCACGAACGCGTTACATTCGTTATCATAGTAACTACACATTTGAGTTAAGGAAATGAATTTACTTATTCTTTCGAAATAATTAAGACAGATGCCATGTGAGATTCCCTAATTAAGTAAGTAACGTGGTGGAAATGAAAGCTTATATACATAACTTTGTCATTTTTGAGCTCACCTGCATTGCGAAAATTGTCTAACGCGAATGCAAGGGAAGTCTGCAACGAAAATGTGTTTACATTATCC
>CM063500.1:92186535-92209035 GCA_032207245.1 Pardosa pseudoannulata
TTGAGGACTTATTCTTACAAGTTAAACCTCTCGAGATAATAGTAAACATCTTCCATGAAATGTCATATCATTTCTATATGTACACGATTTTGACTAAACAACCAAACATACAAAGTTTGAGAAAAAAAATTGTAAGACATTTAAAACATATCAACTTTTATAAAATCATAAAATAATGAAATATGTAGAACAATTAATACATTAGATTTAAGAAAATAAAGTATTATATTAAAATTAGCGGGATAATTTAATTTAGAATATATCTATTAAAATAAACTTTTAGTACAGTAATAGGAAAACTGCATTGTAAACAAGATATTAATAATACTGAAATCATCTGATGTAGGAAAATCATAATCTCATGTAAATTGGAAAGTGATATACAATAAAATTATACTTCATTAGTCATTGAAAATAACCAAAGTGTTTAGTTATCTGAATGAAATGAATTTTTTACCGATAATATACTGGTATATATGACGAAATCAAAATCGGATCATTTGACTACAATATTTAACATCTTTCAGTATGCTAAATTAATGATGTAACACATTGTAAGTTTTAATTGTTATATATTAATTAATCTGTTTTGGGTTATTTTTATTATTTTTATTGATCTATATTTTTATTGCATTTAATTACCGATAATATATTCCTATATTAGACGAAAAGAAATTTGGATCATTTGATTAGAATATTTAACATCTTTCAGTATGCTAAGATAATGATGTAACACAGTGTTGATTCTAATTCTTATATATTAATTAATCTATTTTGTTTTACTTTTATTATTTAATTGTATTTAATTATCGATAATATACTCCTATATAAGACGAAAAGAAAATCGGATCATTTTTGTAGAATATTTAACATCTTTCAGTACTCTAGGATAATGATGCAACACAGTGTTGGTTTTATTTCTTATATATTAATTAATCTATTTTGGGTTATTTTTATTATTTTCATTGATCTATATTTTTATTGTATTTAATTATCGATAATATATTCCTATATACCACGAAAAGAAAATCGGATCATTTGAGTAGAATATTTTACATCTTTCAGTAGGCCAAGATAATGATGTAACACAGTGTTGGTTTTATTTCTTATATATTAATTTATCTATTTTGGGTTATTTTTACTATTTTATTGATCTATATTTTTATTGTATTTAATTACCGATAATATACTCCTATATACCACGAAAAGAAAATCGGATCATTTGAGTAGAATATTTAACATCTTTCAGTACGCCAAGATGATGATGCAACACAGTGTTGGTTTTATTTCTTATGTATTAATTAATCTATTTTGGGTTATTTTTACTATTTTATTGATTATATTTTTATTGTATTTAATTACCGATAGTATACTAATATATACGACTAAAAGAAAATTGGATCATTTGAGTAGAATATTTAACATCTTTCAGTACTCTAGGATAATGGTGTAACACAGTGTTGGTTTTATTTCTTATATATTAATTAATCTATTTTTGGTTATTTTTATTATTTTATTGATCTATATTTTTATTGTATTTAATTACCGATAATATACTCCTATATACGACGAAAAGAAAATCGGATCATTTGAGTAGAATATTTAACATCTTTCAGTACTCTAGGATAATGATGTAACACAGTGTTGGTTTTAATTCTTATATATTAATTCATTTATTTTGTGTTATTTTTATTATTTTTATTGATCTACATTTTTATTGTATTCAATTAAAAGAAATATTTTCAAAATGTTATAACAAGTGAAACTCAAAAAGTTTTGAATAAGTTTATTAAGTATTTAGGAATTTAAGGTAAGTCAGAATAGACAAATATTTATCCTGCACCTATATTTTAATAGGTGTAAAATCAGCTAAAATGCTATTATGGGCAGCATTCACTGATTTGCAAATATATATTATTCCCCATAGGCACTACCACACCAATTTCCACTCGTCGTAGGATATTTTGCAAATGTTCCTGGAGCTATTAATGCACGTTGTATATACTCATTTGAATGCTTTGATGCCTTTATTATAGGAGGATATTGTTGGTCAATAATTTATTTCCTTGGGATATACATATAATTTGATGCCGTTGAGATTCGGAGAAAGAGTTTAGCCTACCATACGATTAATCGTAACGTTTGGACAATTATGTATAGCGATTCCGTGATTTTTTACCACTTCAATGATTGTTTAGAGAAATTTATTTTATAACCAACACTTGTAATTGGATTCTAAGCACCTTTACTGAGGCTGAATTGCATTTTAACTGTATTACTCACGGGTAAAATTCTAAGTTTCAAATCAATACATAATAGCTTTTTATAATTAACCCTCCGAGTGGAATACATTGATTAAAAAAAGTCTTCAAAAATACTCTAAAGTTTTATTTTGTCGATGGCCAAAGCGTTCTATGATTTTTTACTTCACCCTTTGTCGACTAGAATGGAATACGGGAAATCCACCCTCGTTACTGCCCCTTTACTTCCGGTTATAAATATATATTATAGATTGTTAATTTTTAAAACACATAAAGCTCGTTAAGTCTCGAAGATCATCCCATAAGAAATAATGAATTCTAAAAGTACAAATAAAAATATTCTTTAAGAAAATTATTTATATTTTTTTACGAAAATTATCCAAGATATTTAAGTGGTGCAATTAGAGATACATCTGTTACCGCAAACGAAATACTTCGAAATAGAGATTTACAAAGCCATGAAAAGCTATCAGCGTCTTTGTGCCTCAGGGAGTAGGGGTGCATCCCTCAATAAATGCAGTTTCTAAACAATTAACCTGACCCTCCTACATCAAACACTGGCAGAAATGTACATGACATCCATTTTCGGAACGTTATTGAGACATCGAAAATTATACGTGACAACCGCTTTGAAGATATCGGTTTGGCAGATATGTACGTGCGAACCGCTTAGAGGGTTAACTAGAGGCTGGTTCATACCATGTAACATTTTTAATTCACACCTATTGGAACCTCTAAAAATTACCGGGGGATGAAAAAGTCCGTATGAACTTTAAAAATTCATAATAACCGGAAAATAACCAAAATAAAAAAATGGTTAGTATCGCTAGGACATGGGATTTTTTTAAACAGTAAAAACAGTAACTCAAAAACAGCTGACAGATGGCGCTGGTACGACTTCGGTAGAAATATGCAAATGAGACTGTTATAAGAACTTGTGTTTCTATAAATACACAACCAGTTCGCCTCTGTAAACCATGCATGCGAACAAGGATGCTGAGTTCGAAGGATATAGCAAGGATTTCCTGATCCAGACATACGGGGAAGGCAAAACCATTAACAGGTGTTTCAGGTTCTCATGGCTTCCTGAGTCTCCAGATTTAACCCCGGCAGTCTTTTGGTTGTGGAGATATTTGAAATCCCGGGTGTATCGATTCAATCTATCCAATCTCTCTGAACTGCAAGATGCGACCCGCCAAGAGGTGTCTTGCATACAACCGGACCTGCTACACTCTGCCGTTGCTGGATTTGTGACTCGTCTGCAGTGTGTTGTCCCCTGTGGTGGGGGTCATGTGGAACACATACTGCTATAATAAACGATTTAGAGGCATTGTGTTTGTTATTTGCGTTTTTTTTCTTTGACTTGTGTACATCAGCGCCTTCTATTGGCTCTTTGAGTTATTTTTTTCTGTTTAAAAAAAATTCCATGCACTATCGATACTAACCCTGCAAACCTTTTTAATTTTGGTTATTTTTCCGGCTATTATGAATTTTCAAAGTTTATACGGACTTTTTGATCACCCGGTATTTTCTAGGTAATTAGAATTACCGTGTCCGCTTCATATTAGTTGTTTTATGTAACTAAAGGATTTATCGCACCTACTTTTATAACAATATTGCAAAAGATCAGACGTTATAATTACAACATAGTGATTTTCACGATATTATTGAAAACAAAAAATATTTTTCGAAATGAATGTGAACCACCACTATAAAAATATAGACATCATATTCAAAATAAGTAATTATAATCAATTATAGTAATATATATTAGTAATAATTATAAAATATTAGTAATTATCAACGTCCTTACGTTCGTATAATGTAGCATATACCTAAGGTGAGTAGTCGTTACTGGAGTTCGTGAGTTCGAATCCCACTGTGGCATGGATGTTTGTAGCCGTTCGTATTCATTTTTTAGCAGTAAGTCCAAGTCTCATTAGACCTCGTGTTGCAAAAATAGTAGACCGTACCTCTCTAAATCAAACGAAACCTTAGGTGTTCGAACAAAACATGTCCATGGTGTATTTTTTATTGTTACTCCATTTAATACTAATTTATAAGCATTAATAATGTAATTATTTTTTTTAGTTACAAATATTTATATACTATTTTTTTATATTTATCATTTATTATCTTAGAGATAAATTTATAAAATTATAAGATATTATGAATTTAGTGAATTAATCCCTACCTATGAACTAAAGTTACTATAATTGCATCATTTATCCCAGAAATTTATCGTAAATCTTCGAATGTATTGAAATTTTACGCATTAATTTTCTATATTTAGTGTATATATTTATTTATACATTCATTTGTAAGGAAACAAATTGCTCTTGTGTATATTATTCATTCATTTTCAACACTAAAATAACAGGAAACAAATATATTAAATATGTATATTTCCTTTAAGAACATAATTCTTATTCATTTTAATAATTCAACATTTAATAAAAATTTAACTGTGAAAAAATAAGTTGTGTCTATAGACGCTTGAAAAAGCAGGAAGAAAACATGTGGTAAGTCAATGTATTACAGGAACTAGCAACTTAAGAAAATTGCACAGGATTATGATTAATATTTCATGGAACAAAAGAAAACAAATATAATATAACAGAAAAGATAAACAACACAAATTGTAAAAGCAATAATAATTTAATAATTCATTGAAAATTAATGCGCTTATCTTTCTGTGCAGTACCATATAGCTCATCCTATCACGGGATCTGTAAAATTTTTAATTTCCCAGAATTGTAAAAAGCACTATGAGGCAGGTAAATAAATGGTTACTTTTTTGGCTGAGAATTATCTGGTGCACTCTCAATAATTTGTTTATCTTCATACACCACTAAAGTCTCCCGGTACTGTGAATGCAGTTTAGAATCACGTTGAATTCAATAAGAAATATAATTCAAAGATTTCTTAGCTACGTCGAAATTATCGTTAAGTTCTTCCCAAATTCTTTGCCACAGTCATTAATGGAAGTAAAGGTATGAAACTATCATATCCACCTGAAGGTAGATAGAATTTGTTGTTAAAACGAGCAATAAAATTTTCATTTCAACAATGAAAAATCGATGTTTAAATTAAAAACTATCTCCTGTGTACTTAAACCTCTGGCTGCGCAACCCGCGATTTCCGCGGGCATGCATTTTAGCAATCTATTTAACAGTGCAACCCGCTCTTTTCCCGTTTATTCTTTCATTTTGGCTTTACTGTGATTTTTAATTGTTTATTTAGCCTTCAACTAGCAGATGGCTTAAATTGTCCACCTTTCTGCGAAATATAGAAGACTTTTGTGTAGCATTTTGAACGCGCTGTTCATAGCTGAAAGATGTCTGTCAGGAAGCGTTTCGCGAGTGATATAACCTATACTCTTGACGATATTTCCGTCACTGATAGCACTTCTGACTCTGATTTCCAGTATATTGAAGATAGTTACAGCGAAACTGATGAGAATTTCTCGGATTCCTCTGCGGATAGTGATTAATCTGAAAATTTATTTTCTATTTAAAATGTTCGACAGTGGTTCAAAATTGATATGCAAAATATTCCATCAGCTCCTGCTTCATTTCCTTTAATTAGAAAACAAACACTAAATTCCACTATGGCAAATAATGCAACTGTTTTGGACTATTTTGAACTTTATTTTGATGAGGTTATGTTGCAAATAATAGTGAAAGAGACCAACAGTACATGAGAGTAACAGACCCATGAGACTAACTGCTCGACACTTTGAAAGCCATATACACCAAAATTCCATCAAGAAATAGCCTCGTAGATAGTGTGCTGTCTGTAGTTAAAAGAACTGAAGTTGGAACAAAAACTTCGAAAAGAAACGCGAATTTGGTGCAAGGATTGCGAGGTAGGACTTTGCCTCGAGCCTTGTTTAGAAATTTATCATACAAGACTTCATTTCTAATAAATGTTTTGTAAGTCTTTTGCATTTTTTAATTAGTATATACGTTTTGCTTTTGTATTTTATAAAATAAATGATAATTTAACCAAGATTTATTTTCAAAATTAAGCGTTTATATCATTATTCTACAATTTCATTTTTTAACAACTTTTTTAGGACCTAATTCTATATTAAAAAAACCTCTTTTACAAAATTTTTTTGTATATTTTAACTCTAAAATGTATATAGATTTGAAATATATAATAAAAAGTTACGCAATTTTTTAACCTATTTTGATAAAATAAATACGTAGCGAGAGGGTTAATCTATTATTTAAGCCAAATATAAAAGAAAATTATTTACGTATTATCTAAGTTCAGTAATAAAACGTATGAAAATAATGCAGATGGTATTTAAATAATTTAAAATAAGAAATGATTAAATGAAAGTGTTAAAAGAATGACGTCATAAAACTAGAAAAATATGTTATTTTTACTTATTTATTATGGGATAAATCGATAAATTTAATTGTCTGCTGTTAATCGGGGAAAATAGGGCTTCAAACAATGGTATTAAACGCTCGAAAAGGGGGGAATGGTTGAATTTCGAACTCGCTTTGAATTTTGCTAACCCTAACACATCAAGAATAAAATATGGATTACTCTATCCATTCCACATCCAACCGCTTCATAAATTCATGGACAGATGAACAGATAACTTAAACTATTATTATATGGGGAATTATTATTTCCGCATTTGTCAAAACTGTCACAAAAAAACCTATGTTTTTAATTTTATTGTAAAAATCCATAGCCTTAAAATAAAAACATGCAATTCTGAATACTTATAGGTATGAAAACAAATGCTTAAGATGTTTTTTAAAAACCCAATGCTACTGTTAATGGAAATTACGAAAACTAGCCACTTCTGAAAAATGCACAAGACTGTTCTTGCTATTTATTTTGCCTGTAGAAAAATATATAACATTACAGATATAGGAAACACAAATAATTTGTCAGAGTAATAATAATGTAATAATGCATTGAAAATTGCTGAGTTTCTTTTTTATTGAATATTTTACATAATCATAATTGTTCTGAATTTATCTGTTACAATTTTTATTCTGATAAAACTACCGATTAGAGATAAAAGGAAAAAAGAACAAAGCCATGAGGTATTTTGGAGCAATCCTCCAAAATAACAGAAATCTACAAAATTAAAATTCGATATGAGGGGGAAAAACACCACAAACGTTATAAAGATTAAAAAAGTGAATAAAGTAATCACAAAATAAAAATTTTCGTAAAAATCTTATCGGAATGACTTCTGTTCAATAGTTGTTATCACAACTAAACGAAACGGATAAAAAGATTTTACAGTTAAATATTTAAACCTTTTTTGAAAGACTGCATCCCTGCAAAGAAAAAATCTCAATCCCCGTTTGATGTGCCGGTATTTAAACGTCGCTCGGGTCTCGAAAGGAAATATCTAAGCCTCCTGTCCAGTGTAGCTCGTACTGCAAATCCGGTGGTCATTCCCTTTTCCGCCATCTTTATTTTTCTTGGCCACATTTCAATGGGTTTCTCTCTTCCGGATGGACATAGATACCAACTATTCTATCGCTCTTTTTTTTTCTATTTCGTTTGTGTCTACAGATTCTTATTTCTTTCCCGTACTTTTATATATTTAATACTTTTTATGTATCCTTCTTGTAGTACAAATTGATAATGTGAAGGGAATTGATCAATTGTAAAATTTTTTTCGGGCGGACTTTCGTATACACACACACGCACACACACACAAACACACATATATATATATATATATATATATATATATATACATATATATACATATATATATACATATATATATATATATATACATATATATCTAAACATATATATATATATATATATATATATATATACATATATATATATATATATATATATATATATATATATATATATATATATATTATATATATATATATATATACCTGAAATCTTGAAATCTTGAAAGCAACTCTATAAGACCTGCTTAACTATATATTAAAAGATATTTTGATTAATAATTCATGCTTATTTCTGTAATTCATGTATTCTATACATATCTTTATATATAAAAATCTTCTGTCCTTGTGTCTATAATAGAACTACTCCTAAACGGCTGGACTGATTTTCATGAAATTTTATATATATCACTAATTTCATTTGGGAATAGTTTAGATTCACAATTTGATCCGATAAAAAACTTTTTTTGTTAATAAAATTCAAGAATTGCGGACTCATTTAGATTATTGTAATGACTTTGGAAACAATGCAATTGCAACATATTTGTGCCTCGGAGGTCAGCGCAATGGGCTTCAGTACAAGAAGTACCAGTATTGAACACCCTTTCAGGTGATGTGGGGATTTTGATTTAATCTAATTACGTTCGTGATGATAGTAAGCGTGGGGGTTCAGGTATTTTTAAAATAATTTTTCCTTACTTTTAAACCAAAACGGTTCTAATTTATTTTAAATTTCTAATTTATTTTAAAGCATTTTACAATTTTTAAATTTACAGCGTTAAAATAGGACAACGTCTGTTGGGTCGTCTAGAATATATATATATATATATATATATATATATATATATATATATATATATATATATATATATATATATATATATATATATATATATATATATATATATATATATATATATATATATATATATATATATATATATATATATATAGAAATAAGGAAAACTGATACCAGAATCATAAAATAAATAAATCCTTTTTTCCCCTCCAATACTTATGATGAGTTAATTTTTCAAGCTTATAAGAGATTTTAATTTAATTAACCTATTATTGCTATGGTTATTCAGAGAGGAAGGTTTGTTTCCATATTAACATGTTTAAAGCCTAAATTGAAATACCAATTCTCCACATTACATTCCTTCATATTTTTCAGTGCTATTGGAAATCTAGTTTTTTTTCTTTTTCGGGTTCTTGATTCTGATTGTATTTTCGTCGTTTCGATGACTTCATAAATCGGTTTCAGAATTTATAAAGCCGCATTTGTTAATATAATTATGAATGTCCATTTTACATAAAAATTTATACATTTTTAATTTCAATATTTCATATTAAAATTTATATTAAAACTATAACTTATAAGGGATTATATTTTATGAACTTAACATATATTAGTTTAATTAGCTCCTATTTAGTTGTTATATTGCATATTTAATATATATAATATATATACAAATATAAACCTATTATCCATCAATATAATACCTGCCGGTCACAATAATTATGTAACCCCTATTGTTTCTAACTGCCCCGGCTACTGAGCAAGGAAAAGCTAATCAGATAATAGTAATAACGATGCAGTATGGCCATATTGAAGAGAACGGCACAAGTCTAATTAAAACTTTATTTCATAGCTGCTAAAAAGGAAACCTTTACAAGTCTACTACAAACAAAAGATTATTCTGTTCGAACAGAGGCCCACAAAAGAGAAAAGACAGAAAGAATTGTCCCAAGGTAGAAGACACTCTGTGAATTAACTGTTAAGATCAGGAAAAACGTGGAACCATTTGCTAGCGACAGCAGGAAAACTTGTAGAATGGACGGAAAATTTACATCTATAGGACCGAAAGCTTTGGGAAATGTATCGAAAAAATTTAAGTCAAAGGAACTCCTTTGAGACATTTAGAGGCTGGGAAAAAGATTTTATGGAATTCGAATGGTAGAGAGTAGATTTTTGATATATTAAATACACACACACACACACACACACACACACACACACACACACACATATATATATATATATATATATATATATATTATATATATATATATATATATATATATATATATATATATATATATATATATATATATATATATATATATATATATATATATATATATATATATATATATATATATATATATATATATATATATATATATATATATATATATATATATATATATATATACTGCATATATATATACATATTTATATACATACATATACTTATATACATGAAAATGTATATGTGTGTATATATATATAAATATATGATATATATCTATATATACATATATACCTATATTTATACATATGTATGTATATACATATACATATATATACATATATTTATACACATATATCTATACAAATAGACATATAAGCACATACACACACAGTGATATATTGATCCATCGTATCCATACTTACCATTTTATGATTTATCCCAACTTATGGTATCAACTTCCGCATTCTTAAACGCATCTTTACGGTTTTGCATTTGCTTTAAAAACACAGGATGGATCTTTATGAGTTGTGATTTAAATCTCAGATGTTTAGAATATTACATATCTAATTCAAAAGATTATTTAAAGAGTAAAACGCATAAACGAGAAAAATTTTGCGATTATATTCTTCTGAATAATATGTCGTACTTATGAATAAAAGAAACATTCTTAACCCCCAGTCGTAAAACCAAGGCAATAAATTTAGAAGATTACATTTCTCGAAAACCCATGCAATAACCCATCCTCCATCCCATTAAAACCGTTTGGTAACTTCTGAAGAAAAAAGAATCGGTATTTATTATTGTCAAATGGCAGCATACTCCATTGCTTTCACGTAAAGGTAACTATAGCAACAGGAATGGCCTGTAAATAAAGATGTATTCTTTGGGAATAAAGCCAGGACGGAACAAAAAAAGGATATTGCTTGTGGCTTGCATCCGAAAAGTCATTTAATGAAGCATTTAGAGGAGAGTGTATATATATTACGTTTGTATTTATATACATATATATATATATGTATACATGTAATCCATTTTTTATAAAACTCCTTGATAAGGAGAAAGCTCAACAGCTAGCAGTAATAAAAATGCAGTCGGGCCTCACATTTAAGAGAACGGCAGAAGTCTAATTGAACTTTATTCCAGAGCAGCTACAACGCACATGTATTCTACTGGACAACAGACAAAGAAAAGGCCACAGAGATCACTGTGATAGAACAGAGGTGCACAAAGCAGTGATGACAGAAAGAATTTTCCCATAGTAAAAATACAACTTAATAAGCGAATTAAACCTAATATCAGCAAAACGCGAAAACCGTTTGCTCTAACAACTGGAAAACATGCTGAATAGATAGAAAGTTTACAGTTTTAGGACAGAAAGGTATGTTAAGTTCAAAATACTCCGTTGATTAAACTATTCAGAGGCTGAGAAAAAGATTTAAATGCAATAGAATGGGATAGAGGATTATATATATATATATATATATATATATATATATATATATATATATATATATATATATATATATATATATATATATATTTATCCAACTTTCTAATAAAACACCTTTGCCATGAAAGCTATATTTATATATACTTTTAAAAAGTTGATACCTTCCGAAAGAATTATTTAAACGAGTTCTATATAATTTTAATACTATTACGTATGTTTAGAAAGAAAAAAAATCCTAAAATTTGCAACAAAAATTAAAATTAAATATTTATTATGCAATTTGGGGCTCATAGAGTAAATTTATTAATTAATATTTTCTTATTTAGGCTTTTTAATAGCTGTGTGATTTCTTTAGCTAGAGAAATTTTATAATGGCAATATCAAGAAACCATTATGTATACGTGCAATTCTTTCATTCGATTCATTCGCACATTCTTTGCACGAATTGTTAGGAAAATGGCATAGGCTGGCAGATATCACTCTTTTCTCTTGGGCATTTCCATTGGCCGAGCCGGACTGTCCGGCACACATCTAAGAATAAAACGAGAATGAAACGAGAAGAAAAGGAATACCCGGATATGCGATCGATTCTTTCAGAGAGGGGTCAATAGAAAACGATTGACTTCCGATACTGTTTAGCTTTAAAGAATTACGTGAATACATAAATTTATACATGTAGTCGCATGAAATTAAATGCAAGAATAGGGCAACTGGAAGTTAATAATCACAGGCAATAGGAAAATAAACTTTAGAACAATTAGCAGTTATTCACAACAAAATGCACTATTATTCTGAACCCTTCCAAAAGTTATCTAGGAACAAATCTTTAAAGCACATGGGTGTGTTATGATTCCTATTTATATCACCAATTTTTCAATATTTCTGTTTATGGATATCTAAAAATCTTACAGTTATATAAACTATGTAAGGTGATAACATTTTTCTTGAAATCCTTTTTCCTTTAGTATTATTCTAGTATTTTTAGCAGAGATTGTTTCTAAGTGTGTGGATATGTATCTATGAATAACTATAGTTACATGAATTTATTATTTATATACCCATAACAGCCTGCAGAGGATGTCCCCTCTATGAACTGGGATAAAACTTGCATATTGAAGATATTAAATTTGGTTAAGTAACATTTAGCGAATATAAAGTTTTGAACATAATTTTTATATTATTTAATATAAATTTTTCTTGAATAGCGTGTTAGACATTAAAAAATTGTGTTTTTCGAACAATTTCAAAAGAAATGATAAATTTATGAGTAAAACTTACTGGCACTAAATTCGAAGAGAAATATATAATTGATAGGGAATAAAGCATGAACCCTGGGAGAATTTCAAAAGTGACTGGAAAGAGTTTAGTAATACACCACGAAAAGAGGCTCACCATTAGCTATATTTGGATATGACTGGCATCTTTCCTAGCAGTCATATCCACTAATTTTGGATATGACTCTTAGATTAACACTCATACTGGATAAATTCCGAAATGCACTTCAAAAATTCCGAAAGTACCTGCTGCATTTCTACGCACTTCTTCAGTAAACAATGGATGTGGGTAATCATATAACATGATGGATACCACTTTTCCAGCAGATGACAGGTTCTTGAATTTATTGAGACTAGGACACAATTGGTGACACCCCTTCATATTTGTCGCTTGTCTTTATTCTTCGGTTTTTCTCTTTAAATAGACATAATAAATAACACCATGCTGATAATATTTAGACGCATTTGGCTTCTCTCTGATAGTCATATTCCATCTGCATATTCTATGATAGTCTATGCTCCATCTGCAAAACCGACAATATGAATGAAGAATAGTTGTTAGTCTATCTGGACCTTGATCCTACAGTACAATTCAGAGTAATGTTTCTTTATTGTATCGGATTGCCAGGGATTATATATTTGAACACACGGGTTTCTATAGTCTTTTAACTTCGAGTTTCAGGGAGATTTATTGTAATTTTATAATATGTTATCGACATTAAGGTATCTCAATATCCCTTAATTTGGCAAAGTCTGGCAGCTACACCGGACATGTATATTTATAACTACTATATAACATAATTGTCAGTAAATGACTAAATGTATTGATTTTATGAATATTTAAAACAATGGACTATCTCCATCTTTCCAATAAAACACCTTTACATGCAAGCTATATTTATATAGCCACTTCGGACATTAATTATCTCAAAAATGGAAAATGATATATTTTTTTGTTTATTTTACAGAGATTTTACCCAATGTCTATACAGGCATGGAAAAATAATAGAAATTAAAAATATTTGAAAAAACATCTTATCAAATTAAGGGATATTTTAAATGCCTTGTTATTTTGAAATATCTTAAGATCTTCGGTAGCTCTGTTAGCAAAAGCAACGATCACTCAACTGGCAGGTTGCGGGTTTGAAGCTGGAGCTGGACAAAGATATGTCGTGTTCGTTTATGGTGACTGGGGCTCGAAGCATATGTTCGTGGTCAAAGTGTCCTCCAAGTTCTCAAAAGATACCTCCGGTGGTGGCAGGCCAAGCCAGAGCATCTTCTGCTTGGTACCTGCTCCTAAATTACGAAAACTCTATTTGAGCTATTTGGGCTCACTTGAGCTAGAACGTATTTTGACTCCAACAGTCTCGTCAAACGAAAGTTTACCTCTTTGACTTAATTCATATGGCCTCATCCCCAAGTATTTGTCTTGTTCCAGTAGTAATATGAACAACAAAAACAATTAATATCTTTTATTTTAAATGCAAGTTACACCTATGGGGGTGTCCTGCCAAGCCTGGGAATCTTCTGCTTGGTACCTGCTCCTAAATTACGAAAACTCTATTTGAGCTATTTGGGCTCACTTGAGCTAGAACGTATTTTGATCCCAACAGTGCTTGTCAAACGAAAGTTTACCTCTTCACCTTAATTCATATGGCCTCATCCCCACGTATTTGTCTTGTTCAAGTAGTAATGCCAACAACAAAAACAATTAATATATTTTATTTTAAATGTAATTTATACCTCTAGGGGTAGTCTGCCAAGCCTGGAAATATTCTGCTTGTTCACTGCTCTTAAATTACAAAAACTCTATTTAAGCTATTTGAGTTAACCCTCCGAGTGGAAAACACCGAGGAAAAAAAGTCTCCAAAAATATGCTAAAGTTTTATTGTGTCAGTGACCAAAGTGTTCTAGGATTTTTTACTTCACCCTTTGTCGATTACATTGGGAAAAGGAAAATCCACCCTCGTTATTGTCCCTTTATTTCCGGTTATAGATATATAAATAGACATTATAGATTGTTAATTTTAAATAAACATAGAGCTCGTCAAGTTTTGAAGATCATCCCATATTAAATAATGGATTCTAAAAGTACGAATAAAAATATTTTTTAAGAGAACTATTTATACTTTTTTACGAAAGTCATCCAAGATATTTAAGTGGTGCGATTAGAGATACATCTATTACCGCAAACGAAATTCTTCGAAATAGAGATTTACAAAGCCATGAGAAGCTATCATCGTCTTTGTGCCTCAGGGAATAGGGATGCATCCCTCAATAAATGTCAGTCAAAGAAGGGTGCAGTTCCTAAACAATCGACCTGACCCTCTTACCTCAAATCAACATGGGGGACAGCACTGGCAGAAATGTACAATGCATCCATTTTCGGAACGTGTTTGGAGGTCGAAAATTGTACTTGACAACCGGCGGAATTGTAAGTGTGAACCGCTTAGAGGGTTAACTTGAGCTAAGACGATTTTTGACCCTAAAGGTGCTCATCAAGCTAAAGTTCACCTCTTCGCCTAAATTCATGTGGCCTCAGCCCCACGTATTTGTCTCTTTCAAGTGGCCATGACGACAACATATACAATTAATATCTTGTTATTTTAAATGCAAGTTTTACTTTTGTTGTGAATACGAATTTGCCTATTTTTGTAGATTAAATTCCTTTTTTGCCAAATGTATTAAATATCATAATATATGTGACTAGTTATTGTTCTGCCAAAACCTTCGATTGGCACAGTGCTAAAAATATTTCATTCATACTATAGAAGGAAATACTAGACGAAAATAGACGGAAATTTAAATGATTCCTACATTATTTTCTATGGAACGCTTTTTGATCTTATCGATTTCTTTCACCCTTACATATATTCTATTGCATATTGAAATTACTAGTAATAACAAACAGAATTTACAACTGAATTTACTTTTTCGTTCAATATTATACACTTCAAAAGTTCCCATGACTCTAAATAAATAAAACTCAGCTACGGAAAAAGCTTTCTATATTTTCTAAATATATTCGCCATTTATAAATATGTAAACATCTAACAGTGAATTTCTGAATCGTGGGAAGGTAAGATTCGTTTTATTTTGCAAAAGTTGTTTCTATATTTTGTAAAATATCAGCGCTTCTTTAAGAAAACTCAACTTGTATTTATATAATATTTTTCTAACTAAGGTACATATTATACTGAAACTGAAATTTAATATATAGTATTGATGATAAGATCCAATAGTGTGTTATGCCTCTTCGCTGAAGATGAATTTTTATATAATTTTATAGGAAATATTGTTGAAAGTAGTACGTAAAATTCAACAGGAATATAGAGTTATTTTGTTATATTCATGTATAATAAGTTAGTATTTGAATGGTGCTTGCTGATATCTAGGATTCCCCCAAAATTTCAATTTTCTCAATTTATTGAACACCAAGGTTATAAATAAGTTAGTCTAATCTTCTTCAGTTATTAAAAGTACAGGCAGGATGTTACAAAATAAGTCTGTGTTCTATATATAAATTTTAAATATCCTACTTTAATTTACCTACTTGAATTTACCTACTTTTATCCTACTTGAATTTTTATATAATTTTATAGGAAATATTGTTGAAAGTAGTACGTAAAAATCAAGAGAAATATAGAGTTATATTTGGATATGTCATATATAATAAGTTGTATTGCTGTTAGTTTTTTAATGTTGCTTGCTGATATCTAGGATTACCCTAAAACTTTCAATTTTCTCAATTTATTGAACACCAAGGTTATAAATAAGTTAGTCTAATCTTTTTCAGTTATTAAAAGTACAGGCAGGCTATTACAAAATAAGTGCGTGTTCTAAATATGAATTTTAAATATCCTACTTGAATTTACCAACTTTTCTACTACTTGATGAATTTTTATATAATTTTATAGGAAATATTGTTGAAAGTAGTACGTAAAAATCAAGAGAAATATAGAGTTATTTGGGGATATGTCATATATAATAAGTTGTATTGCTGTTAGTTTTTTAATGTTGCTTGCTGATATCTAGGATTACCCTAAAACTTTCAATTTTCTCAATTTATTGAACACCAAGGTTATAAATAAGTTAGTCTAATCTTTTTCAGTTATTAAAAGTACAGGCAGGCTATTACAAAATAAGTGCGTGTTCTAAATATGAATTTTAAATATCCTACTTGAATTTACCAACTTTTCTACTACTTGATGAATTTTTATATAATTTTATAGGAAATATTGTTGAAAGTAGTACGTAAAAATCAAGAGAAATATAGAGTTATATTTGGATATGTCATATATAATAAGTTGTATTGCTGTTAGTTTTTTAATGTTGCTTGCTGATATCTAGGATTACCCCAAAAATTTCAGTTCTCTCAATTCATTGAACACCAAGGTTATAAATAATTTAGTCTAATCTGTTGCAATTATTAAAAGAAGAGGCAGGATGCTACAAAATAAGTCTGTATTCTAAATATAAATTTTAAATATCCTACTTGAAATTTACCTACTTTTATCCTACTTGATTAAATTTTTATATAATTTTATAGGAAATATTGTTGAAAGTAGTATGAAAAATGAAGAGGAATATGGAGTTATTTTGGGGATATGTCATATATAACAAGTTGTATTCCCGTTAGTGTTTTAATGTTGCTTTGCTGATATCTATGATTACCCCAAAAATTTCAGTTCTCTCAATTTATTGAACACAAAGGTTATAAATATTTTAGTCTAGTCTGATGCAATTATTAAAAGCACAGGCAGGATGTTGCACAATAAGTGTATATTTTAAATATGAATTTTAAATATCCTACTTGAATTTACCAACTTTTCTACTACTTGATGAATTTTTATATAATTTTATAGGAAATATTGTTGAAAGTAGTATGAAAAATGAAGAGGAATATGGAGTTATTTTGGGATATGTCATATATAATAAGTTGTATTGCTGTTAGTTTTTTAATGTTGCTTGCTGATATCTAGGATTACCCTAAAACTTTCAATTTTCTCAATTTATTGAACACCAAGGTTATAAATAAGTTAGTCTAATCTTTTTCAGTTATTAAAAGTACAGGCAGGCTATTACCAAATAAGTGCGTGTTCTAAATATGAATTTTAAATATCCTACTTGAATTTACCTACTTTTATCCTACTTGATGAATTTTTATATAATTTTATAGGAAATATTGTTGAAAGTAGTACGTAAAAATCAAGAGAAATATAGAGTTATTTGGGGATATGTCATATATAATAAGTTGTATTGCTGTTAGTTTTTTAATGTTGCTTGCTGATATCTAGGATTACCCCAAAAATTTCAGTTTTCTCAATTTATTGAACACCAAAGTTATAAATAATTTTAGTCTAATCTTTTTCTGATGCAATTATTAAAAGCACAGGCAGGATGTTGCACAAAATAAGTGTATATTCTAAATATAAATTTTAAATATCCTACTTGAATTTACCAACTTTTATCCTACTTGATGAATTTTTATATAATTTTATAGGAAATATTGTTGAAAGTAGTATGAAAAATGAAGAGGAATATGGAGTTATTTTGGGATATGTCATATATAATAAGTTGTATTGCTGTTAGTTTTTTAATGTTGCTTGCTGATATCTAGGATTACCCCAAAAATTTCAGTTCTTTAAATTCATTGAACACCAAGGTTATAAATAATGTAGTCTAATCTGTTTTCATTATTAAAGTACAGGCAGTATGTTACAAAATAAGTCTGTATTCTAAATATAAATTTTAAATATCCTACTTAAAATTACCTACTTTTATCCTACTTGATTATCTTTTATATATTTTATAGGAAATATTGTTGAAAGTAGTATATAAAAATCAAGAGGAATAGAGAGTTATTTTGAGATATGCCATATATTATAAGTTGTATTGCTGTTAATGTTTTAATGTTGCTTGCTGATATCTAGGATTACCCCAAAAATTTCAGTTCTTTAAATTCATTGAACACCAAGGTTATAAATAATGTAGTCTAACCTGGAGCAGTTATTAAAAGCACAGGCAAGATGTTACAAAATAAGTCTGTATTCTAAATATAAATTTTAAATATCCTACTTAAAATTACCTACTTTTATCCTACTTGATTATCTTTTATATATTTTATAGGAAATATTGTTGAAAGTAGTATATAAAAATCAAGAGGAATAGAGAGTTATTTTGAGATATGCCATATATTATAAGTTGTATTGCTGTTAATGTTTTAATGTTGCTTGCTGATATCTAGGATTACCCCAAAATTTCAGTTTCTCAATTTATTGAACACCAAGGTTATAAATAAGTTAGTCTAATCTTTTTCAGTTATTAAAAGTACAGGCAGGCTATTACAAAATAAGTGCGTGTTCTAAATATGAATTTTAAATATCCTACTTGAATTTACCAACTTTTCTACTACTTGATGAATTTTTATATAATTTTATAGGAAATATTGTTGAAAGTAGTACGTAAAAATCAAGAGAAATATAGAGTTATATTTGGATATGTCATATATAATAAGTTGTATTGCTGTTAGTTTTTTAATGTTGCTTGCTGATATCTAGGATTACCCAAAAACTTTCAGTTTTCTCAATTTATTGAACACCAAGGTTATAAATAAGTTAGTCTAATCTTTTTCAGTTATTAAAAGTACAGGCAGGCTATTACAAAATAAGTGCGTGTTCTAAATATGAATTTTAAATATCCTACTTGAATTTACCAACTTTTCTACTACTTGATGAATTTTTATATAATTTTATAGGAAATATTGTTGAAAGTAGTATATAAAAATCAAGAGGAATAGAGAGTTATTTTGAGATATGCCATATATTATAAGTTGTATTGCTGTTAATGTTTTAATGTTGCTTGCTGATATCTAGGATTACCCCAAAAATTTCAGTTCTCTCAATTCATTGAACACCAAGGTTATAAATAATTTAGTCTAATCTGTTGCAATTATTAAAAGCACAGGCAGGATGTTACAAAATGAGTGTATGTTCTAAATATAAATTTTAAATATTGTACTTGAATTTACCTACTTTTATCCTACTTGATTAATTTTTATATAATTTTATAGGAAATATTGTTGAAAGTAGTACATAAAAATCAAGATTAATATAGAGTTATTTTGGGATATGTCATATATAATAAGTTGTATTGCAATTAGTATTTTAATGTTGCTTGCTGATATCTATGATTACCCCAAAAATTTCAGTTCTCTCAATTTATTGAACACAAAGGTTATAAATATTTTAGTCTAGTCTGATGCAATTATTAAAAGCACAGGCAGGATGTTGCACAATAAGTGTATATTTTAAATATAAATTTTAAATATCCTACTTGAATTCACCTACTTTTATCCTACTTGATGAATTTTTATATAATTTTATAGGAAATATTGTTGAAAGTAGTATGAAAAATGAAGAGGAATATGGAGTTATTTTGGGATATGTCATATATAACAAGTTGTATTCCCGTTAGTGTTTTAATGTTGCTTTGCTGATATCTATGATTACCCCAAAAATTTCAGTTCTCTCAATTTATTGAACACCAAGGTTATAAATAAGTTAGTCTAATCTTTTTCAGTTATTAAAAGTACAGGCAGGCTATTACAAAATAAGTGTATATTTTAAATATAAATTTTAAATATCCTACTTGAATTCACCTACTTTTATCCTACTTGATGAATTTTTATATAATTTTATAGGAAATATTGTTGAAAGTAGTACGTAAAAATCCAGATTAATATAGAGTTATTTTGGGATGCGTCATATAGGATAAGTTGTATTGCAATTAGTATTTTAATGTTGCTTGCTGATATCTAGGATTCCCCCAAAATTTCAGTTTTCTCTATAGAACACCAAGGTTATAAATGATTTAGTTTAATCTTTTTCAGTTATTAAAAGACAGGCCAGGCTATTACAAAATAAGTGTATTCTAAATATAAATTTTAAATATCCTACTTGAATTTTCCAACTTTTCTACTACTTGATGAATTTTTTATAATTTTATAGGAAATATTGTTGAAAGTAGTACGTAAAAAATCAAGAGAAATATAGAGTTATTTGGGGATATGTCATATATAATAAGTTGTATTGCTGTTAAGTTTTTTAATGTTGCTTGCTGATATCTAGGATTACCCCAAAAACTTTCAATTTTCTCAATTTATTGAACACCAAAGGTTATAAATAATTTAGTCTAATCTTTTTCAGTTATTAAGTGTACAGGCAGGCTATTACAAAATAAGTGCGTGTTCTAAATATGAATTTTAAATATCCTACTTGAATTTACCAACTTTTATCCTACTTGATTGAATTTTTATATAATTTTATAGGAAATATTGTTGAAAGTAGTACGTAAAAATCAAGAGAAATATAGAGTTATATTTGGATATGCCATATATTATAAGTTGTATTGCTGTTAATGTTTTAATGTTGCTTGCTGATATCTAGGATTACCCCAAAAATTTCAGTTCTCTCAATTCATTGAACACCAAGGTTATAAATAATTTAGTCTAATCTGTTGCAATTATTAAAAGCACAGGCAGGATGTTACAAAATGAGTGTATGTTCTAAATATAAATTTTAAATATCCTACTTGAAATTACCTACTTTTATCCTACTTGATGAATTTTTATATAATTTTATAGGAAATATTGTTGAAAGTAGTATGAAAAATGAAGAGGAATATGGAGTTATTTTGGGATATGTCATATATAACAAGTTGTATTCCCGTTAGTGTTTTAATGTTGCTTTGCTGATATCTATGATTACCCCAAAAATTTCAGTTCTCTCAATTTATTGAACACAAAGGTTATAAATATTTTAGTCTAGTCTGATGCAATTATTAAAAGCACAGGCAGGATGTTGCACAATAAGTGTATATTTTAAATATAAATTTTAAATATCCTACTTGAATTCACCTACTTTTATCCTACTTGATGAATTTTTATATAATTTTATAGGAAATATTGTTGAAAGTAGTACGTAAAAATCCAGATTAATATAGAGTTATTTTGGGATGCGTCATATAGGATAAGTTGTATTGCAATTAGTATTTTAATGTTGCTTGCTGATATCTAGGATTCCCCCAAAATTTCAGTTTTCTCTATAGAACACCAAGGTTATAAATGATTTAGTTTAATCAGGAGCAATTATTAAAAACACAGGCAGGGTGCTACAAAATAAGTGTATATTTTAAATATAAATTTTAAATATCCTACTTGAATTCACCTACTTTTATCCTACTTGATGAATTTTTATATAATTTTATAGGAAATATTGTTGAAAGTAGTACGTAAAAATCCAGATTAATATAGAGTTATTTTGGGATGCGTCATATAGGATAAGTTGTATTGCAATTAGTATTTTAATGTTGCTTGCTGATATCTAGGATTCCCCCAAAATTTCAGTTTTCTCTATAGAACACCAAGGTTATAAATGATTTAGTTTAATCAGGAGCAATTATTAAAAACACAGGCAGGGTGCTACAAAATAAGTGTATGTTCTAAATATAAATTTTAAATATTCTACTTGAGTTTACCTACTTGAATTGACCTACTTTTATCCTACTTGATGAATTTTTATATAATTTTGTAGGAAATATTGTTGAAAGTAGTACGTAAATATTAAGAGGAATATAGAGTTATTTTAGAGTATGTCATATATAATACGTTGTATTGCCGTTAGTATTTTAATGTTGCTTGCTGATATCTAGGATTCCCCCAAAAATTTCAGTTTTCTCTATAGAACACCAAGGTTATAAATGATTTAGTTTAATCAGGAGCAA
>CM063500.1:92214035-92226535 GCA_032207245.1 Pardosa pseudoannulata
TAATTAACATTATCGTTATCTGTGTACTGCTAAAAATCGATAACGAATTGAATTAATTATTGAAGAATAAGAAAAGAATACTTCTCTAATATCTCTTTAGGGTATATTCAGACAGAAAAAGATAAGACAATAGCTTTATCTTATTAATTATTTTTTCTCTCGGCGAATTGTGCTTTAAAATTGATTGATGATATCAGAAATAAGTAAGTGGAAAGAACAGAGTGCAGATAAATTACTTCTTTATGTATAGGCATAAATTTCGATTTTGCTCCGACTTTTCCGGAAAAATATTATCGAATATAATTTTTAAAGTATGCGTTTGTTCTGTTGCTTTAATTCTCTAAAAGTTCCTAGGATAAGAGCAAAAATAATAGAAACCTTTTGGAGTTTAAATAATTTATTTTAATTTCTAAACAAATACTGGTTTTTTAAGTTTTCTCATTTTGGTCAAATAAGTTTCGGTCATTAAACCCTCAGTTTCCAGTGAAGTTTTGTGAACTTGTGTATTAAAGGGACCATTCACATTTAAAAAGAAAAAAAATATTTTGGATTTTTCTGCTTCAAACATTTTGTTGTAAAGTGTTAAAGTAAAAAGTAAAAAAGGAAAAAGGAAAAGAAAAGTAAAAGTAAAAATAAAAAGTAAAGTAATAGAATAGTAAATGTAAAAATAAAAAGTAAAAAAATAAAAATAAAAATACAAAAGTAAAAATTAAGAGAAAAGTAAATGTAAAAAGCGAAAAGAAAAAGAAATGTAAAAGTAAAAATAAAAAGTAAAAAGGTAAAAAAGTAAAACTAACAAGTAAAAAGTAAAATGTAAAAAAGTAAAAATAAAATAAAAAGTAAAATGTAAAAAAGTAAAAATAAAAAGTAAAATGTAAAAAAGTAAAAATAAAAAGTAAAAAATAAAATGTAAAATAGTAAAATCTAAAAGTTTCGTGTAATAGTTTGAGGTAAAATGTATATTATATCTTTTTCACAAATCGATTACTTTTTCTTCATAAGCTCAACAGCCTTTTGTAGAGCAAGGCTGACTCTTTGATTTTCCTCTTGACCCTGTCAGTCACGACAGCTCTCCATCGGTTGACTCCCATTAGTTCCTTTTTAACATCGTCAAACCATCATGTAAGTGGTCTTCCTCTGTGAAGTCAATTTTTTGGTAGAAAGTGCCCAATATTAAATGTCACAATAGATGGTCCATCCACCTAATACGTGATACCTTTCCAAACTGTGCTATCATAGCTTAAGAAGTCATCGAATTTTAACAAATGTGATAAATCTGCTGTTGAAATCTAAAATGCACTCAATTATTTCATTTTAGGCTCAGATCATTTTTCTCTTTCCTTTAACCTGTCTTTTAATCATTGACTGGCTTTTATACGTGGCCTAAAACCTTTTCTATCAGTTCATTCGGAAAGTAGGTTCGTAGGTTCGCTGTTGACACAAGCGCAATAACGGATGAAAAGAAAATAACAGAGCAAACTTCATAAAATTTATGTCTTTCAGTATTCATTCCTTAATACTCAAACCTCACTGATATCATTAAAAATGTTTTCTTCCTAAGATGCAACCCTCTTACTCTAACCTGATACGAGAGTCATAATTTAAATAATGAAAATAATTTAAAACTAATCTCAGGTTCTTCAAATACTAAAATGAAACGCACTTTTTTGATGCATATATTTTATATTTAAGATTGAAATTATTCTGGAAATCGCACATATTAAAATAGTCAAATCTAATACGGAAAATAAAAGTAAAATTAGCTCATGGTATGAAATTTCATCAATGTGTTTTTTCACGTGATAGGGTAGACATAGCTTGAATAATATTTTAATAAAAAAGAAAAATAGTCTCAGATTCTTCGAATACTAAAATAAAACGTACTTTCTTGATGAAAACTTTTTATATCAAAGAGTAAAAATCGAAACTATTCTGGAAATCGCTCATATTAAAATAGTCAAATCTAATACGAAAATAATAAAAGTAGAATTGAATTAAATCAATGTATATTTTCTTATAGGGTAGACATCACTTGAATAATATTTTAAATAAAAAATTAAACTATTTATAGGTGTAGACGAACAAAAAATATTTTATAAAATTCTTCTGACGCTGGATAAATTGAACACGACCAAAGCAAAGCATAAAATTTAATCGATAGAGTATGTGAAAAATTTTGATAAATTCAAAAAGCAAACAAGCATTTTGATGTAGTATATAAATATTAAAAAAATTTTCCAATAGCTTGGAAGTTTAAAGCATTATTTTGAATTAATAGATTTAAAACAAAAAATTTTTTATCTTAAGCCTAAATACTAAACGTACTTTATTGATGCATACTTTTTATATCAAAGTAAAAATCGAAACTATTCTGGAAATCGCAAAGGAAAAAAATAGTCAAATCTGATACAAAATAAAAGTAGAATGACATAAAATATAAATGTATCTCTGTATTCTCACATGATAGGTAGACATAACTTCAAATAATATTTTAAAAAAAAAGAATTCCTTGATGTAGACAAATAAAAAAAATTATAAAATTCTTCTGACGCTGGATAAATTGAACACGACCAAAGCAAAGCATAAAATTTAATCGATAGAGTATGTGAAAAATTTTGATAAATTCAAAAAGCAAACAAGCATTTTGATGTAGTATATAAATATTAAAAAAAATCCCCATTAGCTTCACAGTTTAAAGCATTATTTTGAAATTTGATTTTTATCTAATAAGTAAGTAAGAGGTTTAAAACAACAAAATTTTTTATCATCTAAGCCTAAATACTTTTTGCTGAAAACGTACTGTATTGATGCATATATTTTATATCAGAAAATAAAAATCGAAACTATTCTAGAAATCCGACAAAGGAAAAAAAATCAAATCTGATACGGTAAAATAAACTAGAACTGACATAAAATATTAAACTTCATCTCTGTATTCTGGCACATGATACAGGTAGACATAACTTCAAATGATATTAAAAAGGAAAAGAATTCCTTGATGTAGACAAATAATGAAAAATTTGATAAAAGTTTTCTGAAACTGAGTAAATTAAAATCGACAAAACATAGCATAAAAATTAACCTAGAAAAAATACGAAGAACTTTTTTCAGCTCGATAAGTAAAAAAATCAAATAATTGTTCTGATGCTATATAAAGTAAAAAAAAAGTACCCGTTGAGATGGCAAACAAAAGCATTCTTTTTTTAAAATTTTTAAATACACAGAAAGCAAGAGGGTTTGAAACAAAAAAAATTAAATATTTATCATAAATAAAATTTTATATAAATATATAATAAATATATAAATATATATATAATAAAATATATATATAATAATTTATATATAAAAAAATATAAATATATATATATATATATAAATATAATATAAATATATTATATACATATATATAATATATATAAATATATAACATATATATAACATAATATATATATATATATTATATAAAATATACTATATATATATATATATATATACATATATACATAATATATAACATATATAAACATACAAAAAATATATATATAAAAAATATTTATATATAAATATAAAAAAATATAAATATTTTATATAATATATATACATATATATATAAAAATATATATACATATATAAAAATATATATACATATATATATATATATATAATATATAATATATATATATATAATACTATATATATATATATATATATATATATATACTATATATATATTATATATTTATATATATATTTTATATATATATATATATATTATATATATTTATATATATATATATACATATTTATATACATATATATATACATATATATATACATATATATATATATATATATATATATATATATATATATATATATATATATATATATATATATATATATATATATATATATATATACATATATATATATATATATATATATATATATATATATATACATATATATATATATATATATATATATATATATATATACATACATATATATACATATATATTTATAATATATAGATTTGTATATATATATATATATATATATATATATATATATATATATATATATATATATATATATATATATATATATATATATATATATATATATATATATATATATATATATATATATATATATATATACATTTATACAATATATATACATAAATATACATACATATATATATATATATATATATATATATATATTATATATATAGATATATATATATATATATATATATATATATATATATATATATATATATATATATACATATATATATATATATATATATATATATATATATATATATATATATATATATATATACATATATATATATATACATATATATATATATATATATATATATATATATATATATATATATATATATATATATATATATACATATATATATATAAATATATATATATATATATATATATATATATATTTGTGTGTGTGTTCATAGTTTTATTATTAAATGACTTATATTCGACTTTTTAGTAATTGAACTCTTTTAATTTAAAGGTATTTACTTAATATTTACATAGGAATTTTTTACTTAATTTTTTAATACTTAATTGTTCTCTCTTATCTTAAATGTAACGTCCTCAGTACACATAGATATTCACACTAGAAGGTTTCATTAAAATAATACAGTTTTTATTTGACTAAAAGAAACAAATTGAAGCAACATTTCGCTCATAAGAAAAAAACAATGAACAATTGCAGCTCTTTTACTTACCTTTTAACCTTAAACGTTACCTCTTTACACATAACCGATCGAGGTGACAGCAGTCACATAAAAATATGTTAGGCTGAGAAGAATTCCAATCTTACAGAAAACCAAAAATAAATCGGAACGGTGAGAAATGTAAAAATTAGTCTATGAACTTTCAATAAGAGTACTTCATATAAGATACAGTAATATTTATTTACTTTTGAATTAATATTACAGTTATTCTTCGGTGATAAAAGTTGGAAATGAATTTAATTCATAAAGAATTTAATATTAGTTTATTTTCTCTTTAACCCTTTAACGTGTTAACTCGAATGTGCTAAACCTTCCAAACTGTGACCACTCGAGATAACTCGAGTGGAATACTTTATGTTGTTATAATTTTTCACACTCGAATGCAATCGAGAATAGAAAATAACAATGTGAAATAAAAAAACCTAATCGTTTTATTGATATTTATCATTTACATGGGATTGTAAGCTATAACAATTACTTATTCAAGTATAAAATATATATTTTTCTACTTATCACTTACGACTTATCTCTTCCTTATGAACCGCTTTCCATCAGCGTATTCATAGGCAGATTCTGATTCGCTTATTTTTCAATATATAATTTACAAAAATATAATGTAACATGAAATATAATTGTTAACTATTTTATTACTAAGGTCTGGCTGTAAACACATCCTTAACTCAAGACGTCACTATACATACTTTATTCTTGAGATATGAAAAATAAATGTTTCATATTTGATACCTACGCATCAAGGGATGACACATCATACTGTAAATTGGTAGATTGTTTACAAATTGAACAATATACTCTATGTACAATAATAATAATATTCTAAAAATTAGAAATCATACCAAATTTATAAATATCCAATATGCTCAAATTTTGATTATTTTTGTATTTTTGTAATTTTCTTAGCAAGACAACGTTCTAAATTGTGTTTTTTATATTAAATATTTTTTTGTCCGGCCTTTTCCAAAAAACTGTGCATTAATGGGTTAATATGATTAATTTTCACAAATTTATCACCTAATCTTATTTTTGTATAAATGTATTAATTTTTACATATGTATACATTAGTACTCTATATACTACTGTGTTTTTCATTTTCTTCATATTTAGCATTCTAGTTAATATCTGTGATGAAAAAATCAGACTAAAATCAATTCTTAAAAAACTTAATATCACGTTTCTATCACTTTAGTATGTAGTATAAAATAGAAAGGGAAAGCTCTAGCTTATAATATCACTTTATCTTATTAATTCCTTATCCTCTCTCTAAATTGAGCTTTAAAATTGATTGATCATATTAAAAATAGCTAAGTGGAAAGAATTGAGAAAAGATAATTGACCTTTTGCTTTATCGTCTCTGCAATTGAGTTTTTAGCCAATTTTGGCGAGAAAAAATAGCTAATACACTTTTATAAATTGAGGGGGTTTTCATTTTTTTCTTTTACATTCCGAACTTAGATGAAGCCTTTTAACCTTTTTCTCTTTCAGTCTTTAGAGAAGCGAGAGTAACTGTTTTACATTACATTTCCTTTTAATATTAACAAAAGTTTAATTTATTATTTTTAGTAAAACATTCTCTGTGAATAAACTAAGAAATAAACATAAAAAATATTTCCCAAAATTTCAAATCTATAACTTGTAAGTTTGTGAAATAACAATTTTTATCAGTAAAATAAAGAAATAATTTATCAGATTAAAGATATATTTTTCAGTTATTTTAAATAAAATTATTAAGAACAAATGTATAATGTTGTGCTCAGTCACCTTCAAATTTTCAATGCAGTGTAAAATTTTCAAAGCACCAAACAAATAAAAAACTTTAAGAAATCTTAATTTTAATTTGGTGAAAATTTCATTTTTATATTTATAACTATTTTGTTAAATAGAGAAAAAATAAATACTTTTTACGATTTATGCATTGATAAAACAATAGTTTATCAGAATAAAGATATATTTTTCTGTTATTTCAAATAAAATTATTACCTATATTCTTAAGAACAAATGCATAATGTTGTGCTTTGTCACCAATTTTAATTTGTTGAAAATTTCATTTTTTATATTAATAATTATTTAGTTAGTGAGAAAAAATGAATACTTCTGACGATTTATGCACTGATAAAACAATAGTTTATTAGATTAAAGATATATTTTTCTGTTATTTGAAATAAAATTATTCCTATATTCTTAAGAATAAATGCATAATGTTGTGCTCATTCACCTTGTTATAATATAACAAGCATTATACTTCTTATATATTTAAAATAATTTTCAATTAAATGTAAAACTTTCCAACGCCTCAAACAAATAAAAACTTTAAGGGATTTATGTTTTAATTTGGTGAAACTTTCATTTTTATATTAATAATTTTTTAGTTGTAGAGAAAAAAATAAATAACTTTTATGATTTATGCATGGATAAAACAATATTTTATCAGATTAAATATATATTTTTTCTGTTATTTGAAACAAAATGATTCCTATATTTTTAAGAATAAATGCATAATGTTGTGCTCTGTCACCTTCTTATAATGTAACAATCATTATAATTCTTACATAATTAAAGACTTCAATTCAGCGTAAAAGTTTTCAACGCCCCAAACAAATAAAATACTTTAAGAGATCTCAATTTTAATTTATAGAAAATTTCTTTTTTCTATTAAAAATTTAAGTTAAAAGTTTAAGGAAGAAAAAATAAATACTTTTTTACAATTTATTTATTGATAAAACAATAGCTTATATGAATAATGATATAGTTGTCTGCTATTTCAAATAAAATTATTTCTATATTCTTAAAAACAAATATATATGTTGTGCTCTGTCACCTTTTTATAATGTAACAATCATTATAATTGTTATATATTTAAAATTCTCAGATAAATGTAAAAGTTTTCAAGACCCAATACAAATAAAAAAACTTTAAGAGATCTCTATTTTAATTTAGTGAAAATTTTATTTCTATGTTAATAATTTTTTAGTTATAGAGAAACAAAATAGATACATTTACGATTTATGCATTGATAAAACAATAGAATATCAGATTAAAATTATAAATTTCTGTTATATCAAATAAAAGTATTACCTATATTCTTAAGAATAAATGCATTATGTTGTGCTCAGTCACCGTATAACATAACAATCATTATAATTCCTATATATTTAAAATTTTCAACTCACTGTAAAAGTTTTCAAAGCCCCAAACAAATAAAAAACCTTTAGCGATCTCAATTTTAATTTGTTGAAAATTTCACTTTTTATATTAATAATTATGTAGTTAACGAGAGAAGAAATAAAAACTTTTTACGATTTATGCAATGATAAAACAATAGGTTATCAGATTAAAGATATTTTTTTCTGTTATTTCAAATAACATTATTACCTATAATCTTAAAAACAAATGCAAAATGTTGTGCTTTGCCACCTCCGTATAATGCAACAATCATTGCAGTTCTTATATATTTAAAATTTTCAGTTCAGTTAAAAGCTTTCAACGTCCCAAACAAATGAAACTTTAAGAAATCTCAATTTTAATTTGGTGAAAATCTCATTTTTTATATTAATAATAATTTAGTTTAAGAAAGAAAAAATAAATACTTTTTTTAAGATTTATGCATTGATAAAACAATAAGTTATCAGATTAAAGATATATTTTTTAGTTATTTCAAATAAAATTATTATCTATATTCTTAAGAACAAATGCATAATGTTGTGCTCTGTCAGCTTATTATAATGTAACAACCATTATAAATTGTTATATAATTAAAATTTTTTAATTTAGTGTAAAACTTTTCAAAGCCCTAAACAAAAAAAAAAACTTTTAAGAGATCTCTGTTTTAATTTAGTGAAAATTTCATTTTTATATTAATAATTTATTTAGTTAACGAGAGAAAAAATAAAAAACTTTTTACGATTTATGCATTGATAAAACAATAAGTTATCAGATTAAAGATATATTTTTTAGTTATTTCAAATAAAATTATTATCTATATTCTTAAGAACAAATGCATAATGTTGTGCTCTGTCAGCTTATTATAATGTAACAGTAATTATAATTCTTATATATTTAAAATTTCCAATTAAGTGTAAAAGTATACAAAGCCCCAAACAAATAAAAAACTTTAAGAGATCTTAATTTTATTTTGGTGAAAATTTCATTTTTATATTAATAATTATTTAGTTACAGAGAGAAAAAATATAATTTTTACGATTTATGCCTTTATAAAACAATAGTTTATCAGATTAAAGATATATTTTTCTGTTATTTGGAATAAAATTATTACCTATATTCTTAAGAATAAATGCATGATGTTACCTACATCAATCACCTTCATATAATTTGACCATCATTATACTTTTTATATATTTAAAATTTTCAATTCAATGTAAAACTTTTCAGTGCCACAAAAAAAAATTAAAATTTTAAAAAATCTCAATTTTAATTTGGTGAAAATTTCATTTTTATATAAAATTTTTAGTTACGAAGAAAAAAATAAATGTTTTTTTAGTATCTTGTACTGATAAAACAATAGTTTATCAAATTAGACAATATATTTTCTGTTATTTCAAAATAAAAATTATACCTATATTTTAAGAACAAATGTATTTGTTTATGCTCATAAAACTTTATAATATAACAAGCATTATAATTCTTATATATTTAAAATTTTTAATTCGTTGTAAAATTCTTCAGCGCCACATACAAATAAAATATTAAAAGATCTCAATTTCAATTTGGTGAAAATTTCATTTTTATATTAATAATTTTTTTAGTTAAGAGAAGATAAATGCTTTTTTACGTATATTGTACTGATTAACAATAGTTTATGCATTAGAGATATATTTTTCTGTTATTTCAAATAAAATTATTACCTATATATTAAGAACAAATACATAATGTTGTAATCTGTCAAATTCTTATTGTAACAATCATTATAATTACTATATATTTTCAATTCAGTGTAAAAGTTTTCAAAGCCCAAACAAAAAAACTTAAAGAGATCTCAATTTTAATTTGGTGAATTTAATTTTTATATTAATAATTTTTTTCGTTCTAGAGAGAAAAATAAATACTATGATTTTGTATTGATGAAATAAAAGCTTATATGAATAATGATATAGTTTTCTGTTATTTCAAATAAAATTTTACCTATATTATTAAGAACAAATGCATACGTTGTGCTCTGTCACATTTTTCATAATGTAACAATCATTATAATTCTTATATATTTAACATTTTAAGATAAGTGTAAAAGTTTTCAACACACAATACAAATAAAAAACTTTTGAGATCTCTATTTTTATTTAGTGAATGTTTCATTTTTATATTAATATGTATTTAGTTATAGAGAAAAAAATAGATACATTTACGATTTATGCATTGATAAAACATAGTTTATCAGATTAAAGATATAAGTTTCTGTTATTTCAAATAACTTTATTATCTATATTCTTAAGAACAAATGCATAATGTTGTGCTCTGTCAGCTTATTATAATGTAACAGTAATTATAATTCTTATATATTTAAAATTTCCAATTAAGTGTAAAAGTATACAAAGCCCCAAACAAATAAAAAACTTTAAGAGATCTTAATTTTATTTTGGTGAAAATTTCATTTTTTATTAAACTTTTTAGTTAAGGAGAAAAAATAATACTTTGTACATTTAAACATTGATAAAATAGTTTATAAATTAAATATATATTATTCTGTTATTTCAAATAAAATTATTATCTATATTCTTTAGAACAAATGCATAATGTTGTGCTCTGTCAGCTTATTATAATGTAACAATCTTATAATTTTATATAATTATTTTCAATTCAGTGTAAAAGTTTTCAACGCCCCAAACAAATAAATAAAAAAATTTTAAGAGATCTCAATTTTAATTTGGTGAAAATTTCATTTTTATATTAATAATTATTTAGTTACAGAGAGAAAAAAAATAATTTTTACGATTTATGCCTTTATAAAACAATAGTTTATCAGATTAAAGATATATTTTTCTGTTATTTGAAATAAAATTATTACCTATATTCTTAAGCATAAATACATAATGTTGTACTCCGTCATCTGCTTATAGTATAACAGCTATTATAATTCTTATATATTTAAAATTTTTAATTCATTGTAAAATTTTACATTCGCCACATACAATAAATAAACTTTAAAAGATCTCAATTTCAATTGGTGAAAATTTCATTTTTATATTAATAATTGTTTAGTTATAAATAGAAAAAATAAATATTTTTATGATTTATTCATTGATTTAGGCAATAAATGTTTCTAGAATCTTCGATGTAATTTATCATTATATAATTACAATATTTTTATAGATATGATATTTTTAAAGATCAACGAATGACACCTGTAACTCATATATTTTAAACTGTCATTCCAAAAATATTATTTCTAACTTAAGAAAATTAATACATTGGTATTTGTTCTCATCCATGTTTGGTCAACGACCCAACTGCTTCATACACGTTTCCTGTTAGTTCGAATAAAGTTCGAAATATACTAGATTTAAACAAAGTTAAAGGAAGCAAATCGAATAAAAAGAAGTAGAAGTATATTTGGAATATTAAATTTCATTTATGTGTTTTCAGATATGATTCGCTAAGATATGAGCTGAAAGAAAATATAGTGAAGAACAAAGTAAACAACCCTTGGATATCTACCAATAATAAAGAATATATGAAATTTCTTCAAACCTTAGATAAAGTAAGAAAAATAAAAGTATTTCATCAAATTATTCTCACGATTAGGTATTTGTTTTCTTAAAACAAAAACAAACCATTTACCACAGCTTCATCAAATTCTTTAAATTCTTTGATAACCCATACAGAAACTGTCGATAATAAAACCATTTCTGTAATATTATGTACGGGAGTTTCAAAAATGACCGGTATATTTGAAAAATCAATAAAACTAAACGAACAGTGTTAGAAATACACAGTTTATTGCAATATGCTTGGAACAATAGTAAATTTTCAGGCAGACAAGCTTTCAAAATTAGTTACAATGTTCCACAACAGATGGCGCTGCAGTCTGGAAAAATCTAAACTACGATATTTTCCAGATATCCACAAGGCTCAGCAATAATATGGCGTATTCTCAGAACGAAATTATCAGAAACGTATAACGACTCAGGCGGGATGGCTTCACAAGCAGAACAGTTGTACTGTACACCTGTACGATGTACGGAACCCCTGGTCTTTTAAGAGTCCCCACAGACAAAATTGTAGTTTATATTTTTCCAGACTGCAGCGCCATCTGTTGTGGAATATTGTAACTAATTTTAAAGTTTGTCTGCCTGAAAATTTACAATTGTCCCAAGCACATATATATATATATATATATATATATATATATATATTATATATATATATATATATATATATATATATATATATATATATTATATATATATATATATATATATATATGTTTCCATGGACGGGTTTCCACTTCATAGGGACAAGAAAAACTGAAGGTTCAGCTAGCATGAAGTTATATGTAGAAGACCCTTAACGCCTGGGTCAACATCTGTGGGAAAAACAGTTATACCGCCAAAATAATTTAAAGCGAATTTAACTTAATTTTTATCTAGAATTTGCTTATGAATACTTTGAAAGAATTCTTCCATCAAAATGGCAATCGTTTCCATTCATGTAAACCGAAATTTGCTAATTTTTCTGTGTCTTTGTTTTT
>CM063500.1:92234035-92246535 GCA_032207245.1 Pardosa pseudoannulata
ATACACCATATAACGTCCTTGTACCTTTATATGAATTCTTTGTTGCACTCCATATAAAATTATTAATTTCAGTCCAAGATACGATCCTTCATATATTCAATAAGACTTATTTTACCACTAAATATTTTCCCTTTTTCATTTCATCTTTAATTGGAGTTGTGGTGAAAATTTAATCCACATTATAATTTACCTCCATTTATCAATTTATATCAAAATATGATGCGTATACCATATAACTTCCTTGTACCTTTATGTGGATTCTTTGCTTCACTCCATATAAACTTGTTTATCTCAATACCAAATACGATCCTTCATTATTCAGTAAGACTTACTTTATCAACAGATATTTTTCCTTTTCCATTTAATTTTTAAATGGAGTTATAGTGCAAATTTAATCCACTTTATATTTTAACCTTCTTTTTATCAATTTATATCAAAATATGTGTTTCCCTTATAACTTTCTCCTACCTTTATATGGATTATTTGCTGAACTCCATATAAAGTTATTTATCTCAATGCCAGATACGATCCTTCAATTATTCAAAAGACATTTTACCACTAAATATTTTTCCTTCTTCATTTAATATTTAGTTGGAGTTGTGGTGCAAAATTAACCCACATTATATTTCACCTTCATTTACCAATTTATATCAAAATATGATGCGTATACCATATGTTTTCCTTATTTTTTTATATGGATTCTTTGTAGCACTCCATATAATATTATTCATTTCAATGCCAGATACGATCCTTCAGTTATCCAATAAGACCTACTTTAACACGAGATATTTTGCATTTTTCATTTATTTCTTAAATGGATTTATATAGTGCAAATTAAATCCACTTTATATTTTAATCTTCTTTTTATCAATTTATATCAAAATATGTGTTCCCCTTATAACTTCCTCGTACTTTTATATGGATGATTTGCTCACTCGATATAAACTTGTTTATCTCAATGACAGATACGATCCTTCAATTATTCAACAAGACTTATTTTACCACTAAATATTTTTCCTTTTTCATTTAATCTTTAATTGGAGTTGTGGTGCAAATTTAATACACATTATATTTTACCTTCATTTATCAATTTATATCAAAATATGATACGCACAGCATATAAGTTCCTTGTACATTTATATGGATTCTTTGCTGTACTCCATATAATATTAGTAATTTCAGTCCCAGATACGATCCTTCAATTATTCAATAAGAATTACTTTGCCACGAGATATCTTTCATTTTTCATTTGATTATTAAATGGAGTTATAGTGCAAATTAAATCCACTTTATATTTTAACCTTCTTTTTATCAATTAATATCAAAATATGTGTTCCCCTTATAACTTATTCGTACTTTTATAAGGATCATTTGCTGCACTCCGTATAAAGTTATTTATCTCAATGCCAGATACGATCTTTCAAATCTTAAAGAGTTATTTTCCACTAGATATTTTTCCTTTTTATTTAATCTTTAATTGGAGATGTAGTGCAAACTTAATCCACATTATGTTGTACCTTCATTTATCAATTTATATCAAAATATAATGCGTACACCATATAACATCCTTGTATTTTTATATGAATTATTTTCTGTACTCCATATAAATTTATTTATTCCAATACCAAATACGTTCCTTCAATTATTCAATAAGACTTACTTTACCACGAGATATTTTTAATTTTTCATTTACTTCTTAAATGAAGTTATACTGCAAATTAAATCCACTTTATATTTTAACCTTCTTTTTATCCTTTATATCAAAATATGTGTTTCCCTTAAAACTTCCTCGTACTTTTATATGGATTATTTGCTGTACTCCATTTAAACTTATTTGTTTCAATTCTAAATATGATCCTTCAGTTATTCAATATGACTTATTTTACAACTGGATATTTTTAAATTTTCCTTTAACGCTTAGTTAGAGTTGTGGTGCAAATTTAATCTACCTTATATTTTAACCTTCCTTTTTTCATTTTATGTCAAAATATGATGCGTACACCACCTAACTTCTTTGTACTTTTATATGGATTCTATGCTGCACTCCATATAAACATATTTAACTCAATTCCAGATACGATCCTTCAATTATTCAATATGACTTATTTTACTACTCGATAATTTTCATTTTTCATGTAATACTTAATTAGAGTTGTGGTGCAAATTTAATCCACCTTATATTTTAACCTTCTTTTTTTCACTTTATGTCTAAACATGATGTGTACTCCATATAACATCCTTGTAATTTTATATGTATTCTTTGCTGCACTCCATTTAAATTTATTTTTTTCAATAACAGATACAATCCTTCAATTATTCAATATGACTTGTTTTACCAGTCAATATTTTTCAGACTTTACTGAATAACTAAATTTACGAGCAAAATGCCTGCTTCCGGTACAATTCCGCTGCGAAATTTACCCGCACACAATGTGTTATTATCAAATGGTTCCTCGACTACAACGCTTCATTCATTCCTTGCAAGGAATAATATCATGAAGCAACGAAAATATTGTTAAAATGTGGTATAATTTGAAATAATTCTCTTAAAAATTATTGATCAGTTTTTGTTGTATATAAATGCTGATTAAACAGTGAAAAAATTCAAATAATTATAGTTAATCTGCAGTACAGTAGGAACATTTTTAATAAATATTTTTGAAAGGCTCATATTGTATAAAAAAATATATATATAAATTAAAAATTGTTTTCAAATAGTGTCATATGTTTTGTGCAATAATATTTTGTATGCTCGCTATAAGGATAAAATAAATTGTTGAATGTTTTGAAAACTGAATTCTACTTTCCATGTCCCCTTAAAAATAGAAGAAATGGTTTGTGGTTATTGGGAGATGTTTTAACACCTAAATGATTCTTTAACTCTTAATTCAAACTGTGCACACTCGAGATAACTCGAGCGGGGTTGTGCGTTATGTTGCTATAATTTTTCACACTCGAATGCAACCGAGAATTGAAAATAACAATATGAAAGCAAAATAAATTGTTTAATTCATATTTATCATTTACATGGAATTGTAAGCTATAGCACTTACTTATTATTCAAGTATAAAATATGTATTTTTTCAACTTATCACTTAAGACTTATCTCTTCCTTGTGAGCCGCTTCCCGACAGCGTATTCATATTCAGATTCTGATTCGCTCATTTTTCAATATATATTTTAATAAAATATAACGTAAAATAAAATATAATTGTTAACAATTTTATTACTAAGCTCTGCCTGTAAAGACATCCTTGACTCAAGGCGTCACTTTATATGCTTTATTTGAGATATGAAACATAAGGGTATTATTTACCTACGCATCAAATATATCATACTGTCAATGGTAGATATTTACCAATTGAACAAAATACTATTTGTACAATAATAATTTTATTATAAAATTGAAATCATACCAAATATAAATCCAAAATATATATTTATTTTTTTTACTTATCATGATTCTTCTCTTTTTGCTTCCGACAGCGTATGATTCAGATTCTGATTCCCTCATATTTCAATATATATTTTACTAAATTATAATGTAAATAAAAATTAATTGTTAACTAATTATTACTAATTTTAAAGAATATTGTAGAATTTTTTTACTTTATTCTTGAGATATGAAACCTATTCATATTTGATCTAGTTCAAATGACACAAATACTTCAGATTTGTTTACAAATTGAACAATATATATTTGTAATAATATAATATTATAATTTAGAAATCATCAAAATATAATACAAAAATATATATATTTTTTTTTTTTTTTCTACTTATCACTTTTTCTCTTTTCTGAGCCGCTTTCCGACAGCGTATTCAGATTCAGATTCTGATTCAAATATTTCAATTTTTTACTAAAATATAATGCAAAATAAAATATAATTGTTAACTTTTTATTACTAAGCTCTGATGTAAAGACATACTTGATAAGCTCACTTATTTATGTATTCTTGAGATATGAAACATAATTTCATATTTGATACTACGCATCAAGGGATGACAAATCATACTGCCAATTGTAGATTGTTTACAAATTGAACAATATACTTAAGTACAATAATAATAATATTCTAACAATTAGAAATCATACCAAAATAATATATATATTTTTTTCTACTTATCACTTACGACTTCTCTTCCTTCTGAGCCGCTTTCCGACAGCGTATTCAGATTCAGATTCTGATTCGCTCATATTTCAATATATTTTTAATAAAATATAATGTAAAATAAAATATAATTGTTAACTATTTTATTACTAAGCTCTGATGTAAAGACATCCTTGACTAAGGCCTCACTTTATATACATTCTTGAGATATGAAACATAAGGGTTTTATATTTGATACCTACGAATCAAGGATGAACATTCATACACTGTCAATGGTAAATTTTTAACATTGAACAATAATATATGTAAATAATAATTTTATTATAAAATTGAAATCATTTCAATTGTATAAATATAATATACTCAAATTGATTTATTTTTGTATATTTTTTTTTTAATTTTCTTGGCAAGACAACGTTCTAAATTGTATTTTTTACATTAAAAAATGATTTTTTTGCCGGATTTGTATAAAAAAACTGTGCATTATCTGTTTACACAGGCTGTCTGTTTATGTTTTGGTTTTACTTCCACAATCTCACACAACTGTAAGTGAGAAACTACGTGCCATTGTGTAACTGGCTAAGAAAGTATATGCACATCATTCTTTATCCAGGTGGCAGAAAAGGAAAAATTAGGTATTTACAGTCTGCTCCCAATGTGCGAACATGAAAAGTAAAAAACGACACGGTGTTTTTTACATTAAAAAATGATTTTGTGCAGATTTTTTTAAAAAACTGCTCATTAAGAGGTTAAACTGTCTGTTCGTGTCTTGTTTATAACTTCTACAATCTCACATATCTGTAAGTGAGAAATTACCGTGCCATATCGTGTAGCTGGCTAAGAAAGTATATGCACATTATTATTTATACAGGCGGCAGAAAAAGAAAAAATTAGGTAGTTACAGTTTTTCCCAATGTGCAACAGGAAAAGAAATGGAAAAAGACACGGTGTTTTTTACATTAAAAAAAAGATTTTTTTGGCCGGCCTTTTTTAAAAAACTGTTCATTAAGGTGTTAAACAGACTGTCTCTTCATGTTTTGGTTATAAATTCCATAATCTCACACAGCTGTAAGTGAGAAATTACCGTACCATATCGTGTATCTGACTAAGAAAGTATATGCACATTATTCTTTATCCAGGTGGCAGAAAAGGAAAAATTAGGTAGTTACAGACTGCTCCCAATGTGCGAACAGGAAAAGAAATGGAAAACGAAACTGTTTTTTACATTAAAAAAATGATTTTTTGGCCGGCCTTTTTTAAAAAAACTTCTCATTAAAGGGTTAAACAGACTGTCTGTTCATGTCTTGTTTATAACTTCTATAATCTCACACAGCTGTAAGTGAGATATTACCATGCCATATCGTGTAACTGGCTAAGAAAGTATATGCACATTATTCTTTATCCAGGTGGCAGAAAAGGAAAAATTAGGTAGTTACAGACTGCTCCCAATGTGCGAACAGGAAAAGAAATGGAAAACGAAACTGTTTTTTACATTAAAAAATGATTTTTTTGGCCGGCCTTGTATAAAAACTGCTCATTAAGGTGTTAAACAGACTGTCTGTTCATGTTTTGGTTTTATACTTCCACAATCTCACACAGCTGTAAGTGAGAAATTACCGTGCCATATCGTGTATCTGACTAAGAAAGTATATGCACATTATTCTTTATCCAGGTGGCAGAAAAGGAAAAATTAGGTAGTTACAGTCTGCTCCCAATGTGCAAACAAAAAAGGAAAAAGAAAAAAAAAGAAATGGACGACACGGTGTTTTTTACATTAAAAAAATGATTTTTTGGCCGGCCTTTTTTAAAAAAACTTCTCATTAAAGGGTTAAACAGACTGTCTGTTCATGTCTTGTTTATAACTTCTATAATCTCACACAGCTGTAAGTGAGATATTACCATGCCATATCGTGTAACTGGCTAAGAAAGTATATGCACATCATTCTTTATCCAGGTGGCAGAAAAGGAAAAATTAGGTATTTACAGTCTGCTCCCAATGTGCGAACAGGAAAAGAAATGGAAAAAGACACGGTGTTTTTTACATTAAAAAAAAGATTTTTTTGGCCGGCCTTTTTTAAAAAACTGTTCATTAAGGTGTTAAACAGACTGTCTCTTCATGTTTTGGTTATAAATTCCATAATCTCACACAGCTGTAAGTGAGAAATTACCGTACCATATCGTGTAGCTGGATAAGAAAGTATATGCACATTATTCTTATCCAGGCGGCAGAAAAGGAACAATTAGGTAGTTACAGTCTGCTCCAAATGTGCGAACAGGAAAAGAAATGGAAAACGAAACTGTTTTTTACATTAAAAAATGATTTTTTTGGCCGGCCTTTTTGTAAAAAACTGCACATTACGGGGTTAAACAGACTGTCTGTTCATGTCTTGTTTATAACTTCTACAATCTCACACAGCTGTAAGTGAGAAATTACCGTGCCATATCGTGTAACTGGCTAAGAAAGTATATGCACATTATTCCTTATCCAGGCGGCAGAAAAGGAAAAATTAGGTAGTTACAGTCAGCTCCCAATGTGTGAACAGGAAAAGAAATGGAAAACGACTCGCCACAAATGTAATCCGTTTTAAAGCGACCGCCTATTCGTGTCCTTGATTAAAACTCGCCCCAGCACCTCAGAGCTATAGTCCAAGAATTTATCGTGCTATATATCCTCGAGAGAACCACGATGCAAAACTGAGCCAAGAAACTTTGTGTGTAGCCCTAATCCCGCAATTACTCCTCCACCAATAAACTTCCTTTTACAGGCACCACCTTTATCCACTTACGCTTCAAACATTGCCTATTTAGCAGCACATTAACTACGTACGCGTGCAAAGGGGGGGGAGGTGTATTCTCTATGGTCGCGAGAGGGCGCTGCGGTCGGTGCCACACACCCCTTCTACAACCCTTTGGCGTGTTGCCAGATAACCCCCCGACCGACTCTCCTACCTGCTAAGCGTTTTACAACGCTAGGAAACTGATCATCGATTCGGGGGATACACACATTTCGAGGTGAACTTTTCGTACAGTTAGAATGTTCTCTCTCTCGTAATTTAACGTTGCAAAGCAAGCTGAAACGTCAGCTTGCTGGGTTTGCCTTTTTTTTTCGTTTTGTGAGTTATTTATATCTTTTTATTTCTTCTTCGGCAGGTAAGCAAAAATGGGAAAGATTATTGATTTTTTTTTCCAGAGGTAATTATCGCAGCAGTGGACTGGTTGGCAAGAATTAAGAAAAGAAACTGGAATTATAAGAAATTCTATTGCAAATTGAGAATGTTTCTACAATATTTATTTAATAATGTATTTTGAAATTGTGAAAAACGTTACGATTAAATCAAATTTCATTCAAATCAAAATACCTCCGCAAAATCCCTCACCTCTTAAATCACTGAATCCAATATCATTTAATTCATGTAAAGTAGAACGAAGTGTTCGACAATACCACTTACGTATCTATTTTATTTAAGATGTAATGTAGATTAATGCCGAACGATGCCGATTGGTTAGGGTGCTGGTCTTCGGTACCGGAGTTCGAGGGTTCAAATCCCACAGGGGCATGGATGATCGTAGCAGTTCGGAATCGGCTTTAAGCTGTAGGTCCTGGTCTCATTATCCCTCTTAGCCGAACGATGGCCGATTGGTAGAGCGCTGCTCTTCGGAACCGGAGTTCGCACGTTCGAATCCCGCTGCTGGCATGGATATTTGTAGCCGTTCGGAATCGGCTTTAAACTGTAGGTCCCGGTCTCATTAGACCTCCTGTGCAAAACAGTAGACCGTAGCGCTCCAAACCAAACCATTATCCCTCTTAATGCAAAAAGTAGACCGTAGCACTCCAAACCAAACCGTAATGTAGATCAAGAAATTTAATGCTAAGGCAACCCAACACGTTTAAATCACGTGTTTACAATTTATAAAAACAACTTTCAGCTCACGAAAAAAAATTATTGAACAAAAGAATGATATATTAAATACGATAGGATCAAATTTATGTAATAAAGGTTAATAAGTTTGAGTACATTAAATATCATCAACTAAAAATATAATTACTGAAAATTTTTTTAACTATTTTGACAAATTATACTATCATAGGTTAAAAAAAAGCTTTATAGTTAAAATAACTAGCATGAGCATTATAGTTAAAATAACTTAATATGGTTAAAAAATGGTTTTAAAAAAAGTCAAATATTTGTACTGCAAATAGCATACAAAGTAAAAATAATATAAATAAGATATAAATAGCAAAAGAAAGTACGAAGTGTTCGACAACACCGCTTAATTGACTGTTTTAGTTAAGAGGGATTGTAGATCAAGAAATTTAATGCTAAGGCAAACGAAAAAGTTTAAATCATCTGTTTAAAATTTTAGAAAGAAAACTTACAGCACGCTGAAAACAAATATTGAACAAAAGAAGGATATATTAAATATAATAGATTCATATTTATGTAATAAAGGTTAATAAGTTTGAGTACTCTAAATATCATCAACTAAAAATATAATTACTGAAAAACTATTTTTTAACTATTTTGACAAAGTATACTATCATAGGTTATAAAAACGTGAGCATTGTAATTAAATTAACTTATATAAACCAAAAATGGTTTTAAAAGTAGGTAATATATTTGTATTGCAAATAGCATACAAACTAAAGCTCATATAAATAAGACACAAATAGCAAAAAAAAGTACGAAGTGTTAGACAACACCGCTTAATTGACTGTTTTATTTAAGAGGGATTGTAGATCAAGAAAATTAATGCTAACGGGCAAATGAACAAGTTTAAATCACGTGTTTACAATTTTAGAAAGAAAACTTACAGCTCACAGAAAAAAATTTCTTGAACAAAAGAATAATATATTAAATATAATAGGTGCAAATTTATGTTATAAAGGTTAATAAGTTTGAGTACTTTAAATATCATCAACTAAATATATAATTACTGAAAAACTATTTTTTAACTATTTTGCAAAGTATACTATCATAGGTTAAAAAAAGCATTATAGTTAAAATAACTTATATGAACCAAAAATGGTTTTAAAAGAAGGTAAAATGTTTGTACTGCAAATAGCATACAAAGTAAAGATAATATAAATAAGACACAAATAGCAAAAAAAAGTACGAAGTGTTAGACAACACCGCTTAATTGACTGTTTTATTTAAGAGGGATTGTAGATCAAGAAATTTAATGCTAACGTTCAAACGAACAAGTTTAAATCACGTGTTTAAAATTTTAGAAAGAAAACTTACAGCTCACGGAAAAAAATTTCTTGAACAAAAGAATGATATATTAAATATAATAGATTCATATTTATGTAATAAAGGTTAATAAGTTTGAGTACTCTAAATATCATCGACTGAAATTTAATTTCTGATAAACTAGTTTTCAGCTATTTTGACAAAGTATACTATCTTAAGTTAAAAAAACGTATATGAGCATTATGGATAATATAACTTATATGAACCAAAAATGATTTTAAAAGAAGGTAAAATATTTGTAGTGGAAACAGAATACAAAGTAAAGCTAGTATAAATAAGACACAAATAGCAGAAGAAAGTATGTAAATGGCTATTTCATTGCTTCTAGCGAACAAAATATTCTTAACTAGCATATAGCCCGTCACACGACGGGATCAGTAAAATTTTTAATTTTCCAGAATTGTAAAGTACCCTATGAGACAGGTAAAAAAATGGTTTGTTTTTTGGCTGATAATTATCTGGTACACGCTCAATAATTTCTTTATCTTCATACTCCTCTAAAGTCTCCCGATACTGTGAATGCAGTTTAGAATCATGTTGAATTCATTTAGTCATGTGGTTATGTATAAAAACAAACGAAGAAACTTTTAATTTTCAAAGATATATAACTTAAAGGTTACATATTTAATAGTCCGTGAAATATGCCCCTACACTTTTACGGAAAGAACTTGTTGTTAATACCGATGATAAAATTTTCATTGCAACAAAAAATAATCGGTGATTAAATTTTAAATTATCCCATATGTACCTAATCTATTATTTCAGCCAAATATAAAAGAAAATTATTTACGTAATATCTTAGTTCAATAGTAAAACGTATGAAAATAATGCAGACGATATTTAAATAATTTAAGATAAGAAACGATTAAATGAGAGTCTTAAAGGAATGACGTCATAATGTTAGAAAAAATATTATTTTTACCAACTTATTATGCCATAAATTGATAAATTTAATTGCCTGCTTTTAACCGGGGAAAACAGGGCTTGAAATAATGATATTAAAGGCTAGAAAAGGGGGGTAGGGGTATTTCGAACATTGCTAACCCTAACTCAACAAAAATCGAATATGGATGCCTCTATCCATGTCAGGATCAAACACTTCATAAATTCGAGGACAGACAGACATAACTTAGGCTGTTATTATATACGGGATACGACGGTACTTAACGAAGATAAAAGCAAAAGCAGACAAAAGCATACTGAACTGAGTATGCTTTCACAAGCCACAACTTAGTGCTAATCGCAATGATAATTTTACTCAAAGCAACAAAATAGCTGAGTATTTTTTTTCTATTTGTGTCTTAATATTGTTGTCTTTCTAATCTGTAATATATGATCGTTTTCATTATTTTTTCAAAGAATATATGTCTAAATTTAGGAAAATAATCATTATACTTTTTAAATATTCATTTTAGTTATATTCTCACGTCTAACTGCCGTTTATCTCTGTTTAAAAGGAAAACTGAGTCCCACCATTGGTTGCCGCCATGGGTTGATCGCAGTTAGCCGTTAAATGGCTTTGGTGAGGACCTTCCCAAAATTTGGCCATTTTCTGGTGCTAGGTGCATATGTTCTTTTATCCGACAATTGGAAAAAAAACTAATGTTAATATTAAAAATTTCTCTCAAATAATTTATTTCAATTTTTTTTATTTTAAATCCTGTTTTTTTTTTTTTTCTTTTTACTATTTGTTTTATTTTAAGATGATTCATATGAGAAAGCTATCAAGATGCATCTTAGTAAATTCGCTGATTCCTGTAAAACGGTTTACCTCTTGCTAACGGTATTACTGCTAATAAACATCCTCTGTTCTTCTTTCCAATATCGGAAAGTTACGGGATTTAACTATTGCGAAAATTTATAATTAAATTTCTAGAATATATTAAGGAATTATCTCAAACTCTTGGTAAATATTCACCCGTTTCGTCATAATATGGTTCATTTCAGAAACAGTTGTTATAATGAAGATGTATTATCAGAAGAGGTAGTATAGCCGCTTATGCATGTAAAACGGCTTACTCCTTGCTAATGGAATTATTGCTGATAAACATCCGCTCTGGTTCTTTCGAATATCGGAAGATTACCAGATTCATCAATTGTGAAGTTTTTTAATTAATTCGTTCTAATAAATTAAGGATTTATTTAAAATTTTGGATATGTTTCTATCTGTTTCATCATAAAACTATCCATTTCAGAAACAGCTGTTAAAATGAAAATGTATCAACTGGAAAGGTAGTATAGCCTCTCATGCCTGTAAAATGGTTTACTCCTTGCTAATGGTATTATTGAAGATAAACAACCGCTCTGCTTCTTTCAGATATCGGAAGATTACCATATTCATCAATTGTGAAAAATTTTAATTAATACGTTCTAATAAATTAAGAATTTATTCCACATTTTGGATATGTTTTTATCAGTTTCATCATAAAACCATCCATTTCAGAAACGGTTGTTATAATGAAAATGTATCATCTGTAAAAGTAGCATATCCTCTAATGCCTTTAGAACTGCTTACTCCTTACTAATGGTATTATTAATAATAAACAACCGATCTGCTTCTTTTAGATATCAGAAGATTTCCAGATTCATCAGTTGTGAAAAATTTTAATTAATGCATTCTAATAAATTAAGGATTTGTTCGAATTTTTGGATATGTTTTTATCTGTTTCATCATAAAACTATCCATTTCAGAAAGGGTTGTTATAATGAAAATGTATCATTTGTAAAAGTAGCATATCCTCTCATGCCTGTAGAACGGCTTACTCCTTCCTAATGGTATTACTGCTGGTAAACAACCGCTCTAATTAAATCAACATTGTTAGGTTACATGATTCAACAATTACTAAAAATTTTAATTAAAATGCATGAATAAATTAAGGATTCATTTAAAAACTCGATAAATGTGTAACGGTTTCAGAAACGGATACACATTTTACTTCTTTGCTTTTTCATTCTTTATTTTTATTTTCCGTCATCCATTTACAGATGTTTTGACTTGATATTTAAAGCATTAATGTTAACTATTTGTTTGCAGAATATGTCCCAAAAAGACTCTGTGCCTTAAAACCCACACCAACCAATCAACCGCTATATAACAGCTACTTTAAAATTCATGTACTTCATAATTCTTTGAGCT
>CM063500.1:92263032-92288032 GCA_032207245.1 Pardosa pseudoannulata
GTTGACTTGATTGTTTATTCCAAATGTTTCCTTATATGATGTTTGTGTATTACTTCTGTGACATTGAATTATTGTAGCTTAATAAATTATCTACTTTTATTTTTACTTACTTATTTTAACTTAATGCTTTTAATTGTATTGTATCTTAACTAATCGTTTGTACTACATTTATAAATTTTTAAACTATTTTTTTTTGGTTATCCTGAATTACTGTTTTACGGAAATGTTCAGACCTGATAAAATGTACGTTTAATCCTTTAAAGGTCACCAAAATAAATTCATGGTAATTTAATGTAATTTGTTTATAAATGTTATCTATAAGCACTGTATATGTAAAATATATAAATTTTCTTTGCATTACTTAGAAGGGTTTGCCTTAGAGGATACCAAATCAGGGTTTGAGAAGTGGTTTAACTGACTAACCCCTACCCTTGTACAGTTTGAACATTATGTCTTTAACTAATTAAAATTAAATTAACTATACTGGAATAATTAAAATTTAACTATACTGGAAGAACAATAAATGATAATCCTTAAACTGGTATAATAAATAAATAGCTTAACAACTTAAAAGTGTTGCTTGTACAAATAATTTTATTTGAGGTCATAAGTAAGATAAATTGAGTCTGACGTCCTAAGTATAGAAAGTTTAAACACATATATTTCAATAGAAAAAGAAATAAATAAGTTAAACGTATAACTATCATCTGTTATATATTTAAAATATCAAAAATATAATATGTATATATAAATATATATATATATATATATATATATATATATATATATATATATATATATATTTATGTATATTTATACATATATATATACATATATATATACATATGTACATATATATATATATATATACATATATATACATATATATATATATACATATATATAAACATATATATATATATATATATATATATATATATGTATATATATATATATATATATATATATATATATATATATATATATATATATATATATATATATATATATATATATATATATAATCAAAAACTCATCCATGTCTCCAAAAAGTTTTTTTAATTGCAAAAGATCTTGATTCTACATCATTGGCTTCCACATTGAAGAGAACGGCACAAGTTTAATTAAAACTTTATTTCAGATCTGCTAAAACGGACATCTTTAGTAGTCAACGGCAGACAAGAGAAAGGCACAATCACGCTGCTCAACAGAGGTGTACCCAAGAGAGAAGACAGAAAGAATTTTCCCACTCACTCAGCGAACTTAAGTGTAAGATCAGGAAAAAAAGACTTGCCTGCGACAGATGAGAAACGAGTTAATAGACAGAAAATTTACATCTACAGGATAGAAAGCTTTGAGAATTGTAACGAAAGAATTTTAAGTCGAAGACACTCCTTTGATTAAGACATTTAGAGGCTGGGAAAAAGATTTTAAGGAACTAGAAAAGGAGACATTAGATTTTTAAGGAAATATTAAAGTTAAATAATTTTGATATATAATATATATATATATATATATATATATATATATATAATATATAAATATATATATATATACATACATATATATATATACACACATATATATATACATATATTAATACATATATATATTTATAAAAATAAATATAAATATTATATAATATATATATATATATATATACATATATATATATATATATATATATAAATATATATATATAAATAAATATATATATACATATACATATATATATAGGTATATGTATATATACATATATATATACATAAATATATATATACATATTTATATACATATACATATATACATATATATATATAAAACATACATAAGGAATTAGAATGGAGAAAGGTTTTTAAGGAAATATTGAAGTTAAATAATTTTATATATTAATATATGTGTGTGGGGTGTTATACATCAGTATGCTAATTTTCTTTGTGCAAACATTTGAAGTTTTTTCTAAAATTTTACTTTTGTACAAGAAAATATTGCAATATATATAATAATAATGTAAATACAAAATAATATAATAAAATATAATTACATATTTTAGCATATAATACAATACGTTTGTATTTATTACATACAAGTGTATAACAATTTTAAAATCAAAATAAAATAATTTTTAAGTTTTATTTTAGTTTAACTTTTAAAATTTCTGTCGGCGCCATTATTTAATTATTTTTTACACTAAATATTTAATTTCTAATATGGGGTTAATTTTTTTTATTTTTTAATAAAACACCTACCTGTGAACATTTTAGTGTTCATTACTCATTTACTGTTTATTGTTGCTATTTAGTATTCATTTGTTCATTTACTGTTTATTAACATAGCTTATGCATTTAGTTTGATAATGACGTCTATACTGGAATAGCTACCGCAATCAATTTTTTATATACATTAAAACGTAATTTACCTTTACAATTTATTTAATTTTAAACTGTGTATATGTAAACTGTTTATATGCTTACGGCACTGTTTATATGCTTAAAAATAATTTTAGGATAATTTTTAAGACACTTTTATTTCTGGTTGCATATTGAATATGCATTGCTTCACTTTTAAACTTATTTTATTTATGAAAACATAGAAACATGTAAACACTTGAATTTATCAAAAGTACTTATTGCTATACGTCATTACTATACGTCGTTACTACACATACTACACACGAGATTAATAGAAAACAAAGACATATCATCTCTATTTCAAAAATCAATACTTCATTGAAAACTATACTAATATGAAATTCACTCTTCTTAACACTTCTAATTACTGAACTGACAAATAAAAACTTACCTTGGTAAACATAAAGTATCTAATAGTGTATAAAATATAAATTATTCAAAAGTTTTTAATTAATTTAAATAGAGCTTAAGTGCATTAAGGATTTTAAAACCAAACTAAGTTACAGTTTTGTATGCATGGTATTACAAATTAATAACATTTCTAGTTATACACAGTATCAGTTATATAGAGAAATATTTTATAAAGTACATGCAAGGAAATTAATATGAAAATTCTTTTCCGAAAGGTAATGTTTTTTTATACAAATATTCAAAATTCAAAAATAATACATTGCATACAAACATCATTAAAATATCCTGTTATTTTTTAATTACTTTCTTTAAAATATATATGCATATTACTGGTATAAACATACATATACATGCGGATACATAGACATATATAATGAAGCAATACACTTTTAAAAATCACAAAATATATGCATTTAAAATAAAATAGAAATTTAGTTACACAAAAAATAATTTTTCAAGCATGCAAACTTGAAATTAATTTTTCATATTTAGGAGAAACTAAGTATGTTTTTTGCTCTTTAGATCTTATTGTAATTAAGGTGTAATAAAGATATTTTTATTTTCATATTTAGCAGAAACTAAGTATATATTTTCTCTTTAAACCTTATTTACATTAAGATATTTTATTTTAATAAGATATTTTAATTTCTTATTTAGCAGAAACTAAGTATATTTTTTTCTCTTTAAACCTTATTTACATTAAGATATTTATTTTAATAAATATTTTAATTTTCATATTTAGCAGAAACTAAGTATATTTTTTTCCTCTTTAAACTTATTTACATTAACCCCCCCCCCCCCCCCCCCCCCCCCCCCCCCCCCCCCCCCCCCCCCCCCCCCCCCCCCCCCCCCCCCCCCCCCCCCCCCCCGGGGGCCCCCCCCCCCGGATATTTTATTTTAATAAGATATTTTAAATGTTTCGTATTTAGCAGAAACTTAGTATATTTTTTCTCTTTTAAACCTTATTTACATTAAGATATTATATTTTAATAACATATTTTAATTTTCATATTTAACAGAAACTAAGTATATTTTTTCTCTTTAAAACTTATTTACATTAAAATATTATATTTTATATCAGTATGAAAGATTTTTTTTTATTTAACTCCTATCATTTTTAAATTTTCAAATTTTGAATTTTTAAATGTGAGAAATGTTTTTTTTTTACGTTTATAGAATAAAAATGTTTGTTAACTGTACGTTGATGTATAAATTTAGTCACTAATATTCATACTTTAAAATTTTCTAGGTATGTGAGTTTCATTTTTTATTAAATATGTACTACTTGAAATAACAAAATTACTCATAATTTAAAAGTTTCCGGATCTAAAAAATTTCATTTTTTATTCAAATTGGTGTATTTATTTGTGTTATGTTAAAAATATATTAATTGAAATGACAAAATTAAATAAATTTTAAAATCTGAAGTGTTAGTAAAGGACTTGTTAAAAATGTATTCTACAAAAAGCAGAAAATTTTCATATGGGATGAATCCATAAAAATTTTTATAACAAAGACTTTAAATCCCAAATAGAGTTACGTTCCATTCTTAAAAATTAAAATATCTCATAATAAGTGCATTTAAAAGGAAACTTTCATACTCATATAAACCTTTTACCTCACTAGAAATATTTCAAAAAGTTATAACTAGTAAACACAAAATCAAACATATACTAGATATTGTGTTCCTGTGTTCAATTGTACAAATCTGAAACATCGTTCTCACAGTAATGTTCAGCAAACTGTTATTGACAACTAAATCAAATTTGAAGGCTTGTAAAGCAACGATCAATAAAAAGCCATGAAAAGTAAAAGTTTATTAAAAAAATTTTTTGTCCCTAGTTTCTGATTTGGTTTTGGAGAGCTACAGTCAACTTTTTTCTCCACGAGAACTAATTAGATCCTAACTAGAATTTTGCATTTTGAATTTTAAAATGTGAGAATTGTTTATTTTTAAGTTTATGGAATAAAAAAGGTTGTTAACTGTGGGTTAATATATAAAATTAGTCACTATTATTCATATTTTAAAAGTTTCCTTTTCTGTGAATTTCATTTTTATTTAACTTTCGAGTATTTATTTATGTTATATTAAAAAAATATGCTTCTTGTGATAAAATTAAATTTTAAAAGCTGAAGCGTTATTAAGGGACTTAAAAATCTATTCTTAAACAAGCACAACATTTCTTTTTAGAATGAATCATTAAACATTGTCATAATAAATATTTTAAGTCCCGAATAGAGTTATGTACCCTTAGTGAAAATCAAAAATCTCATAATAAGTGCATTTAAATGAAAAAATTCATATTTCTATAAGTATTTTACTTCATTATGATTATTTCAAAAAGTTACAACTGGTAAAGACAAAATCAAACATATACTAGATATTGTACTTCTGTGCTCAATTCTGCGATTCTGAAACATCGTCTTTTCAGTCATGTTCAACAAATTGTTATCGACAACTAAATCAAATTTGATGGCGAGTGAGTCAAAAATAAGTAAAAAGTCACAGAAGATAAGAATTTGTTAAAATGATTTTCTCACTAGTTTCTGATTTGGTTTTGGGGCGCTACAGTCAACTTTTTCTTCACAAGAACTTATCAAATCTGCACTAGATTTTGAATTTTGAATTTTAAAAATCTGAGAACTGTTTAGTTTTGAGTTCATAGAATAAAAAATTATGTTAAATGTGTATTAATATACAAATTTAGTCACAATAATTCATACTTTAAAAGTTTTCGGATCTGTGAATTTCACTTCTTTTTCAATTTTGTGCATTTTTTTTTTGTTATATTAAAAATTATTCCACTTGAAGTGACAAAACTAATAAGTGTATTTAAATGAAAAATTTCATATTTATATAAGCATTTTACATCATAATGAATATTTCAAAAATTTATAACTAGTAAATGCAAGATGAAACATATCCTAGATATTGTACTTCTGTGCTCGATTCTACAATTCTGAAACATCTTCTTTTAAGTCATGTTCAACAAATTGTTATGGAGAGCTAAGTCAAATTTCAAGGCATGTGAGGTAAAGATATATAAGAAGTCACGGAAGATAAAAGTGTGTTATAAATATTTTCTCACTGATTTCTAATTTGGTATTGAAGCACTACAGTTAACTTTTTCTACACGAGGACTAATGAAATCCGAACCTAATTTTGAATTTTAAAATGTGAGAATTGTTAATTTTTAAATTTATAGAATATAAAAGATTAACTGTGTATTAATATACAAATCTAATGCCTAATATTCATACTTCCGGGTCTGTGAATCTCATTTTTTCTTTTCAAATTGGTGTATTTATTTTTGTTATATTAAAAAATATATTACTTGAAATGACAAAATTAAATAAATTTTAAAATCTTATGCGTTATTAAAGAACTTGTTAAAAATGTATTTTAAAAGTCACCAAGAATTTCTCTTTATAGGGTGAATCAATAAAGATTGTTATGATAAAAACTAAGTCCCAATTAGAATTATGTCCCCTCATTAAAAATCAAAATATCTGATAATAAGGGCATTTAAATGAAAAATTTCAAACTTATATAAACATCTTACGTTTTTAGGAATATTTCAAAAAGTTATAACTAATAAAGACAAAATGAAACATATACTTTGCATTTCTGGGCTCAATTCTACATATCTAAAACATCGTCTTTTTAGTCGTGTTTAACAAACTGTTACCCACAGCTACATCCAATTTGAAAGCGTGTGAGTAAAAAATAAATAAAAAGTCACGAAAGTTAAAAGTTTGTTTAAAAAAATTCTAACTATATTCTGATGTGGTTTTTGGAGCAATAAAGTCAACTTTTTCTCCAGAAGGACTAATGAGATCCTAACTAGATTTAATAAATTAATTTATTTTACACTTGATATCAAGATGATACATTACATATTATGTTACATATTATATTACATTACATATATACATTTTCACTTGATATCAAGATGAGATAAGTGTTTAAATTCTCATTCTAGTTATAATTATAAACATTCTCGAAATATATTAAGAGTAATATTATAGTGGTAGCATTTATTTATCTCATAAAGAATGTTGTCATTATTTCTTTTAAATACTTAAGGTGACAGTGCACTTTTAAATCTAATTTATTTGTTTCTGATCAATATCGTTAAAAATTTATTATGTTATTAATAATATATTTATGGGAAAACTATTTACAGTGTCAAGGTAATATTTTAATAATTTTAAAAGTAATTGATTATGGAATGTTTTTAAAACGGTATAATTAATAAGGTTTTATGCGCATCCTTTTTATGCAAATAAGGTAATTTTTAACACACAGTTTATATTTTAGGTTTCAAAATAAAACTAAAAAGTCTGCTCAAACATTTGGATCGATGTTAAAGTAGAAAATGTATTAATATTTAAAATATCTTTTTTTACCAGTACGAAATATTTATAATTATTCATTTGATTTTAAAATTAGGATAGAATTTTTGTTAAAATATTGCAATTCTAAACAAGTCTTGATTTCTATTCTATACAGTAGATGATCTAGCAATTTCGAAGGTATATGACTGTTAAAAATGCTCCTGGAGTATAAAATTCTAAAATTTCTGTTACAAAATTGTTTAAAGTATTTATTTCGATAACTAAATTGTCTGTTTTGGTAATAATTTTATTATTTATATAGTGATGGATATTAAAAATAACGTCTATAAATATTTGTTTAATTTCATTTTATTTTTTGGAAGTTATAAATGTCAAATTTTGAGACAATTTTCTTCTCAGGTTTACGCTATTTTAATAGACTGGATTTATGTTTCAAAACCTATTTTTTAATCAACTTTATTTTATGTTCTTCGAGGAAAATAGTCAATATATTTTAAAGAAAATTAAAAATAATCTGAAAATCTTCAAATATTCATAAAATCTAATATTTGTTTTTTATAAAAAGCTTAAAATTTATTATTATTCAATTATTATATTTATTATCTTTGTGCTGTAATTCTATGCATTCTAGAATTATAAAAAAAATTTAAAATTCCTTTTTTACTTGCTCCTAACTGTTTAATTCTAAAATTCTGTTACAAAATTGTTTAAAGTATTTATTTCGATAACTAAATTGTCTGTTTTGGTAATAATTTTATTATTTATATAGTGATGGATATTAAAAATAACCTCTATAAATATTTATTTAATTTCATTTTAATTTTTGGAAGTTATAAATGTCAAATTTTGAGACAATTTTTTTCTCAGGTTTGAGTTCTTTTAATAGACTGGATTTATGTTACAAACTTATTTTTCAATCAACTTTTATTTTATGTTCTTCTTGGTAAATAGTCAATATATTTTTAAAAAAAATTAAAAATAATCTGAAAATATTCAAATATTCATAAAATCTAATATTTGTTTTTTATAAACAGTTTATTTTTATTATTATTAAGTTATTATATTTATTATCTTTGTGATGTGTAATATGGTAGTAATCCTATTCGTTCTAGAATGATAAAAAAATTTAAAAAAATCCTTTTTTACTTGTTCCTAACTATTTATCAGAATTAAGTAATTTAGCAATGCAAACTTTTAAATCAAAGTTTATCAGGTGAAAGACCTCTATCAATTTGAAAACGATAAAGTTTATTGACAAGTTCTGATACTAATGACCATTGATCCTCTACATAAAAGCTGGAGTTAGGCATAAATACTATATCTTAAAAGTTGTTGAAATATAAACAAACAACATCGTTACAATTTAGTTTCGTTCCTTATTCTACTTCTATGTGCCTTAAAGGGCAATTAAGTTGATAAACACAATATAATCCCATGCAGCCACTGATTTTAAAAATCTTTTGGAGCATCTAATATTAACTATGAACTCAATTGATTCCGTTACAATTTATGCGCATTTTAGGACAATCAAATTGATGGAGTAGTACGGTTGTATGTAACTATTGATCATTTACACGAAAATCTAGAATTTGTTTATAAATGTCAAAATTTAAAATTTATTATAACAGCCAATATAAAAGCAATTTTCTAGCAGCTTTAATGAGTTCTCTACTAGATTTGTTTATTTTAAGATGACTAGATTATTGTTATAACAGCCAATAAAGCAATTTTCTATGAGCTTTACTGGTTTCTCTACTATATTTGTTTATTTTAAAATGACTAAATTAATATACAAAGGGATATTTTGTGATTGGAGATATATTATTTGACAAGCACGAGTTTAATTTTAAAAAAAAATAATGCCTAAGTGTTGTTAAAACAACTATCATAGAAATAATTTCTTAGCAACTTTAGTGGTTCTCCATAACTTATTCTCATTTCATGTTGCTAAATGTATCTGAAAATATTATCAAGTTTAATTATATTGACTCCTTACAAGTAAAGGAAGAGTTTAATTATAAACAGTACAGCAAAAAATTATTCAAATATCTATGAAAATTTCCTAACAACTTTAGTGATTCTCCACAATTTATTCTCATTTCATGTTGCTACATGTATCGGAAAATATTATCAAGTTTAATTATATTGACTCCTTACAAGTAAAGGAAGAGTTTGATTATAAACAGTAAGGCCAAAATTTATCCAAATATCTAAGAAAATTTCCTAAAAACTTTAAAGATTTCACTATTATTCATAACTACAAGACATTAAAATTGATCAAGACATTTTATCTCATACCAATATAATCTACACTAAAACAGGAATTTAAAACAAATAGTAAAAATTTAATTTTATTATAACAGCTAAAAAATTATATTACAGAAGCTTTCGTTCCTTGAAACATTTATGTAATTTTAGAATAGATAAATTTATCAACAAACACCGTTGCTTGTAGCTATCTATACTTTACTCTAAAAATAAGTCATAATATAAACAATAAAGGTTTCTAGTAAGAAAAAAAATCTCTAACATCGTTTACGGGATAACAATAATTCAGTATTTATTCCTGATGATATCGTATACCTATTTATTTTTTGGGAGAAAAAATATGTGGTTATAAAAAGTAACACTTAAAATTTGTTATGGTTATCTTTAAAAAAATATTCAAGCAACGTCAGGGTTTTCTCAATCACTTATACTCATGATAATGAAGTTGAAAATCTTTTTGTGTTCTAACAGATTCTTTACCGAAAAATTGTCTGATTATAGAAAAAGGTAATTATAGGAAGATAGGAACTTGATACTTATTCACCCTTCAGTGTACTTATCAATATTTAAAAAAATTGTTTGTAGGAACTTACTAGAAAACAATATAATAACAATTTTAATATTTAACCAATATTTTATGTTTATTCAAAACAATCGAGTTGGTGTACAAAAATAGTTTGTGTAACAATTTGATTGTTTGCACCAGAAGTCACCAAACCGTAATTAGCAAACTATGGTAGCTCGCGGGAAAATTTTCGTAGATAGTAAGAGGAAAAACACACTTACAAAAATAGACTGACTCGTGATTATTTGGACGTTTGTATTCGAAAGGTATCAACGGTCTACTCCCTCAGCAAAAACAAGACAATAATAACTTGTTAGTTAACAAAAAATGTATAATTCTTCTCATAAAATCATAAGTCTCTAGAAGAATGAGTTTTAACCTTTCGAATTTATAAATTTCAAATTGTTTGTAGGAACTTACAAGAAAACAATATAATAACAATTTTAGTATTTCACCAATCTTTTATGGTTATTCGAAACAATCGAGTTGCACAAAAAAGGTTTTGTATAACAATTTGATTGTTTGCGCCAAAGATCACCAAACCGTAAATTGCAAACAATGGTCGCTCGTAAGAAAATTCTCGTAGATAGTAGGATGAAAAAAACATGTACAAAAATAGACTGACTGGTGATTATTTGAACATTTGTATTCGAAAGGTAGCTACGACCTACTTCCTCAGAAAAAACAAGACAATAATAACTTGTTAGTTAACAAAAAATGTATAATTCTTCTCACAAAATCATAAGTCTTTAGAAGAATCAGTTTTAACCTTTCGAATTTATAAATTTCCAGTTGTTTGTAGGAAACAAGAAAACAATATAATAACAATTTTAGTATTTCATGAATATTTTATACTTATTAAAAACAATCGAGTTAATGCACAAGAAAGATTTTGTGTAATAATTTGATTGTATGCACCAGAGATCACCAAACCGTCGATTGAAAACTATGGTAGCTCGCCAGAAACTTTTCGTAGATAGTAGGATGAAAAACAACATGTACAAAAATAGACTGACTGGTGATTATTTGGACATTTGTATTCGAAAGGAAGTTACGACCTACTCCCTCAAAAAAAAAATAAATAACTTGTTAGTAACCAAAAAAACTATAATTATTCTCATCAAAATTATAAGCCAGTAAAATTAAAATCAGTGCTTACATTTCGAATTTATTATTAAATATACTAAATTTCCCTATTATTCATATGAACTAAAAATGTATGTTTATAAAAAATAAATCTAGAGAAAAATCAGTGCTTACATTTCGAATTTATTATTAAATATACTTCAAATTTCCCTATTATTCATATGAACTAGAAATATATGTTTATAAAAAATAAATAAGCGTAATATTTAAAGAAAAATAAATAAGTGTAATATTTAAAGAAAAATAAGTAAGTTTAATATTTAAAATTATTCCTGTCCTGATTATCATAATTAGATCACAGCAGTATTTAAAAACAAATTGTTGAGCAAGAGATTCATAATTTTGGTGATCACTGAAAACACAAATCTGATTATGAATACTATTTATATTTATAGTTAAACATCCCTCGTAGCACAGGAAAACAGTAAGAACAGCAAGAAGTTGTGGTACTTACTTGGTGACCGTAGGAGGTGGAGGTTCCTCTTCCATGGACTGGGCCCTCGCCATGACGGACAGTATGGTGGCCCTTTCCTCCTCGGAGAGGTTGCTGAGGTCCAGTTCCGGTGGCACGACTTCCACTATGGAGCCCCGCTTGGGCCCCGCTCCCGCTCCCGCAGAGGAGGTCCTCCGCATCATGAGCTGGGGCCCCGCGCTGCCCCGACGGCTACCGGGGGGCGACTCGGGGGGCAGCGGCTGAGACGCCGGCAGGGGCATCGACTGCTGGGTGATCAGGGGCGGCGCGGGCCGGGGCTGCTGCTGTTGTTGTTGTGGCTGCTGGGGACCGGCCCCTTCGCCCTCCTGGCTCGCCTCGTTTCCCATGATCTAGCTGCACACACAAACACACTTGATTGAAAGATCGGGTCGAGATTTTCCTTTCTTTTTTTAAACCACTTTGTGCCTCGCCGGTTTAGAACGAGGTATGGCGAACATGTTGTCGGGCATTTGAAGAACTTTCTTCTTCTTTTTTATTCGCAATCCATTCGAAATGGAGTGTCTTCCAGACGCCGAACAAAAAATTTCTTTTTATTCTCCTATTTTCGATCCCAATAAAATTCTTTATTCAACTTTTTTTTTTAAGAATAATTCACTTAAATTGTATTTACTTTTCCAAAAAAAAAGAGAGAGAGAGATCAATGTATCCGGTATTCCAACTACACCGAAGTAAATCCTTCCAAAATAGAACACGGAAGAAGAGTAACTTCTTTAAATAAATATTTGAAAGATTGATTTGAAAGCGATGCACAGTTTGGAATTTATTTATTATTATTATTTTGCAGAGACCTTTCTTGGAACTTTACACAGGTCTATCCCTCTGCACTTCCTGCAGAAAAAGACACTCGCCGCTGTGATGTATTTATTTGGGGGGGTTGCCGGTGAGAGGGGAAACCAAAAAATAAACAAACCACCTTGCAAAAGAACTAGGATCTTTTAAGAAATCCTTAGTCTCCCCCCCTAACGGATGGTGGTGCGAAAAGGCTCGACTTCCAGAGCGCTGGCAAGTGGCACCTCGCACCACAGTCGGCCAGAGCTGTGACGTAGTGGTTTCGAAAGGCCTCAGTGCTGCCGCGATACATTATCGATGGGTACCGTCCGGATCGGCCGACTCGTGCCCGGAGGGGTGGAAAGGATGATCGCTCGAGAAAAGGGATGGGCGACTTCTCGTTTCTTCCTTCTGTTTTTTCTTTTTCATTCCTCCTGGCTCTTACACGCAGTGTAAGTGTCTCACGCGATGTACGACGTTTTTACTATTATATACCCTATCGCCGTTTTAAGAATGGAATCTGTTGAAATATTTCATCAATTTGTTTTTTTTTCTTTTCTTTCTTTTCCGAAGATGTTTTCGGATGTATAAGTATCGATTCTTGACCGGAATTATATCCGATAATTATTTTAGGATCACAGGTCAAATATAGCATAGATAAATGGCTAGATAGATACACGGACAGGCTAAAAATATGCGCATACTCGCATATGTATATTTTGATCTCTCTCTGATAATACACATGTATGTGTTAGTATTTTTTGTGTGAGACGTTTTTACTATTATATACCCTATCGTCGGTTTAAGAATGAAATCTGTTGAAATATTTCATCAATTTGTTTTTTTTTCTTTTCCGGAGATGTTTTCGGATGTATAAGTATCGATTCTTGACCGAATTTGTATCCGATAATTATTTTAGGATCACAGGTCAAATATAGCATAGATAAATGGCTAGATAGATACACAGACAGGCTAAAAATATACGCATGCTCGCATATGTATATTTTGATCTCTCTCTGAGAATACACATGTGTGTGTTAGTATTTTTTGTGTGAGACGTTTTTACTATTATATACCCTATCCTCGTTTTAGAATGGAATCTGTTGAAATATTTCATCAATTTTTTTTTTTTTCCGGAGATGTTTTGGGAAGTATAAGTATCGCTTCTTGACCGGATATATATCCGATAATTATTTTAGGATCACAGGTCAAATATAGCATAGATAACTGGCTAGATAGATACATGGACAGACTAAAAATATGCGCATGCTTGCATATGTATATTTTGATCTCTCTCTGAGAATACACATGTGTGTGTTAGCATTGTTTGTGTGAGACGTTTTTACTATTATATATACCCTATCGTCGTTTTAAGAATGAAATCTGTTGAAATATTTCATCAATTTGTTTTTTTTTCTTTTCCGGAGATGTTTTCGGATGTATAAGTATCGATTCTTGACCGGATTTATATCCGATAATTATTTTAGGATCACAGGTCAAATATAGCATAGATAACTGGCTAGATAGATACATGGACAGACTAAAAATATGCGCATGCTTGCATATGTATATTTTGATCTCTCTCTGAGAATACACGTATGTGTGTTAGTATTTTTTGTGTGAGACGTTTTTACTATTATATACCCTATCCTCGTTTTAGAATGGAATCTGTTGAAATATTTCATCAATTTGTTTTTTGTTTTTTTTTCTTTTCCGGAGATGTTTTGGGAAGTATAAGTATCGCTTCTTGACCGGATATATATCCGATAATTACTTTAGGATCACAGGTCAAATATAGCATAGATAAATGGCTAGATAGATACACGGACAGGCTAAAAATATGCTCATGCTCGCATATGTATATTTTGATCTCTCTCTGAGAATACACATGTGTGTGTTAGCATTGTTTGTGTGAGACGTTTTTACTATTATATATACCCTATCGTCCTTTTAAGAATGGAATCTGTTGAAATATTTCATCATTTTTTTTTCTTTCTTTTCCAAAGATGTTTTTGGATGTATAAGTATCGATTCTTGACCGGATTTATATCCGATAATTATTTTAGGATCACAGGTCAAATATAGCATAGATAAATGGCTAGATAGATACACAGACAGGCTAAAAATATACGCATACTCGCATATGTATATTTTGATCTCTCTCTGAGAATACACATGTGTGTGTTAGTATTTTTTGTGTGAGACGTTTTTACTATTATATACCCTATCGTCGCTTTAAGAATGGAATCTGTTGAAATATTTCATCATTTTTTTTTCTTTCTTTTCCAAAGATGTTTTTGGATGTATAAGTATCGATTCTTGACCGGATATATATCCGATAATTACTTTAGGATCACAGGTCAAATATAGCATAGATAAATGGCTAGATAGATACACGGACAGGCTAAAAATATGCTCATGCTCGCATATGTATATTTTGATCTCTCTCTGAGAATACACATGTGTGTGTTAGCATTGTTTGTGTGAGACGTTTTTACTATTATATATACCCTATCGTCCTTTTAAGAATGGAATCTGTTGAAATATTTCATCAATTTGTTTTTTGTTTTTTTTTCTTTTCCGGAGATGTTTTGGGAAGTATAAGTATCGCTTCTTGACCGGATTTATATCCGATAATTACTTTAGGATCACAGGTCAAATATAGCATAGATAAATGGCTAGATAGATACACGGACAGGCTAAAAATATGCTCATGCTCGCATATGTATATTTTGATCTCTCTCTGAGAATACACATGTGTGTGTTAGCATTGTTTGTGTGAGACGTTTTTACTATTATATATACCCTATCGTCGTTTTAAGAATGAAATCTGTTGAAATATTTCATCAATTTGTTTTTTTTTTCTTTTCCGGAGATGTTTTCGGATGTATAAGTATCGATTCTTGACCGAATTTGTATCCGATAATTATTTTAGGATCACAGGTCAAATATAGCATAGATAAATGGCTAGATAGATACACAGACAGGCTAAAAATATACGCATGCTCGCATATGTATATTTTGATCTCTCTCTGAGAATACACATGTGTGTGTTAGTATTTTTTGTGTGAGACGTTTTTACTATTATATACCCTATCCTCGTTTTAGAATGGAATCTGTTGAAATATTTCATCAATTTGTTTTTGTTTTTTTTTTCTTTTCCGGAGATGTTTTGGGAAGTATAAGTATCGCTTCTTGACCGGATATATATCCGATAATTACTTTAGGATCACAGGTCAAATATAGCATAGATAAATGGCTAGATAGATACACGGACAGGCTAAAAATATGCTCATGCTCGCATATGTATATTTTGATCTCTCTCTGAGAATACACATGTGTGTGTTAGCATTGTTTGTGTGAGACGTTTTTACTATTATATACCCTATCGTCGCTTTAAGAATGGAATCTGTTGAAATATTTCATCAATTTGGTTTTTTTTTTCTTTCTTTTCCGGAGATGTTTTCGGATGTATAAGTATCGATTCTTGACCGGATTTATATCCGATAATTATTTTAGGATCACAGGTCAAATATAGCATAGATAAATGGCTAGATAGATACACGGACAGGCTAAAAATATGCGCATACTCGCATATGTATATTTTGATCTCTCTCTGATAATACACATGTATGTGTTAGTATTTTTTGTGTGAGACGTTTTTACTATTATATACCCTATCGTCGCTTTAAGAATGGAATCTGTTGAAATATTTCATCAATTTGGTTTTTTTTTTCTTTCTTTTCAGGAGATGTTTTCGGATGTATAAGTATCGATTCTTGACCGGATTTGTATCCGATAATTATTTTAGGATCACAGGTCAAATATAGCATAGATAAATGGCTAGATTGATACAAGGACAGGCTAAAAATATGCGCATGGCATATATATTTTGATCTCTTCTGAAAATACAAGTTTTAGTCATTTATGCTAGTAAGCATAATATATGTATTTTATATATGTCATACTATCGTCATGTAGCATAGATAAATGGCTAGATAGATACACGGACAGGCTAAAAATATGCGCATTTTTTAGTACAATTTTACAATTTGGAAAAATTAAAAGTTTTGATCCGAAATTAATACTCTTATATGCTAGTAAGCATGATAGTTTGATATATTTTAGGATCACAGGTCAAATATAGCATAGATAAATGGCTAGATTGATACAAGGACAGGCTAAAAATATGCCCATGTATCCCCATAGGATATTTTACAATTCTGGAAAATTAAGTTTTACTGATCCCATAATATGACGGGCTATATTGTAGTAAGCATGATAGTATGCCATATATTTATTGTAATGTTATTTAACTTCTTGAGTTTCATATTGTTTTTTTTCTAGGTATGATTTTTTATAAATATTTTAGGTTATATCTCCTTACATAACAGATTTATTAACAGCAAAGATGTTTAAACAAGTTTTGATATAGACAGAAATACTCAAGTTGAATTATAAGGAATAACACAAAAGATAAAACATTTTAGAAACAATGGTAAAATCCTGCAATTTATATAAATTTATATAAATAAGAAATTTTAAAACAATTACACATTTACACATTTGATCTTTCTCTAAGAATATACATGTGTGTTATTACTTTTTGTGTGAGAGAAAAATGTGCATGTGTATACTCTGAATATCTAAAAATTTATACCCAGTTTCTCATTTATACACTTATGTAAATTTTAAAAAAATACTTTGAGATTCACTAAAAATTTGGTCATGTAAAAAACATTGATAAAGTCACACATTCCACTGAAGTTTAAGGAACAATTAAGGAACTTACGGTAAACAAAATATAAAAATTATCCAATATTATAAATAGCTGGAAATTATTTGTAAGTTTTGAATAAGAAACGTACGGTAAACAAAAAAATAAAAATTATCCAATATTATAAATAGTTGGAAATTATTTGTAAGTTTTGAATAAGGAACTTACGATAAACAAAAAAAATAAAAATTATCCAATATTATAAATACTTGGAAATTATTTGTAAGTTTTGTATAAGGAACTTACGATAAACAAAAAAATAATAATTATCCAATATTATAAATAGCTGGAAATTATTTGTAAGTTTTGAATAAAAAACTAACGGTAAACAAAAAAAATAAAGTTATCCAATATTATAAATAGTGTGGAGATTATTGTGAGAAGTTTTGAATAAGGAACTTACGATAAACAAAAAAAAATAAAAATTATCCAATATTATAAATACTTGGAAATTATTTGTAAGTTTTGTATAAGGAACTTACGATAAACAAAAAAATAATAATTATCCAATATTATAAATAGCTGGAAATTATTTGTAAGTTTTGAATAAAAAACTAACGGTAAACAAAAAAAATAAAGTTATCCAATATTATAAATAGCTCGAAAATATTTGTAAGTTTTGAATAAGGAACATACGCTAAACAAAAAAATAAAAATTATCCAATATTATAAATAGCTGGAAATTATTTGTAAGTTTTGAATACCATTTATCTGATAGTTTGAAAATTATTATACAGTGGATTCCGCTTAATTTGATCAGTTTCGGACACCGTGATTTTGATAACAAAAATACATTGTACGTATACACATTGCAAATAATTTTCAATAGGTTTCAAATATTTAATTGTACCAATATATCAGTGATTTTTTTGAGCTTGTTTCAATGAGAGATTGAAAAACAGCTCAATATAAAGAAGATATATTTGAAACTGTCCTTTAAATTATTCTATTGTAAACTTTTCTATTATTTACTTATCTCTCACTTTGCCGTAAATCATTGGTGACAAAATTATGGAATAAAAGTATGAGTATAATTTGTGAATGAGTCATAGAGAGTATTTTCTTTATATACCCATATATGTTCGCTAATTCACTATACCTTTTCTTAATTTTTACACCATTATATTTATTTTGCAAAGCGTTTCCTTAAACTAAGTAAGCTATTGATAAGGAATTTGGGATTTATGAGGAAAAAACTCTCAAAAAAGGTGCAATGTAAAAAAAATTCTATTTTTAAAAAATAAACTATTGATATAGGAATTTATGAGGAAATAAACTCTCAAAAAAGGTGAAATATAAAGAAAAAGCTCGGTTTTTAAAAAAAGAGCTATTGATAAAGAATTTGGGATTTATAGGAGAAAAAACACTCAAAAAAGGTGTGAAGTAAATAAAAAATTCTACTTTTTAAAAAAGAGCTATTGATATAGAATTTGGGATTTAAAAGGAAAAAACTCTCAAAAAAAGGTGCAAAGTATAAAAAAATTCTATTTTTAAATAAGAGCTATTGATAAAGAATTTGGGATTTATGAGGAAAAAAACTCTCAAAAATGGTGTAATTTAAAAAAAATTATATTTAAAAAAAGAGCTATTGATAAAGAAAATGGGAGTTAGGGAGTAAAAAACTCTGAAAAAAGGTGCAATGTAAAAAGAAATTCTATTTAAAAAAAAAGAGCTATTGATAAAGACTCTGGGATTTATGAGGAAAAAAACTCTCAAAAATGGTGAAATGTAAAAAAAGTTATATTGTTAAAAAAAAAAGAGCTATTGATAAAGAATTTGGGATTTATGACGAAAAAACTCTCAAAAAAGGTGCAATGTAATAAATATATATATTTAAAAAAAAGAGTTATTGATAAAGAATTTATGATTTATGAGGAAGAAAAACTCTCAAAAAAGGTGCAATGTAAAAAAAAATTCTATTTTTTTAAAAAAAGAGCTATTGATAAAGAATCTGGGATTTATTAGGAAAAAAAACTCTCAATACAGGTGTAATGTTAACAAAAATTATATTTTAAAAAAAGAGCTATTGATAAAGAAAATGGGAGTTAGGGAGGAAAAAAACTCTGAAAAAAGGTGCAATTAAAAAAGAAATTCTATTTTTAAAAAATGAGCTATTGATAAAGAATTTGGAATTTATGAGGAAAAAAACTCTCAAATAAGGTGTAATGTAAATAAAAATTCTATTTAAAAAAACTATTGATAAAGAATTTCGGATTTATGAGAAAAACCTCTCAAAAAAAGTTACAATGTAAAAAAAAATTCTATTTTTAAAAAAAGAGAAATTGATAAAGAATTTGTGATTCATGAGAAAAAACTTTCATAAAAAGGTTCAATGTAAAAAAGTTCTATTTTTAAAAAAAGAGATATTGATAAAGAACTTGGGATTTATGAGGAAAAAGCTCTCAAAAAAGGTGCAAAGTAAAAAAAAAATTCTATTTTTAAAAAAAGAGCTATTGATAAAGGATTTGGGATTTATGAGGAAAAAAACTCTCTTAAAAATTCTATTTTTAAAAAATGAACTATTGATAAAGAATTTGGGACGAGGGAAAAAATTCTAAAAAAACTTCAATGTAAAAAAAAATTCTATTTTTAAATAAAGAGCTATGTTTTTGAAAAATTACAAACTCTTTGGAAATAGTCAAGATTCTTGAAAAGTTAGAAGTAGCAAAATTCAAATCGATAGTTTAGGAGTAAAGTTTTCTTTTTCTCCTAAACTATAGATCTGATTCTAAAATAAGTTGGTATAAATATGCTTCATATCAGAGAGAAAAATACTGTCGTCTTTAAAACATTGGAAATCCATCCCTTCCCCCCTTTTCTATCTTTTAATGCTCTATTTTCACCGGTTAAGAGTAGACGATTAAAATTAATCAATTTATCCCATAATAAATAGGTAATAGGTTGTCCATATGAAAGTTCGTGTATGAATTTTCACCATGGTTGTGTTTTGAAAAGAACAGAAAAATGTTATGCTCACCGATATTCATTTTATTAAAATTCCTGCAATGGTTGAAAAATATAATACAATATGAACCATAATAAATGGACAAATTAAACAAAAATCCTGTATGTTTTTTAATAAATCGTAATAATATATTTAATTAAATTATTTACTGCATTCTGCATTTAATCGTCTTTTTATAATTTAATTGCAGCAAACACCTTGTGTTTTGAAAAGAACAGAAAAAAATTATGCTCACCGATATTCATTTTATTAAAATTCCTGCAATGGTTGAAAAATATAATACAATATGAACCATAATAAATGAACAAATTAAACAAAAATCCTGTATGTTTTAAATAAATCGTAATAATATATTTAATTAAATTATTTACTGCATTATGCATTTAATCGTCTTTTTATAATTTAATTGCAGCAAACACCTTGTGTTTTGAAAAGAACAGAAAAAAATTATGCTCACCGATATTCATTTTATTAAAATTCCTGCAATGGTTGAAAAATATAATACAATATGAACCATAATAAATGGACAAATTAAACAAAAATCCTGTATGTTTTTTAATAAATCGTAATAATATATTTAATTAAATTATTTACTGCATTCTGCATTTAATCGTCTTTTTATAATTTAATTGCAGCAAACACCTTGTGTTTTGAAAAGAACAGAAAAAAATTATGCTCACCGATATTCATTTTATTAAAATTCCTGCAATGGTTGAAAAATATAATACAATATGAACCATAATAAATGAACAAATTAAACAAAAATCCTGTATGTTTTAAATAAATCGTAATAATATATTTAATTAAATTATTTACTGCATTATGCATTTAATCGTCTTTTTTTAATTTAATTGCAGCAAACACATTGTGTTTTGAAAAGAACAGAAAAAAATTATGCTCACCGATATTCATTTTATTAAAATTCCTGCAATGGTTGAAAAATATAATACAATATGAACCATAATAAATGGACAAATTAAACAAAAATCCTGTATGTTTTTTAATAAATCGTAATAATATATTTAATTAAATTATTTACTGCATTATGCATTTAATCGTCTTTTTATAATTTAATTGCAGCAAACACCTTGTGTTTTGAAAAGAACAGAAAAAAATTATGCTCACCGATATTCATTTTATTAAAATTCCTGCAATGGTTGAAAAATATAATACAATATGAACCGTATTAAATGGACAAATTAAACAAATATCCTGTATGTTTTTTAAAAAATCGTAATAATATATTTAATTAAATTATTTACTGCATTATGCATTTAATCGTCTTTTTATAATTTAATTGCAGCAAACACCTTGTGTTTTGAAAAGAACAGAAAAAAAATTATGCTTATCGATATTCATTTTATTAAAATTCCTGCAATGGTTGAAAAATATAATACAATATGAACCATATTAAAAGGACAAATTAAATGAAAATTCAAAAAAACCTGTATATTTTTAATCAAAATACAAAAAAGTCAAATCGCATTGGTTTGGGTTTTTTTTTTATTTTGAGCGCTACGGTCTACTTTTTGCAACACAAGGGCTAATGATACCGGGACGTACTGCTGAAAGCCGATTCCGAACGGCTATGAACATCCATGCCATAGTAGGATTCGAACCCACGAACTCCGGTTCCGAAGGCCAGCACCCTAGCCATTCGCCCACCGTTGCATTGGAAAATAACATTTTGTAAAGAAAGTTTCATTTTATATTCATATACAAACTTTATTCAGATTACAAAAATTTTTAAATTAAATTGCAAATAACTTCAACAAAGATTTTCAAATTTTTTAACAAAATAATTTTACATGAGATATATAAGTAGAATTTCCTAATATTAGTTTTAACGTTTAAGAAAAAAAAATGATATCAAGAAAAGTTGTATAAAAATCAATGCACAACGTACTTTTTCAATTGCTCTTCAGTCATTATATATTCTTGAAAACATTTTCTTTCATTCATTTAAAATAGAAATATCGTTTTATTGGGACTTTGTCACAGATATGAAAAGTTTTAAAATGACATAGAAATGAAAAATCTATAAAATGTATTTATATAAATTATAACAAAAAGAATGAAAGTATAAGCAAACTTGTGACAATATTTGAAAGAATGTATATTTGGATTTACTTTTAAACAGTTGTGAAGCTAAATTTTGTCGGTTACGTTTCTATATTACTGATAATAAATTAATCCTTTAATGCACAGTTTTTTGTAAAAAGGCATGCCAAAATAAATCAATTTTTCAAGAGACACATATGATTGACAATCTTTTCATATTGCATTACAAAAATTATAATTATTTTTATAGATATATAAATTTATCGTTATGAAACTTTATGATACATTTGCGATAATTGAGTCTTTTTCTTTCAAATTCGAAAACTGTTTCTGTTTCAAACATTACAAATTTTAACTCTACCTATGATGAATATTACTGTAAGATTTTCTTCTGTATTTGACAAAAAATAATATTTTGAAATACTCCACAAATATTTATCCTTCAATCTAGACGATATCTCAATTTCAAGTTTTAAATAAAATATTTATAAGGGTAAGGAGGAATTCTAACATAAATAATAAGGTATTGCAATCTATATAAATTTATTTTATCTTTTTAGGTAAGATAAATTTGTAGGTCATGTTAAAAATTACCATATAACCTTATATATATATATATATATATATATATATATATATATATATATATATATATATATATGTATGTATGTGTGTGTGTATTTATTGAAAACTATGTCAATGTTAAACTAATTTTCATGTAGAGAAATTGTATAGCGAAAATATGTTATAAAAATGAGTGTCACGTAACATGAAAAATGCGAAAATATATATGTATTTATATAGGTATGCATATATGTATATATATATAAATGCATATACATATACATATGTATATATATATTTATGTATATATATATATGTATATATATATGTATGTATATATGTATGTATATATGTATGTATATATGTATGTATATATATATATATATATATATATATATATATATATATATATATATATATATATATATATATATATATATTCACATATACATATATATGTATGTGTGTGTGTATGTGTGTATGTATGTATGTATACATACACACATATTTATAAACACATACATTTGTATATATTTATGACAACTCACTACAATGCTTTATTTAATTTAATTATTTTTTTGTTTTTAGTCGGAAAGTTACCAAAGAAGTAGAGCACTAAATTTTGGCAAAAAATTGAATGATTTCAAATTTCATCGCAGTTCTGAATATCAGTAGCCATTTTGAAAGGGCTTGGAGTTGGAGGTATCTGTCTATTTGCTCATCGTCTTGAATGAAAATTGTCCTTAAAGCTATGAACCAATGGTAGACATTAGTGAACTTCCTTAACTTCCAAATTTTATAAATTTTTTGTCTTATTTTATAGTTATTCCTTTATTATCAAGACCAGGACTATATATCTTAATTGCTTTCTACCCAAGCACCTATCAATACATATAAATCCAATGCATGCCTTATCTGCTTAAATGTTGTGTATATATGTATATTTACTATGTATTTCTGTTTATGTTTCTGATATCTCTTGGTCATACCAAGTACGATTGAGTCATACGTTACTCGTATTAAGGCAAAAGGGTGGGCATCTCGTTTCTTAACGAGCCACCGCAAGGGTAAAATTCTAAGTTTTGAGTTTTGCTCATGAGTGTCCTTGTAATATTCAAGCAGGGACCTAGTAGAAGACCCATAGGCTTGGCCTACCATCCCGAGGGGATTGATTGAGAATTTTGGAGGACATTAGGACCACAAATATTTTACGTGTCCCAGTCCCCTTTAAAGTACACGGCGGATCTTAGGCCACCTCTGTCTCCGTACCTACAACCTTCCAGTTATGAGAGCATTGCATTTGCCGACTGAGCTACCGCGAATCATGTATTTCTAAATTGCTGATAAATATCATCATGAAATTTAACTTCAAGATAACGTAAACCATGGAAACGTTTTAAATTGCTCAAACAGATGAAAAGCCAAATTACGCTTTATTTTGTTCTTCATCGGGCTTATCACTGTATATTTTATCTATTTTTCTTTTAATGGTGTGCGAATAAAATAAAAGTCCTTAACTAACTCTCTCTGTTAATTTTTAAAGTGTGTTTTAAGATGATGTATGTTAGTTTTTTAAAACTTAGATATATATAAATATATAAGGGTATTTTTCTGTTTTAATTTTATTAAATATGTAAAAATGTGTTATGTTTTAATTTAATTAAAATATTTTTTAAATGTAAATTCTATTGCTCTTCTAACAATAACAAAGAGATAACTTACAAAAATAAAATTATTTGACTTTTATATATATCATGCCCTTCAGCATGGTTTCAGAGGAGTTAATTAGAGCTAATATATTTGTAATTCTTTATTATTTATATATATATATGTGTGTGTGTGTGTGTTTTTGTGTCTGTCTGTTTGCAAGTGTGTATGGTAGAAATTATGGAGATTATTTCTATAAATGTTGGTGAGATCCGGCTTTTTTTTACTTTTATAGGTAGCTTGGCTCTTTAAATAATCTTGAAAAACAGCGTATTTGCTCCTCTTTTAAACCAGTTCAAGGATAAATCACAACATAGGTTTGGTTTTGGAGTGCTACGGTCTACTTTTTGCAACACGAGGGCTAATGAGACCGGGACCTACTGATTAAAGCCGATTCCGAACGGCTACGAACATCCATGCCATAGTGGGATTCGAACCCACGAACTCCGGTTACGAAGGCCAGCACCCTAACCATTCGGCCATCGTTCGGCAAATCACAACATAG
>CM063500.1:92295532-92298032 GCA_032207245.1 Pardosa pseudoannulata
ATTATTAATATTCCTAAATTATATATCCTTACATATTTACAAAATAATATTTAAATAATATTTTAAAAACTATTTATAACTATTTGGATTAACGACAAAATTCCGTACTTCGACAAATGCCAAAAACGTAATAATAAAGTAACAGTAATAAACAGTAATTAAGAAAGTGCATAAACAACTAAAAAATCGAAACTGATCCCTATTCTTTCACGGTAAGAAGTATAGAGAAAAATATCAACAAAGATAGCTACCGTGGTCCATATCCGTGACATAATCTTCTTCCGTGATGAAGATTGTGTCACTTGAATGACACAATCTTATTCACGGAATCCTTCCACTTCTTTTTTTAAAGTGAAGTATGTCGGTAGAAAATTTTTAAATACTGACACTATCTGTCAGTTTTAACACAAGTGTTTGCTCTTTTCAACAAAAAGTAGTGTGTTTTAAAAATATTTTTAAAATATTAAATAAAATAAAATGTAACAGAAAAGAATATCAAAAATAAAGAAATTTTAAGGTTTAATAATTGGTTATGTATGGATAAATATGCAAGTTAGAACTTACTTTCGATTTAATACTTACTGGTATATTTGATTATAAGTACTGGTACATTTGTTTAGAAGTATTGAATCATTGATAGTTATTTATAAATTGCCAGTGTAATTTTTAATATTTCTAAAATATATATTCCAACATATCCATAAAATTATATTTTTAGGTCTATTCAAACAATATTTTAAAAACTATATATCACTATTTGCATTGAAGACAAAGTGCCATTTTTTCGACAAGTGCGGAGAGCAGTAAATACACCAATGTAGTAATATCAATTCATCTTAAGAAAGTGCATAAATAACTAAAAAATCGAAACTCATTCATATGCTTTCATGGTAAGAAGTATTAATAAAAATATCAACAAACATTTAGCTTCCACAAGCGATAGCTACTGTGGTCCATGATCGTAACACAATCTTCTTCCGTGATGAAGATTGTGTCACTTGAATGACACAATCTTATTCACGGAATCCTTCCACTTCTTTTTTAAAGTGGAGTATGTCGGTAGAAAAATTTTAAATACTGACACTATCTGTCAGTTTTAACACAAGTGTTTGCTCTTTTCAACAAGAAGTAGTGTGTTTTAAAAATATTTTTAAAATATTAAATAAAGTAAAATGTAAGAGAAAAGAATGTCAAAATGAAGAAATATTAAAGATTTAATCATTGATTATATATGAATAAACATGTCCGTTAGAACTTACTTTCGATTTAATATGCATTTATAGTCTAGAAAATCGTCAATTGCCTATAATCAACTATAGGGAGTTACTCTGGACTTTGCGAGTCCTGTCGAACATTCTTTTTGACGTCACTTTGACGTCGGTTTGATCATTTGCTCATATAATGTCCGGAAACTGACGTCAAAATGAGGTCATAACAAAGTCTCGAAACGAATCGCTATGTCCAGAGTGAGGATCACAGTTTGTCGTAAATTTAGGGCCGGTCTGACCAAAGTCGTTTAACACCTAACCGCGATTAACCCATGGCTTCAACCAATGGCTGGAAACAATTCTCCGTTTAAACAGAGATTAATCGTGGTTAGCAGTTAAACAACTTTGATAAATTGATAAATGTAATCGGCTGCTCTTAACCGGAAAAATAGGGCTTGAAATAATGTCATGAAATGCTCGAAAAAGGAGGAAAAAGATGGATTTCGAACGCTGTAAAAACAGTAGTATTTTTTGCTGTGATGTGAAGCATATTTATACCAATTTATTTCAGAATCAGATAGATAGTTTAGGAGAAGATAAACTCTACTCGCGTTGACATTTGCTAACCCTAACTCTTTATGAATCCAATATGGATGTCTCTGTCCATTCCATGCTCATTAAACGACTTTAGGCAGACCGGCCCTAAGATTAAAAATTTTATTTTTCTAACATCAGTGTTAGTTTAATGAATTGCTTACAATATTATTGAATTGCATTGTAAAAAATTTGCACATTATTCCTAAATATATACACATACTTTCCTAAATATATGTAAGCAGTGAATAGCAAAATCTTCCTACCATTTCTGTGGCTATATTAAATCAAATGTATACGAACATGTTCAGTTCGGTCAAAGGACGAAATTCTCCCCGAAATATATTATTTCATTCCAGATATGCTAAATATTCCTTTGCAAAATTTCTTTTGTAGTGATTACGATTGCATAGAACAAGTAGTCAAATTCTGTGATATGTTGTGAAATGTTTTTCATTACAAAGTAAATAAAAACATTCATATACTTAGTCCATCATAAACACTTTGCCATTTTAGTAACTAAGGATCAGTGGAACGGATAACAGAATGATTTCGCCATAAAACTGTTTATAAACTGTTTTATAAACTGTCACTCTTTCATAACAGTGACAGTTTGGAAGCTTCACAGAGCGAGTTCCGACAACTTTATAACTTAGGACGTCATAGTGCCATCCTATCATAACACACTAAAAAGTTGG
>CM063500.1:92310532-92313032 GCA_032207245.1 Pardosa pseudoannulata
AGCAACAGTATAAAAGCATGAAAATTTTGTTACGCGATTTAGTAGTGTTCTTAAATTTCTTAATGCAGGTGAGTCTAAAATGGCAATTCTCAATATTACACACCCACACACTCAGGCCTCTACATACGTATACACATACACAATATATATACATATACATATATATATATATATATATATATATATATATATATATATATACAATATATACATATATCTTTATATATAAAATCATTCTGACCATATTTTGTAACAGAACTCCTCATAAAAGGTTGGGCTGATACTGATGAAATTTTGTGTATGTCATTGAGTTGATTCGAGAATGGTACAGATTTACAATTTCATTCACAACGCGATTTAGTAGTGTTTTTAAACTTCTTAATGCAGGTGAGTCTAAAATGGCAATTCTGAATATTACACACCCACACACTCACCGCTCTACATATATATACATACATAAAGTATATACATATACATATATATGTATACATATACAATATATACATATACCTTTATATATAAAATTATTCTGTAATAGAACTGCTCATAAAAGGTTAGACTGATTCTGAAGAAAATTTGTGTATGTCACCGAATTTATTCGAGAATGGTTTTGATTCACAATTTGATTCGACAGAAAATATTTTTTTATTCAAAATACAGAATTGCGTGCTTATTGAGATTATTATAATTTATCTTGAAACCCTTCAATGACAACGAATCTGTGGCGCTATGGTCAGCGCAACGCCGAACGATGGCCGAATGGTTAGAGTGCTACCCTTCGGAACCGGAGTTCGTGGGTTCGAATCCCACTGAGGCATGGCTGTTCGTAGCAGTTCGGTATCTGCTTTAAACAGTAGGTCCCAATCTCATTAATCCTTGTGTTGCAAAAAGTAGACCTAGCACTCCAAAACCAAACGAAATAGAGTGTTTGCAAGACCTCGAGGTGCAACGAGCGTATGCTTGTCGCAAAACAATGGGAGGCTTCATGAAAACTGAATGGGATTTGGAATCGGCTTTAAGCAGTAGGTCCCGGTCTTATTAGCCCTCGTGTTCAAAAAAGTAGACGTAGCGTTCCAAACCAAATCTGTGGTCAGCGCAACTGGCTTCAGGACGAGAGGTCCCAGGATCGAATCCACGTTCAATGGATGTGGAAATTTTAATTTAATTTAATTATGTTTGTGAGAATAGTACTCGTGGTGGAGTCAATTATTTTTAAAATAATTTTTCTTTACTTTTCCATCTAAACGGTCCAGTTTATAATTTACTTAAAACATTTCACAATTTTTGGATTTACATCGTTAGTATTGGACAACGTTGGGTCGTCTAGTAATTATAATCTAAACTCCTCGGCGCAACAGGCTGTAGGGTGCCAAACTCCGTTTCAGAAACCAAAGGCCCTGGGGTACGAAGCATATGTTCCGGTTAGGTGGACAGCCTCACGCGGAACCCCCAGTGTTTAGTTCCGAAGCATGCTTGGACCTCAGTTTCTCTTCCCATTGAAGGGATGAAAGTTTGAGTCAAGCTTGCTCATCCCGGGGATCGAACCTCGGACCTGTGGCTTGGGAACGCGAAGCGCTACCCCAATGCCACTGGGCTTCTAATAACTACATATAACTTTAAAAATATATTTGCACATTCGCTATATACATCTAAATGACTGGATCTTCATAAGATGTAGGTCAACCATCTTGATAACTGAGGTCAACCATCGAGAAGGTTTTAGATAGGTCAAATTTATGTATAAAGTTACTATAAAAATTAAAGGTTTTTCACTCCATGGAGATTGACGATTATGTATTCTAAATGTTTTTCTTTTAATAACAGACTTTAATAATTAATATCTTTTAAAAGACTTAACTCTGATAGTATAATATGTGTTCTATTATAATATATATTTTTAACTCAGCTGTTATTTTTTGCTAACTATATTTCACATACTTCTTTCTTTTTGGTAATTTCCTTTCGCCATTTTTTCAATTTAGAAACAATTTCGTTGTCAGTAGCAACCTATTACTTGCAAACTTAAAAGTATATAGCAATTTTTATGCCACATGACTAATATTTTTATTTTTCGCAAATTCGCTTACTGCATTTTATTCATTCAATACACTTAGACCTGGTTTTATTACAATTGATTAGATCTAAACAGCAATTGCTTCTTTAGAAATATAAGGCAATATATCCGTGAATATTTGTAATCCCATATCATTATTTTGATCAATAACATTTTATTTTTTCTAGGTACAATGTTTCTCTTTACATAATTAATCAAAATGATCATGTGCACCTATGAGGTTGTCAAATATAAAGCTTTTTTCCCACTTTTATTAAAAATAAATAAGATAAAATATGTTAATTGTTTTATGAAGATAGGCCGATTTATTGTCAAAACCGTCTATGTTTCTGTTTCAATATAAAATGTAACGTTGATTTTAAAAATATATATATGCACAATATATATATTATATATATATATAATATATATATTATAGTATATATT
>CM063500.1:92315532-92328032 GCA_032207245.1 Pardosa pseudoannulata
ATAAATATTTTTTATTTATTATAAATATAAAATATTCTTATATATATTATATATTATATATTACTATATATAGTATTTTTATATTATCATAATATATTATAAATATTTATATTAAATATATATATTATATATTATATATTATTATATTTATATAATACTATATATTATATAAAATTATATATATATATTATATATATATATATATTATATTTTTAAAAATATAGAAAATAGATTTTTATAAAAAATATTTTATATTTTTCTTATATTTATATTTATATAGTGAATTATATAGATAATTTATTTAAAATTATTTTATTAAAATATACAAAAAAATAATTATATTAAAATATAATATATTTAGAATAAAATTTAGATATAAATATTAATAATATTTTTTTTTATAATTTATATAAGCTAATTTTTATATATTTTTATTAAAAAAAAATTTGATATTTTATAAGATATTAATATTTGTTTCTTTTTTAAAATATATAAAAATTATATATAGACAAATTAAATTTTTTATTATATTATATTTATATATATACCAATGTTTACATATTATATATTTTTTATATAAGAAACATTTTTTATATTAAAATTTAGAAAAATTTTAAAAATTAATTTTATAATTAAATACAAAATTATAGAAACTTAAAATATTAAAAAGATATATATTAAATAATATTATAATCATACATTTATTTTATATATTAGATTTATAACATATTATATTTAAAATTTATATACAAATTTTACATATATTCCCAAACGTTTGAAATTTGTTTTACATTATTATTTTTTAAAATAAAATTTAAAATTTAGGATTCAAAAACTTCGAAAAATTCTATTTTTATTTTCTTGATAAATTCCTTTCCTTTTTTAGTAGAAACATTTTTGGGCACTAATGGGTTAAAAAATTTCTAAAAACTGAAAATTATATTTAAATAATATAAGCTATAGAACAGAACAAAAATTAGAAAGGCCAAGAGGACTCAATAAATATTTAGTCTCAAACTCTATACATTTATTTATAATCTAAAATTTTTAAAGACATTTTAACTTTTTATTCGTATAATAACCCAAACGTGTAGAAGCTTTACAAAGTTACATTAAGCATCGTCTTTCACCTCTGCTTTTAAAAATATAGAAAATAGGATTTTAGGATTCAAAAGACAACTTTGACAAATTCTTTTATTTATTTTTTTCTGGATGCCAATGAACATTTCCTGGTTCCTTTTTTATTTAGCAGAAACATTTTAGAGCACTAATGGGTTAAAAAAATTTTAAAAACTGAAAATTATATTTAAATAATATAAGCTAGAGACCACAAAAAAAGTTAGAAAAGGACCAAGATGACTTAATAAATATTTAGTCTCAAACTGTATTATATTTATTCATAATCTGAAATTTTTAAAGACATTTTAACTTTTTATTCGTAAAATAACCCAAACGTGTTGAAACTTTACAAAGTTACATTATGCATCATCGTTCGCCTCTGCTTTTAAAAATATAGAAAATAGGATTTTAGGATTCAAAAGACAACTTCGACAAATTCTTTTATTTATCTTTTTCTGGATGCCAATGACCATTTCCTGGTTCCTGTTTTATTTAGCAGAAACATTTTCGGGCACTAATGGGTTAAATAAATTCTAAAAACAAAAAATTATATTTAAATAATATAAGCTATAGAACAGAACAAAAGTTAGAAAGGCCAAGAGGACTCAATAAATATTTAGTCTTAAACTCTATACATTTATTCATAATCTGAAATTTTTAAAGCCATTTTAAATTTTTATTCGTATAATTACCCAAACGTGTTGAAGCTTTACAAAGTTACTTTAAGCATCGTCTTTTGCTTCTGTTTTTAAAAATATAGAAAATAGGATTTTAGGATCCAAAAGACAACTTTGACAAATTCTTTTATTTATTTTTTCTGGATGCCAATGAACATTTCCTGGTTCCTTTTTTATTTAGCAGAAACATTTTTGGTCACTAATGGGTTAAAAAAATTTAAAAACTGAAAATTATATTTAAATAATACAAGCTATAGAACAGAACAAAAATTAGAAAGACCAAGAGGACTCAATAAATATTTAGTCTCAAACTCTATACATTTATTTATAATCTAAAATTTTTAAAGCCATTTTAATATTTTATACATAAAATAAACCCAAACGTGTTGAAGATTTACAAAGTTACATTAAACATCGTCTTTGCCTCTGCTTTCAAAAATATAGAAAAAGGATTTTAGGATTCAAAAGACAACTTCGATAAATTCTTTTATTTATTTTTTTCTTGGATACCAATGACCATTTCCTGGTTCCTTTTTTATTTAGCAGAAACATTTTTGGGCACTAATGGGTTAAGATAATTCTAAAAACTGAAAATTATATTTAAATAATATAAGCTATAGACCAGAAAATAAGTTAGAAAAGCGCCAAGATGACTTAATAAATATTTAGTCTCAAACTCTATACATTTATTCATAATCTGAAATTTTTAAAGCCATTTTAACTTTTTATTCGTAAAATAACCCAAACGTGTTGAAACTTTACAAAGTTATATTATGCATCATCGTTCGCCTCTGCTTTTAAAAATATAGAAAATAGGATTTTAGGATTCAAAAGAGAACTTTGACAAATTCTTTTATTTATCTTTTTCTGGATGCCAATGACCATTTCCTGGTTTTTGTTTTATTAAGCAGAAACATTTTCGGGCACTAATGGGTTAAGATAATTCTAAAAACTGAAAATTATATTTAAATAATATAGGCTATAGAACAGAACAAAAGATAGAAAGGCCAAGAGGACTCAATAAATATTTAGTCTCAAACTCAATACATTTATTTATAATCTAAAATTTTTAAAACCATTTTAATTTTTTATTCTTAAAAACACCCAAACGTGTTGAAGCTTTACAAAGTTAGATTAAGCATCGTCTTTTGCCTCTGCTTTTAAAAATATAGAAAATAGAATTTTAGGATTCAAAAGACAACTTCGACAAATTCTTTTATTTATCTTTTTCTGGATGCCAATGACCATTTCCTGGTTCCTTTTTTATTTAGCAGAAACCTTTTCGGGCACTAATGGGTTAAGATAATTCTAAAAACTGAAAATTATATTTAAATAATATAAGCTATAGACCACAAAAATGTTAGAAAAGGACCAAGATGACTTAATAAATCTTTAGTCTCAAGCTCTATATATTTATTCATAATCTGAAATTTTTAAAGACATTTTAACTTTTTATTCGTAAAATAACCCAAACGTGTTGAAACTTTACAAAGTTACATTATGCATCATCGTTCGCCTCTGCTTTTAAAAATATAGAAAATAGGACTTTAGGAGTCAAAAGACTACTTCGATAAATTCTTTTATTTATTTTTTCTAGGATACAAATAACCATTTCCTGGTTCCTTTTTTATTTAGCAGAAACCTTTTCGGGCACTAATGGGTTAAGATAATTCTAAAAACTGAAAATTATATTTAAATAATATAAGCTATAGACCACAAAAATGTTAGAAAAGGACCAAGATGACTTAATAAATATTTAGTCTCAAACTCTATTATATTTATTCATAATCTAGAATTTTTAAAGCAATTTTAATTTTTTATTCGTAAAAAACCCAAACGTGTTGAAGCTTTACAAAGTTAGATTAAGCATCGTCTTTTGCCTCTGCTTTTAAAAATATAGAAAATAGAATTTTAGGATTCAAAAGACAACATCGACAAATTCTTTTATTTATTTTTTTCTGGATGTCAATGACCATTTCCTATTTCCTTTTTTATTTAGCAGAAACATTTTCGGGCACTAATGGGTTAAAAAAAATTCTAAAAACTGAAAATTATATTTAAATAATATAAGCTATAGACCAGAAAAAAGTTAGAAAAGCTCCAAGATGACTTAATCCCTATTTAGTCTCAAACTCTATACATTTATTCATAATATAAAATTTTTAAAGCCATTTTAATACTTTATACATAAAATAAACCCAAAGGTGTTGAAGATTTACAAAGTTACATTAAGCATCGTCTTTCGCCTCTGCTTTTAAAAATATAGAAAATAGGATTTTAGAATTCAAAAGAAAACTTCGACAAATTCTTTTATCTATTTTTTCTGGATGCGAATGACCATTTCCTGGTTGCTTTTTTCTCTCCTTGCAAATCGATATCCAGTGTCCTTTTCATAAATAATGTAACCGCACTACTTTTTTCGAATTTTCTTTTTGGCGTATATGTCTGTCAGATTGCATTTCAGAATTTCTCTACACAAAAAACGAAATAAACACATTTCGAATAGAATAAAGAGAATTCCTCGGCGTCGGTAATAACAGATGGCACATTAAAAGAATAGTTATATCTCGATTTGAACATTAATAATTCACTAAAAGTATGAAGGACAAATAGTATAACCACCGGTAGAAAAAACACTAAAAACGAAACCTGTTGTGTATTCTCTCTCAAAGGTGTTGAAGATTACTATCTAGAGGACAAAAATGTCCACACATTAGTCTAGCTCTTATAGCGATGGAATTCCATGCGTACTGAGAATTTTACGTTATGAAATATGGTACAAAACAATAACAGTGATCTAAATTAATAGTAGTATTATTGCTGAAGTATAAATATCGCTATATATCAAAGTATATATTTTTCTTTTCATTATTCGACAATTTTTCCATGTGTCGGGATCACTTTCCCAATACATTTTTCCTCTGATCGTTTCAATACATTTTTATAAATATTCTTTACAAGAAATTATGCCTAAAAACTGCTTTAACTGACTGACCTTTTTCACAAAAATTAATATTATTTTTTCGTTATTTTTCATTAAGGTTAAATTCTTCTATAGCTTTAAAAATCATATTTTCAGTCATAATCTTGGAATGTGAAATTGCTGATTTTCTTTAAAATATTTAAGGTAAACTTTTATGAGGTAAACGTATTACGTGCGCGATTAGTCTATTTCAAATTTAAAACATTTGTTAATTCGTAAGAATTTTTCCTTATAAAATTTAAATATATATCTTGCTTCATCAGTGTCATGCATTCTCACATGCAGTATCGGGGATTACTTCGAATTCAAAATGTGTTTTCTATCTGCATAATTTGGCCTTATCTTGAGACTAAAAACTCAGGACCAATTAAACGCCTTCATGCTGTCACTAAACCCCACCCCCAAACTTTTGTTCCAAGAAAACTGAATATCTACCAGGGATACAAAGAAATCCTTATCTTAACTCCCAAACTTAAAATTATTTTCTATGGGTGTGCCCTTCAGGGGATTTTACCATTGCCCTGTATATACGACATGTCAGATTACCTTTATAAACCAGTGTGATTAATCCTTTAAAGGACAGGGGTTTCGTAGTGAAACCAGCTATTAAAATTGTTTTTCGAAAGATGGCCGATTGGTTAGGGTGCTGGCCTTCGGTTTTGGTGTTCGTGGGTTCGAATCCCGCAGTGGCATGGATGTTCCTAGCAGTTCGGAATCAGCTTTAAGCTGTAGGTCCCAGTCTCATTAGCCCTCTTGTTGCAAAAATTAGACCGTGGCTCTAAAAACCAAACTAAACTTTTCTTTTTTAAGGTATATGAATGACTTTTTGGATTGCCTATGTGTTTGATACTTTAAACGATCAATAGATGGCAGCACTACACATAACTTATTTTTCAATTTTAAATATACATTTTTAAACTTGCTTTGCTTGAAACAATCAAGAATTCTATTTTCTTCTTTTATAATCCCAAATAAAAGTAATTACAGAAAACAACACTTATATACAGTTTATATATTTATTTATTGCATCATATAAATAAAAATTATTCCTTATTCTTCCAATATAATTAAAATTTTATAGTATTATTTTCACACAGCACAAGGGAGGGTTTTACAGTTGAACCACTTCTCACATCTACAATTACCGAAGGAATGTATTTTTTTACTGATTTCGCATTTATGAGGTACATAGATAACAAGATAAACTATTTCTATTAAACTCCAAAGAATTTTGAAGCATGAACTTGGAAAGGGTTAAAGTTTATAGTCTGCAAATTGTTATCAGTTATAACATTTAAGGCATGTTTTTATTAAATTTAAAAACAATTTTAACATATTTTTGTTCAAATATTTAAATTAACAAGACAAACCATGCGAAATAAAAAAGTAAAAATTACCCAATTAAAAAAATCTATAAAAAAATTAAAACTAATGAAAATTTAACTTAAAGGGATATAAATTATTTTTTATTAAACTTACGATTTATGTTAAAATTGAAGCAAAAAGAAAAAAAGGATAAATATCTGTAAAAATGCAAGGAAGTTCAGCTATCCTATATATGGGACGGTGGTAAAATATGGGTTAAACAAAAGTAATAGTAAATAGTTAATACCATAAATTTTTCTGCGCTCCTTCCATTTTCGTTATAATTTTCTTAAAGCAGTTGAGTCTACAAAAGACATAGTCAATAACATATAAAATAAAAAGCGCGTATGTACACAATATCGTTGCATTCACTATATAATAATAGCCTAAGTTATCTGTCCGTCTGACCTCGAATTTATAAAGCGGTTCTACCTGGAATGGATAAAGTCATCCATATTGAATTCTTGATGAGTTAGGGTTAGTAACGTTCTAATCCCCCCTTCCCCTTTTTTTTTAGCATTTAATGCCCTTATTTCAAGGTCTATTTTCCCCGATTAAGAGCAGGTGATAAAATTCATCAATTTGTCACATGATAAATAGGTATTCCTTTCACAATCTCCTTGAATCATTTCTTATTTTAAATTATTTAAAATCATCTCCCTTATTTTCATTGAATTTGGATATTACGTAAATATTTTTCTTTTATATTTGGTTTATATATTAAGTAATATATGTGATAATTTAAAATTTAATCATCGATTATATTTTGTCGCAATGAAAATTTTATCACCTGTATTAGCAACAAATTATATTTACCTCCAGGGTGTAGTGGAAATGATAGTTTCATTCCTTTACATTCCATTAATTACCCTGGCAAAAAAAATTGCGAAGAAATTAACGATAATTTCATGAATATTTCCTAATAAAAATTCTGGAGAAATAAAAAAAAGGTTGCAAACATGAGAAACATTACTCTTAATTCAAAATATTATTTACATTCTTATTTAGGAACATTATTTTACACTTTAGATTAAACTATTTTTACTGTGGGATACCTGGAATTAATATCTCTTTTATAATAACAGCCTAAGTTATCTGTCTGTCCTCGAATTTATGAAGCGGTTGGAACTGGGATGGATAGAAGCATCTATAATGGATTCTTGATGAGTTAGGATTAGCAAAATTCAAAACGAATAAAGTTTATTTTCTCCTAACATATCGATCAGATTCCAAATTAAATTGTAATAAATATTCTCCATATCACAGCGAAAAATAGTGTTATATTTAAGGCGTTCGAAATCAATCCCCTCCCCTCTTTTTGAGCGTTTAATTCCATTATTTCAAGCCCTATTTTCTCCGGTTAAGATTAGGGGATTAAATTTATCAATTTATCAAGTAATAAGAAGGTAAAAATAACATTTTTTCTAGCATCATGACGCCATCTCATTTAATCATTTCTTATATTAAATTATATAAATTTCATCTGCATTATTTTTATACGTTTTATCACTGAATTTGGATATTACGTAAATAATTTTCTTTTATATTTGGCTTATATATTAGGTACATATGTGAAAAATTTTTAAATTTAATCATCCATTATTTGTTGTCGCAATGAAAATTTTATCACCGGTATTAGCAACAAATTCTATCTACCTCCAGGGTGCAGCGGAATTGATAGTTTCATTCCTTTACTTCCATTAATTACTGTGGCAAAAAAATTGGGGAAAGGTTAACGATAATTTAGACGTAGCTAAGAAAACTTTGAATTATCTTTTTAAATAATTCAACGTGATTCTAAACTTCATTCACAGTATCGGTAGACTTTAGAGGAGTATAAAGATAAACAAATTATTGAGCGTGTACCAGATAATGCTCAGCCAGAAAATAAACCACATTTTTACCTGCTTAATAGGATACTTTACAATTCTGGAAAATTAAAATTTTACTGATCCCGTGATATGACGGGCTATATGCTAGTTAATATTTCCTTAAAGGATCCCCTATATAATAATAGCCTAAGTTATCTGCCCGTCATTCCACGAATTTATGAAGCGGTTGTACCTGGAATGGATAGAGGCATCCATATTGAATTTTTGTTGAGTTAGGGTTAGCAACGTTCGAAATCCACCCCTTCCCCCCTTTTCTAGCCTTTAATTCCATTATTTCAAGCCCTATTTTCCCCGGTTAGGAGTAGATGTTTAAATTTATCAATTTATCACATTATAAGTAGGTAAAAATAACATATTTTTCTAGCATTATGACGTCATTCCTTTAACTATCTCATTTAATGGTTTCTTATTTTAAAAGATTTAAATATCGTCTGCATTATTTCCATACGTTTTATCACTGAACTTAGATATGACGCAAATAATTTTCTTTTATATTGGCATAATCAATAGATTAGGTTCATATGTGACAATTTTAAATTTAATCAACGATTAGTTTTCGTCGCAATAAAAATTTTATCACCGGTATTAACAATAAATTCTACCTACCTCCAGGGTGTAGCGAAATTGTAAGTTTCATTCCTTTGCTTCCGTTAATTACTGAGGTAAAAATAAAATTTGGAAGAAGTTAACGATAATTTCTAAGTAGCTAATAAAACTTTGAATTATCTTTTTAAATAATTCAACGTGATTCTAAGCTGAATTCACAGTTTTGGGAGACTTTAGAGGAGAATGAAGATAAACAAATTATTGAGCGTGTACCAGATAATTCTCAGCCAAAAATCAAATCATTTTTTTATCTACCTTATAGGATACTTTACAATTCTGGAAAATTAAAAGTTTTATTCATGCCTTGATATGACGGGCTATATGTTAGTTTATGAGAGTTAGAAGCATATTTTGGGATATTTGCCTTACACAAAATGAACACAAAATCCATCATCCCCTTTTTAGTATGATTATTTCTAAACGGAGCGAACTAAAAGGAAAGCATTTGATATTTCGAACAATAAAATCTTACCAGCATCAAATTCTGAAAAATTAAAAGTTTTACTAATACCGTCATATGACAGGCTATATGCTAGTTAAGAATATTTCCTTAAAGGAAGCATAAATAGTAATTCTCCTCGCACCTCAAACACAAACACGAATATATCAGATCCTCCAAACGAAAGAAAAAAATATTTTCTACCCGAGGTAACAAAGTCTCACAATATATTCGACATCATTATTCTTCATTGTCCAAATCATTCTCCACACATTGACGTTCACACTAAAATAACTAAAAAAATAAAACAACGAAATGTCACGTGTCAGCTGTCACTTATGCATTCGTTTTGGTCACGAATATTTCCTAATAGAAATTCTGGAGAAAAGGAAAAAAACGATTACAAACAAGAGAAACACTGCTCTTAATTCAAAATATTGTTTATATTATTATTTACGAATGTTATTTTACACTTTAGATTAAACTATTTTTAGCTGTGGTTAAAAGAGGATGCTGGGAATTAATATCCCCTTTATAATAATAGCCTAAGTTATCTCTCCGTCTGTCCTCGAATTTATGAAGCGGTTGGACCTGGAAAGGATAGAGGCATCCATACTAAATTCTTAATGAGCAAGTAAAGTTTATCTTCTCCTAAACTATCAACCCGATTCTAAAATAAATTGGTATAAAAATGCTTCTTATCCTAGCAAGTAATACTGTCGTCTTTAAAACGTTCGATATCCCCCATCGATATTTTAATGCCATTACTTCAAGCCCTATTTTCCCCGTTTAAGAGCCCCTGGCCGATTGGTTAGGGAGCTGATCGTCTGTACCAGAGTTCGTGGGTTCGAATCCCCTATGGCATGGATTTCGTAGCCGTTCGGAATCGGCTTTAAACTATAGGTCCCGGTCTCATTAGCCCTCGTGTGCAAAACAGTAGACCGTAGCTCTCCAAACCAAACCAAACCAAACTAAACCCCGGTTAAGAGCAGGCGATTAAATTTATCACTTTATCCCATAATAAATAGGTAAAAATAACATTTTTCTAGCATTATGACGTCATTCCGTTAAGCATCTCATTTAATCATTTCTTATTTTAAATTATTTAAATATCGCTTACATTGTTTTCATACGTTTTATCACTGAACTCAGATATTACGTAAGCAATTTTCTTTTATATTCGGCTTAAATAATAAATTAGGTACATATGTGATAATTTTAAATTTAATCACCGATTACATTTGTCGCAATGAAAATTTAATCACTGGTATCAACAACAAATTCTATCTACCTCCAGGGGAGTACGGGAAATGAGAGTTTCATTTCTTTATTCCATTAATTACTGTGGCAAAAATAAAATTGGGAAGAAGTTACCGATAATTTCGACGTAGCTAAGAACAATTTGAATTATCTTTTTAAATAATTCAACGTGATTCTAAACTGCATTCACAGTTGAGATAAACAAATTATTGAGCGTGTACCGGATAATTCTCATCCAAAAAATAAACCACTTTTTTACCTGCTTTGTAGGGTAATTTACAATTCTGTAAAATTAAAAGTTTTACTAATTCCGTCATATGACGGGCTATATGCTAGTTAAGAATATTTCCTTAAAGGAAACATAAATAGTAATTCTCCTCCCACCACAAACACATACACAAATGTATAAGATCCTCCAAGCGAAAGTAAAAAGACTATTTTCTACCCGAGGTAACAAAGACCCATAATACATTCGACATCATTATTCTTCGTTGTCGAAATCATTCCCTACACATTGACGTCCACAGTAAAATGACTAAAAAAATAAAACAACGAAATGTCACGAGTCAGCTGTCACTTATGGATTCGTTTTGGTCACGAATATTTCCTAATAAGAATTCTGGAGAAATGAAAAAAAAGGGTTGCAAACATGAGAAACACTGCTCTTAAATTAAAGTATTGTTTACATTCTTATATAAGAATATCATTTTATACTTTAGATTAAACTGTTTTTAGCTGTGGTTAAAAGAGGATTCTAGGAATTAATATCCTCTTTATAATAATAGCCTAAGTTATCTGTCGGTCTGTTCTAGAATTTATAAAGCGGTTGGACCTGGAATGGATTGAGACATCCATATTGGATTCTTGATAAGTTAGAGTTAGCAACATTCAAAGCGAGTAAAGTTTATCTTCTCCTAAACTATAGATCCGATTCTAAAATAAATTGGAATAAATATGATTCATATCACTGTGAAAAATACTGTCGTCTTTAAAACGTTCCGAATCCACCCCTTCACCACTTTTCGAGCCCTATTCCCCCCGATTAAGAGCGGGTGATTAAATTTATCAATTTATCAAGTAATAAATGGGTAAAAAAATATTTTTTTTCTATCACTATGACCATCTCAATTTATCATTTCTTATTTTAAATTATTTAAATATCGTCTGCTTTATTTTCATACTTTTTACCACTAAACTCAGATATTACGTAAATAATTTTCTTTTATATTTTTCTTAAATAATGGATTAGGTACATATATGATAATCTTAAATTTAATCATCGATTATTTTTTGTCGTAATGAAATTTTATCACCGATAATAACAATAAATTCTCTCTATCTCCAGAGTGTAGTGGAAATGATAGTTTAATTCCTTTACTTCCATTAATGACTATGGAAAAAAACTGGGAAGAACTTAACGATACTTTCGACGTAGCTAAGAAAACGTTGAATTATCTTTTTAAATAATTGAACTTGATTCTAAACTGAATTCACAGTTTCGGGAGACTTTAGAGGAGCATGAAGATAAAAAAATTATTGAGCCCGTACCACATAATTCTCAGCCAGAAAACAAACGATTTATTTACCTGCCTCAGAGGATACTTAACAATTCTGGAAAATTTTACTGATTTCTACATATGACGGGCTATATGCTAGTTAAGAATATTGCCTTAAAGGAAACATAAATAATAATTCCCCTCCCACCAATAACACATGCACAAATATATCAGATCCTCCAAGCAAATGAAAAAAAAGACTATTTTCTACCCGAGGTAACAAAGACCCATAATACATTCGACATCATTATTCTTCGTTGTCGAAATCATTCTCCACACATTGACGTCCACAGTAAAATGACTAAAAAAATAAAACAACGAAATGTCACGTGTCAGCTGTCACTTATGGATTCGTTTTGGTCAAGAATATTTCCTAATACGAGTTCTGGAGAAATGAAAAAAAAATGTTGCGAACATGAGAAACACTGCTCTTAATTCAAAATATTGTTTACATTCTTGTATACGAATGTTACTTTATATTTTAGATTAAACTGTTTTTAGCTGTGGTTAAAAGAGGATTCTAGGAATTAATATACATTTTATAACAATAGCCTAAGTTATCTGTCCGTCTGTCCTCGTATTTATGAAGACGTTTTACCTGGA
>CM063500.1:92338032-92353032 GCA_032207245.1 Pardosa pseudoannulata
AAATTATTTAATAAGCTTAAAATAATTATACTTTGGATTTTATTTCAAAGGTTTATGTAGAGAATTCAGTAAACGTAGAATAACTCAGCAATGAAGCTTGAGGAGTTTATTATTGAACGTGTGTGTCTCCCTGAGAAGGGCTCATAAACCATAATGTGTTTCCATGAAGGCAATATTGTTAATAACCCCATGATGGCCAACTGAGCTTCAATGTTGTCTACAAAGCATATCTTGGAGGAGGATGTTTATGTGATTTGGCTTACATAAATTGCTCTTCCAAGGTAGTCCCATAACTTCTCTGTCGGGTTAAGATTTGGACAGTGTGTTGGCCATTTATAGAATATTCGCTCATTATGTTCAATTTCAACAAATTCGTCAACAAAGCTTTCTGGAAGTAGAAGAGAATTTTCCTCCATACATGAAAAATATAATCCATACACAAATATGAAAAGCCTTCCATAAAGCTAAAATATCATCTCGATATCTCTGGAAGGTTCTAGATCTGCTATTGACAACGTCTAGGAGTGTAAGTACTATCAATCATTATTCTTTACCATACCATCACACTTATTTTACGGAAACAATCACGTTTCATAATGATCGAGTGATAATTTAGTGTTTCTGACTCCGGTAAACACCAATAAAACTAAATTAAAACTATTATTCAATCCAGAATATATACTGCACAAAACAATGGCCGATTGGTTAGGGTGCTGGCCTTCGGTACCGGAGTTCGCTGGTTCGAATCCCACTGTGCATGGATATTCTTTTCCGTTTGGAATAGGCTTTAAGCTGTAGGTCCCGGTCTCATTAGCCCTCGTCTTGCAAAAGAGTAGACCGTAACACTCCAAACAAAAACCAAACCAGTTGATATACTTTGCACTAATCAAGCGATTCTTTGTTTTGGTGAAGACGGTGAAACACAAAGCCTTGGAGTTCTGGCCAAAAGGCCTTTTTATTAAGCCTTATGTACCCTTTTTGCTTTAATACAGCATTTATAGTGACAGCTGCAATCTCTAAACTTTATCGGCTATCAGAAACTTTCATCGCACGAAGTACACTTATTACCAGATATCGATGTTCAGAAGCAGTTGTAATACGTTTATGATGTTTTCCAGGCCTACTTACTACACTTTCATCTTTTTGAATTTGTTTCCATAATTTTAAGATTGGCTTTCTGAAAGTGTTCACATATCTGGTTGATTCTATGAATGGCTGGCCTACTTCTTAATGACCGATGATTCCCCATATCACAAATTCTTAATGATATTTCTGAGTCATAACAAACCAATTTGAATCCTTACACACTGAAATTAAGCATTGCGTTGCAAAACCTTACTCAGATATTTACTTTCCGGAAAACGCTTGGTACAATTTCGGGTGATGTAAATTTTGATTTGCATGTTATAAATCGCTTGATTTTAATTGTTTGGATAATGTTAATTAAGCTAGTTTTTTACACAATTATTGTAACATGGATAGTGTAGTTGTACAACTACATTTTTCACAGACATTTAACACTACCTGCATCTACCTGGCAGTACTTAAGCTGTACTTACTGTTGAATTAGAATGTAATACAATTATCGAGGGCAATTTCACCCTTTGTTAAAATAAATTTGAATAGTTTTATTTTATGTTATTAAACACTTACTTTTTAGCAATTACCAGCTTTATTAAATATTTGAAATATTGAACCACACAATTAACCCATCCACCGACCACCCTCCCCACATTTTTCCCTTTCAAAACAGTCACCCTTTTCGTAAATTCCAGACGAAACTTACCGTATCATACTCGATTTGCCGGTTTAAAAGTTGTCAGGCTACTTTTAAGTTATTTTCCCTGCAAGGTAAAGGACTTCCGTTACGGAAAATTAGTTTCTTTCATTTATTATCGCTTTGCAATATTTTTTTTTCCTCAAAAGTGTGCCATACGAGTTATACGAGTGCGAACGAGAATGGGTCGACAGGTCCGTTTTTGAACAGGAATTCGCTGTCGAACCCCCGTCGACGAGTCCGTTCAGTGGGTTTAAATAAGCTAAGTTTAAAAACTAGCAGCAAAAAATGTATATTATTTTAAACATGTATAATGTAATTGTACATCTCCATTTTTAGATATTACACATTACCATCCACTACTAAGAGCCAGTTTTTAAACTGTACGTATTGTTGAATGGACATGTAATATCAATTATTGAATTCAATTTTACTCCTTCGAGAAATAATGCTGTACAGTTTTTTTTGTTGTTAAACATAAATGTGTTAGCAGTTCTCAGCGGTATTAAGTATTTGGAATATTGAACCACGTATTCAAATATACTGAGTTTAAATGCAGCAAAAAAAAAAGTATATAATTTGACAGGCATATAAGGTAGTCATGTGATGTCAACATGAGATGTTTATAACAATATCTGTAACAATAGAAACTAACCTGCTAAAAATTCCTAAGTGAAAAGAAAGATGCAAGGTCTTATCACTTAACTTGTACACGTTGAGAAAAAATCGCATAAAGTTTACTATTAATTTCCCCAATAAAGAAGGCGAGGATTTCATGTAACAGTGGAAAATTTTAAACTGATTAACCCCTTCGTGACCAACGTCTCATATACGCAACGCAGCGATTTCAGTCTTATCAGTCCAGCGTCGCTTCCACTCGATAATCTGAGGTTGATATTGAGAGACCAACGTCGGGTATGAGTAATAGGAGATCTCAATTTTTTATTTTAATTTTTAAATGCTAGATTTAATTACTAGATGGCATTAAACGGCAACTATTTTCACAAAGGATGACTCGTATAGCATTTACGTGTAGTCCTCAAGTGGTTAAAGGCTTAGAGCCTGTCTCACCAAAGCCGTTTAACGCTAACCGCGATTAACCTCTGTTTAAACGGAGAATTGCGTCCTACCATTGGTTGGAACCATGGTTTAATCGCAGTTAGAAATTAAACAAATTTGGTGAGACCAGCCCTAAATCCCACGTCAACCTGAGCAGAAATAAACTGGTAGAAATTTTTTGATATATACGGGAAATCTGCGCATTCTTTGTAAACTAAATCTACTAATTTTTCAACGTGTAGAGCTTGACATGTGTTAAGCGTAATGAGTTCAAGAATTTACTCGCATCAATATTGATATTTAAAGCTATCTAGAGAAAGTCCATATATTGTAATAAGAGATGGAATCTGAAATATTTTTTCTGTATTTGAACATTTCCTTTTAACTCATCCCACACAACATACCGTTTCTTATATCTGAATATTTCTTTCCTTATTACTCAGTTAAAATAAATTATAATGAGGGTGCTTAATTACTTTTTTTAAGTACTCGAATATGTACAACCCCCTCTTTTTAAAATCAGAGTCTATGATTAATTATTAATCAAATCAAGCTCCACCGTAAGACATCTCTTTAATGAAAAAAAGCTTTGAGAGATTATGAAAAATGCATGGAGTAAATTTTTTTTCCTCTACCACATCCTTTTTTTTTTTTCAAAATCATCGACTTTCTGAGAGGTCATTACCCTAAATCACGCAAGATTATTGAATAAAAACAATTCATTCGACGAGAGATAAACTACGGTTTGCGGTAAAATTCTTTTTTTTTTATTTAAGCGAAAATAAGGTATTCTACTTGTTTTTATGTCGTGTTTCTTTCTTGTAACAAAATGCTCCTAAATCGATAAAGTTATTTGAAACTTTTTAAGTACTTAGTATATGAACATCTATCCATCTATCTATACATACATATATATACGTGTGTGCATATACATTTATATAAATATATATATCTATATATGCATGTATATTTATCTATTAATTTATATTTTTGTTTATGCTTATATATGTATATATATACATATATATATATATATATATATATATATAATATATATATATATATATATATATGTGTGTGTGTGTGTGTGTGTGTGTGTGTGTGTGTATATGTATGTATATATAGAGATATGTATATATATATATATATATATATATATATATATGTGTGTGTGTGTGTGTGTGTGTAATCCAATAATTATAAAACTGCAGGCTTACTTGCTAGAGCTACTAGGCAAGGAGAAAACCTAATCAGCTAACAGTAATTGCGATGCAGTCGGGCCACATTGAAGATAATGGCACAAGTTTAATTAAAATTTATTTTAGAGCTGCTAAAACGGACATCTTTAATAGTCAACGATAGACAAAAGAAAGACATAAAAATAACTGTACTCGAAAAGAGGTACACCGTAAAGCGAAGACAGAAAGAATTGTCCTTAGGTAGAAGAAACTTACTTAACGAATTAAGTGTTAAGATCAAGAAAAAACACGGGAGCCATTTGCCGGCGACAGCTGGAAAACGTCTTGAATAGACAGAAAATTTACATCTATAGGATAGAAAGCTTTGGAAATGTATCGGAAGAATTTTAAGTCGAGGACACTCCTTTGATTAAGACATTTAGAGGCTGGGAAAAAGATTTTAAGGAATTAGAATGGGAGAGAGGAGGTTTTTAAGGAATTATTAAAGTTAAATAATTTTGATATATTACAGACATATATACCAACTATTTCACTCTCACTTTCTCTATCTCTCTTCACACACGTACAAGTGCGTTGCAGTATTTTAGATCTTAACTCAGTGGTTTATAGATTTTTTTAGTATTTTTAATAAGAATTATTCGAATCTGAGAATGATTCCAAAAGCTTTTGGGTATTATTAAAAGCATTACGTGGTTGAAAAGTTACCTTCCGCCCTTGGCATATAACTGGAGATTGGAGCTTATGAACTGAGGATATAGGATTTAAGGTTGCATCTTTTGTTTATAAGAGAACCCCTACGGTGTAGGTGTAAGAACCATTTTAGCTCAAAGTAAGTACTAAAATTTGGAACAGGGACCAAACAGAATAACACACACACACACACACTACACTTCACCTGCCAACTCAGCAGGTATCATTTGAGGACATTGAAACCAGGAGCCTATTTTACGTGCCTTAGCCGCCATTAATTTACACACTACTCTTTGACCTGGCTCAGACCCACAAATCTCTGATTCTGATCTTGACATCTTTGTTTACTGAGATCTTTATATTTATACCTTATATACGTGCGTGTGTATATATAGAATAGTGTAATATGTGTGTGTGTGTGTGTAAGGTTGTTTTAGTTACTGTGAACACCTGGATATGTAGTTAGAAAAAATTAATTATAGTTACAAAGTTCATTTTTCCTTTAAAATATGCAACACATTTATTTCAAACTCAAACGTGCAGGCTTTTGCTTTTCAAAGTGTATCAATTTTAACTATTATGTTGCATATTTCAAGACAAATTTTGATCAATTTCGAAGGTAAATTGTTATTAGAAGTGGACCTGGAATGGTTTAAATACTTATAAAATTCTAATTTTTTTGTTATAAATATGTTTAAAAAAGCTGTTATTAATAGCTATGTTCCCTGTTTTGATTTTGGTTTGTTTATCAGTTTCAGGCGATCATATATTTTGAATACTTAAAAAAACTAAACTAAATTTCAGGAAATATTTAAACCAAACTCAATTTTTATAAAATTATAGAATAATCCTTCTTAAATTATTACAATGAATATATAAAACAATTAATATGAGAATCAATAATACATTAAATCATGATCCAAAGGGGACTTACTAAACTTTGGATATTTTTTCTATTTAAAGTTATTTTATAAAATTCCTTGCATATTCTACATTTATATTATTATACGTATAATTTTGAGAAAAAACTAATTATTTGGGTAATTTTTTTTAAAATTCATTATTTGAATATTTGAAAAATATTTCTTTTTATTATTATTTTATTATATTAGACACCATATTTTTTTTTATAATCAAAGCAAATTTTTATGACTTGAATCTTGAGTTAAATGAATGATTATTTAGAAAAAAATAAAACATTAAATTATACTAAAAACTGAAAAGAAAACATAAATTTTGTTTTTAATTCCAAAATAATTTATATTTAATTAACCGAAATATTCATCTATAATTCTTTTACACAAACATTTTAAATATGTATCCAGTCGATATTATTTCCTCTGCACACAATAATTATATAGACTCTGTTATTTTTACTTTCCCGGACAACTGGGCATGGAGAAGTCTATGAAGCTAGACTAATGAATAATGTTGCAGTAAGGCCACATTGATGAGAAGCACAATTTTGAGAACAACTTAAATCTTTATTGAGGAGCTGCTAAAAAGACATCTTTGCCAGTGGACGTCAAAAAAGATGATACGAAAACATTTTTGCTTTAACAGAGGTGTACCCCAGAGTGAGACAGATAAAATTAACTCAAGAGACAAGACACTTAGCGAACTTATATTATTCTAGGATTGAGCTATTTTATTGAGACAGCTGTAAAATGTGTTAATGGACAGGAAATTTATATCTATTACACAGAAAGTCGAGAACACTCCTTTGATCAAGACATTTTCTGGCTGGGAAAATAGATTTTAAGGAAATAAAATTTGAGAGAGGAGGTTTTTAAGAAGATATTAAAGTGACATAATTTTGATGTATTACATATATACATACACACACGTATATATATATATATATATATATATATATGTGTGTGTGTGTGTGTGTGTGTGCAACATAATACAAAACCAATTCTTAAAAGTATCCTGTTGATATAAAACACAACCAATCGTAAAATCGTTTCCTAAGTACAACGAAAGTCATCTAGCAAAATAATTCAGGTCACAATAATTACGTAGCCTCTCTTGTTTTTACTTCTCCGGGCTACTGAGAAAAGAGAAACCTATGCAGCTAGACTAATGAATAATGTTGCAGTAAGGCCACATTGATGAAAAGCATAATTTTGAGAAAAAATTAAATCTTTATTAATTAGCTGCTAAGAAGACATCCTTGCCAGTCAACGGCAGACAAGAAAAAGATACACAAAACACTTTGATGGAACAGACGTGTACCCCTGAGCAAAACATAGAAATTTTTCCAAGGGACAAGAAACTTAGTTAGCAAATATAACTATTAGATCAGGGGAAAACTGAGCCATCAGCAGGCTAAAGCTGGAAAATGTGTTGAATGGACAGAAAATTTACATTTATTGGACAGAAAAGTTTGGGAAATAAGTTGCAAGAATTTTAAGTCGGGGACATTCCTTTCATTAAGACATTTTGTGGCTGGGAAAATAGATACATACACACACACACACACACACACACACACATATATATATATATATATATATATATATATATATATATATATATATATATATATATATATATATATATATATATATAAGCGTGTGAGCGTGTATGTGTTACATAATGCAAAAACAATTCTTAAATGTATCATTTAGATATAAAACACGTCCAACCGTAAAATCATTTCCCAAGTACAACGAAAGTCATCTAACAAAATAATTCCTGGCACAATAATTAAGTATCCCCTATTGTTTTTACTTGTCCATGTTACTGGTCACTGAGAAGCCTATGCAGCTAGACTAATGAATAATGTTGTAATTGAGCCACATTATAGAAAAGCTTAATTTTGAGAACCGCTTAAATCTTTATTGAAGAGCTGCTAAAAAAAACATTTTTGCCAGTGAATGGCAGACAAGAGAATGATACGAAAAACACTTTGCTGGAACAGACGTGTATCCCTGAGCGAGACAGATAGAATTAACCCAAGGGACAAGTAACTTAGCGAACTTAGATCATTGTAGGAGTGAGATATTTTATTGAGATAGCTGGAAAATGTATTGAATGGACAGAAATTTGCATCTACTGCACAGAAAGCTTTGGAAAATGTGTTGTAAGAGTTTTAAGTCAAGGACACTCCTTTGATTAAGACATTTTGTGGCTGGGATAATAGATATTAAGGAAATAAAATGAGAGAGAAGAGGTTTTTAAAGAGATATTAAAGTGACATAATTTTGATGTATTACGTATATATACACACACAAACGTATATATATATATATATATATATATATATATATGTGTGTGTGTGTGTGTGGGTGGGCAAAATACAAAATACAAAATATAAAATATAGTATAAAATATAAAGTATAAAATATACAATGTAAAATGTATAATATAATATATAAAATATAAAATATAAAATGTAAAATGTAAATATAAAATATAAAATATAAAATACAAAATACAAAATACAAAATACAAAATACAAAATACAAAATGTTAATGTAAGATATAAAATATAAAATACAAAATGCAAAATACGAAATACAAAATGTAAATGTAAAATATAAAATATAAAATCAATAAATTTAATATTTCAAATTTATTATTATTTATATTATTTTCATGTTATATTTATTTAATTATTATTTATGTGTGCGTGTATGTGCAACATAATGCAAAATCAATTCTTAAAAGTATCCTTTAGATATAAAACACGCCCAACCATAAATATATAGACATAGAATTTTCCCAAAAGACAAGAAACTTATAGAGCGAATATAACTATTAGATCAGGTTAAACACTGAGCCATCTGCAGGCTACAGCTGGAAAATGTGTTGAATGGATAGAAAATATACATCTATTGCACAGAAAGTTTTGGGAAACGTGTTGGAAGAATTTCAAGTCGAGGACATTCCTTTAATTAAGACATTTTGTGGCTGGAAAAAATAGATTTTAAGAAATTAGAATGGGAAAGAGGAGGTTTTTAAATAGATATTAAAGTTAAATAATTTTGATATATTACATATATAAAAAGCAATTCATTTTATCTATAAGCGTTTTAGATTTAGCATTTTAAATACTGCAATGTATACAAAAAACACAAATTCGGATAAATATATTTAAAGATTTGAAAATGAAATAGAAATTTAAAATTCATCCAAAAATGTTAAAAATTTTATATACGCACATTATTTTGGTATATTTTGCTGTAATAACAACCAATCTTTTACATGTTTAGCTCATTAATTTTTTAGTTATTAACATTTTTGTAAGCTAAAAGGCAGAATCCTCTAGAAAAGATGGGTAAAATGCAAATCTTACTATTCAACATATATTTACATCATTATACTTGCTCACAAACAATTCTTTAAATATTTCTATCATTTATAATTGCATAAATAAGGAAATTTACTATTCTCAGTTGAAACTTACAGAACAATAATATCAATGAAATGTATTTTTTATGTTCACAAAGGCTTACGTTCACTGAACCTTATTTTAAAAGTATACAGATGAATGGTTTCTTCCTTCCTAAGTAATTATCTTCTTTTACAGTCTTTTTAAAACTCATTGAAGAAACTCAATGAGGCGTTGTAAACAAATGATTTAAAGGGACGTTAAAAGGACAACAATCACGATATAAAGACTTTTCTCTGCATTTCTAGTGATTACATCGATTTAAAATTTTGTCCCATTATACTAGTTGAGTTATATTTTAAGCAAAACATTTAAAATTTGTTTTTTTTTTTCATCAAAAAAACTCTGAGTTTCTTTAAGATTTAAAAGATAGAAAAACCTAAATTCTTCTATGTGTGTATATAGGTTATTATCTACATAATGAGCTCATATAATTATGATAATCAAATGTTTAGATTATATTTAAAGACTAATTATTTGGAGTTTCATTTTAATTTTAATTGCCTTTAAACTTTTTTATAAAATATGAAATATAAAATATAAAATATAAAATGTAAAATGTTACATTTAACATATAAAATATAACAAATAAAATATAAATATAAAATATAAAATATAAAGTATAAAATATAAAATATAAATATAAAATATAAAATATAAAATATAAATGTAAAATTTAAAATATAAAATATAAAATATAAATATAAAATATAAAATAGAATATAGAAAATACAAAATAGAAAAGAAAAATATAAAATATAAGATGTAAAATCAATAAGTTTTAATATTTCAAATTTATTCTTATTTATATTATTTTTATTTTTTATTTTTTAATTATTATTTATATTATTCAAATTTCAATTTAAATGTGAAAAGGCACTAAAAATACGAGAAAAGAATTTTTGATTGAATTATATTTCCCATAAAACTTTAGTCGTATAAAAATGATAATAAAAAGTGCCTAGTGTGCTGTTTATTTGCAATATATTCATTTTTTAACTATATGATTATCATTTATATACAAACAAAGCTGAGTACCAAGTCGCTGGATTTGTGTACTGGTTAGAAAACTGTGCTACAACCCTAAAGATTAGAAAGTAGGACTTGGATATATTTGTGTAGTGCCCCCATAGGGAGTAATGTTATCCCCTTATATAATGTTTCCATAATAAGATGATCAGTAAAATTGGTGGCATAGTGGACTCCAATTTTAAAAAAAGACATGTTCCTCTGCATCGGAAATAAACACTAGATATCGATTTTCAATTACAGTAAATACATTTACGTAAAATAATTACTTCACATTATAAACATGTTTCTGTGTTTTTTTCATTGTTTCGAGATATCTAATCTTTTGTTAAAAATACTTAATGATTTTTGAAAATAATTAGTTTTCGGTCAAATGAATCGGTCATTTTTTAAACATTAAGAGATATTTAGAAATTGGAATACCCTGATATAAGTTCTCGCCAAAATCATCAAAATTTAAAATATAAATATTCAGTTTTAAAATAAGGATGTACTCAGTGCATAAGTTTTGGTGAAATAAAATAATCATTCACCTTGAAAACGTTTCATTTCGTAATAACGTTTACGTACTACCTTAAGATTGTCAAAGGGAAAAAGTATTCATATTTTCGGTCTAATTCTTAAGTTTTGGAGATCTATAGTCCCCATAAGTTGGTCGGGAACAAGCCATTTGTTTTTCCTTAATTCTCCACGTTAATCTATGAGGAAAAAATATGGACAGTTAATGTTTAAAGAACTCTAAAAACATACTTTAAGAAGACAAGAGAAAATTATCCAGAATTGTGTACTATATTTAATAAAGAGATAAAAATATATTTACTATTAAATTATTTAGTAAACATTTACCCTTTTATCATCTTTGAATGTACATAATTATAATTTACATAGAAAAAACTTTAATAAAATTCTGATTATTACACAACAGGACTGTTTTGCAAGCCTATTAAATTAATCTTTTTTTAATTGCATGAAATGTCATTAAAATTATCAATTTTATATTTCCATCAAAGTTCAAAGTTTGTTTTGTTTTTCAAGTTATAAATATCTTATAATTATCCTAAAAAAGGGCGAGTGCAGCAACCTAGGGACAAACTGTAGATTTAAAGCCCATTCTTCTGAGATGATTTTTGTTATACATATAATTCCCTATAAACGGAAGTTTTAAAGAAGACAGTATTATCTATACTCCTTATCATCAATAGACTTTAAAGGAATCCTTTCAACTGTTTAAAAATTATTCTTACAACTGCATATCAATACATAAATATTCTTCATTGTTATATTGTTGTAATCAGTGAAAGCTAGCATTAATGTACGATTAATGGAAAATTTTTCGCTTTATAGAGAGAAGATTGCAATATAAAGTTGTTGCGCAAAACTCAATGTTATAATACATTTTCAACATTCTACAGCTTATACATCAAACTCAGTGGGAATGCATGAGTTCAAACTTATAGAAAGCGTTGTACCTCAATAATTAAGATAAAATTCACACACACACACACACACACACACACACACACATATATATATATATATATATATATATATATATATATATATATATATATATATATATATATATATATATATATATATATATATATATATATATATATATATATATATATATATATATATATATATATATATATATATATATATATATATATATATATATATATATATATATATATATATATATATATATATATATATATATATATATATATATATATATATATATATATATATATATATATATATATATATATATATATATATATATATATATGTATATATATATATATATATATATATATATATATATATATATATATATATATATATATATATATATATATATATATATATATATATATATATATATATAAATATATATTATATATATATATATATATATATATATATTATATATATATATATATATATATATATATATATATATATATATATATATATATATATATATATATATATATATATATATATATATATATATATATATATATATATATATATATATATATATATATATATATATATATTATATATATATATATATATATATATATATATATATATATATATATATTATATATATATATATAAATACATCATATAACATCTGTAGAAATAAACAATGCATAATATAAATATAAATAGCGCCTATTTTTTATGAAACAAGAATAATCAAAATGTCAATTAACTTCATTTACAAATTTCAAAAAAAAATTTCCTTTTAAATTTGAGTAAACCATATAAGAATCATATACCTGAAAATTTAATTCCGTATCATACATGTTATAAAAATTTTATCTTAACTTCATGTCCATTGATCAATTGTACGATTTTTTTTTTAAAGAACATGTCAATAACATCATCTTTAAAAGCGGGGGACTAATGAAATTTCCGGTCTGTAGAGGTCGTGTAAATCCCATAATATAGAAATTGAACTGTCCATTCCTGTTGTTATCGCTTCCAAGAGCTTGCCAATACGCATGCGTAAACGATGCTAGCAGAAGATGTATTCCAGCATATAGAACAGTGCTAATGGTGAGAAGGGATATTAGAAAAGTCTTTATTTCAGGAAGCTGCTCGCTCCTCCTTCCAGCTCTTCTAAGCAAACACCATTAAGCATATGCAACCGATCTTAGCAGATGTTCAATGTATGGGGAGTTTAAATTCACCACAAAGAGAAAGGGAGTACGAAATAAAGCAAAAAATAAACGTTAATCATACACTGTTTAGGGAAGAAGCGCTTCCATAGCTTAAACTAACGCTTTGTTGCTTCTGAGGCCAAATCCAGGAGCCTATAACTTCAGTCCTACTTTCAAATTACGAATACCCATTTTGACGAGGACAATGTTATTTTCGTTCAGACCATCCATCCTTTAAGCTAAAAGTGCCCCTCGGGAGTATTACTTGGATATAGTTTTTCAACTGCATGGCGTTATTGCCTAACCAGACTGCTGCCCTGGAAACATATCCTGTAGCTAATCTTGTTTATCTACGTACATACGTTATACATACGTTAGATACATAAGTACAAACGTACAGACATCCCAATGAAGCTACTGAAAAAGTGCTCAAAGACGGTCACAATTAATATTTATAGATTCAAAATTAAAATTTCCTTTGCCCTTTTGTTTAGAAGTAACGCTAAAGTTTTAATTAGGCGTTCCCCTTTGGTAAACATTGAGATAGATAAATCCGATATCGCTGATACCCAAGCACCTTAACCAGAAAAGACAGACGATAGCCAAATGGTAGGGTGCTACTCTTTGGTACCAAAATCCGTGGGTTTAAATCCCACTGCACACTTGGAGTATTCTATCTGTTCTGAATCGGAAGAAACCCGATATTAAGAAATATTAAGAAACCCTCTGACTCGTTGACTGGATCACCGCTAATCAAGGCGAAATCGTGCGGCCATGAAGATTTTAACTTTAAACCACACTGCAAGGGGCAAAGTACCCCTTCACTAATAGCCATCACAACTGTCTGTGCAGTTATTGCTTCCTTCACCAACACCTGCTCTCATGTCAGAAAGTTCCATGTAGTACATCGGGTCAACCAGGCTTTTAACCTGGGCAAGACTCCTTCGGAGTACCCCGCACTTCCGGAAACTGCATTGGTTGTACTTATTTGTCTAAATTGTCTACATTTTTTTTAAATTTTAAATTGTATGGGAAAAATGCTGACTTGGCCCCTGCGTAACGCATTGTTGCCGGACGGTCAGACCGAGTCAGAAATTCAACACCCTACACCCGACTTCAGGTGGGTGGCTGGTCACAGGTAGTACCCGGCTTTAAGAAACAGGTCCCGATTTCATTAAAAATCGTATAGCGAAACAATAGACAGTATCGATTTAAACCAAACCTTAACCAGAAAATGTTTCCAGGTAAAATCTTTAAAACATTGAATTTTAGAATTAGAAATAAAACAAGTGTTCATTCCAATCGATATAAATTGCGACATATCTTTGCAGGTAAAAATCAATTTAAAATTGGGAAAGAACAAATGGTATTCTGATAAAATACTTTTAGAGAATGTTCCAATATCTTTCGAGTGACAGATTGCGTGACTTTTATGCAGAGTGGGCTAATTGAATGAGATAGCAAAATGATTCAAAGAAATCATCTCATTTCAGTCTTTTGAAACAAAATGGAATATATTGAATAGGGAATGTTCGTATTTTATACCATATACATTTATTAATGCTCTTGTATTAAAACCATCATTTTGGAATACCATTTATTTTTGGATGCAAAGATAACTTTCTTAATGTATATGAATTAACTTATATGGGTAGAGGCCTTTCAGTAGGAATACAAGTTAAATTGTTTTCATCTGCTATAATTATAAATATTTTGTATCGTTATATTTTTGTCGTAAACTATATTACAAGTAAACTATATTAGCTAACGTATGTAGGTTATAATAACTTATGTGTGCTATCATGAATAAACTTTATTAGCTAATTTAGCTATTATTGTAAATATTTTGAATTGTCATATTTTTTGTGCTTTAATAAATTAAATATATTAGCTAACTTATATATATATATATATATATATACATATATATATATATATATATGTGTGTGTGTGTGTGTGTGTATGTATGTATGTATATATATGTATATATATGTATATATATATATATATATATATATATATATATATATATATATATATATATATATATATATATATATATATATATATTATAATATATATAAATATATATATTAAATATATTAGCTAACTTATATATATATATACATATATATATATATATATATGTGTGTGTGTGTGTGTGTG
>CM063500.1:92363032-92365532 GCA_032207245.1 Pardosa pseudoannulata
AGACAGAAAGTTTACATTTTTAGGATAGAAAGCTTTGGGAATAATTTTAAGTGGAAAACACTCCTTTGATTAAACTATTTAGAGGCTGGGAAAAATATTTTATGGATTTATAATGGGAGAGAAGAGGTTTTTAATGAAATATTGAAGTTAAATAATTTTGATATATTACAGACACACACACACACACACACACATATATATATATATATATATATATGTGTGTGTGTGTGTGTGTGTGTGTATGTATATATATATATATATATATATATATATATATATATATATATATATATATATATATATATATATATATATATATATATATATATATATCTATATATATATATATATATATATATATATATATATACATATATATATTTATATGAGTGTGTATATGTGTGAGTGTGTTTTTGTATAGAAAATAAATGAAGTAAATGTTGCAAGAAACATAGGAAAATGTTACTCTCTAAAAATACATTTTAAACGCTATCAAATGAGTTAAATTACTAATACTTTTTAAAAATTTAGATCTCATTTAAAATGAAATATATCACAAAGGGATAAAATAACGTCACCAAACTCAATTTAGATTAAAAGTTCTATCTCCACACTCCCTTGAATTTCCCTTGAAATTTAGGTAGGTTAAGTTACAACTTAACCTACCTAAAGCCTCCTCATGTTTTATATCAATCAACATACAAATTCCATGAAGATTGAACCAGACGTTTCGAAATTCATAGCGTACATTCATAAATACACATATACATGTTAACGATTTTATGCAAATAGAAACTAAGTACATGTTAAATTTTTAAGCAAACTGATTAAAGTTAAATAAATTATTTTTGTAAGCCAACAGACAACTTAAAAATACAAAGTCGAACTTACTTCATTCTTAAATTGCTTTAACATTCTTATCCCAACTTTGACATTTTTTGTTGATACATAAATGCTTATGTTTTAATCAATGCTTAAACATCAGACCACTTTATTCAACGAGTAGATCCACTTTAAAACCCACGACAAATTAATGAAGTGTGTGCGTGTGTGTTGGAATTCAATTTGTCTTTCCGTATTTCTCTGAACACTACTTGAAACAAAACATGAAAGAGAAAAAATAAAAAGGAGTGTACTGGAACAATTTGGAAAAAAGATTTTCTAGAAATGCTTGAAACTTTTGAAAGAATGCATGGAAAATGTTACGCTACAGTAGGAAAAAAATTCTTTTCTAACCTGACATTTAAACAATAACAAAAAAATATAGACTTGATTCACTTCAAATATTCTTCAAAATGTAAACTTCCTGGTTTTTAAAAGGGACCAAAATAAATATTCATATGAACGCGTTTATATATATACATTCTTTTTACAAATTCATACGGTATTCTATAATTTTCTGAAGATATTCTTTGTTATTAAAAGGTGTACAATGTTTTAAAAATCTCCTCATACGGACCCTATTATGTGATATCCTCCGATTATGGTCTTTAACTTTACCAGTCACCGGCAGATGGCAGTATTTACACCTTTCAAAGTTATAAATGAAATACTTTCTACTAAATACAGAAATGTATATTTGGATGTATGTACTTGTATTAATATTCAGTAGCCTAGCGATTGATATGGAATGCGGTGGTTATTATATATATATATATATATATATATATATATATATATATATATATATATATATATATGTGTGTGTGTGTGTGTGTGTGTGTGTGTAATATATCAAAATTATTTAACTTTAACATTTTTTGTAAAACCTCCTCTCTCCCATTTTAATTCATTTAAATATCTTTATCAGTCTCTAAATGGTTTAATCAACGGAGTATTTTCCACTTAACATTCCTTTCTGTCATAAAACTGTAAACTTTCTGTCTATACAGCAGTTTTCAAGCTGTTGGCGGAACATGGTTTCGCGTTTTGCTAATATTGCATTTAATTCACTTATTAAGTTGTTTTTTGTTGTCTGAAAATTCTTGTTGTCAGCGCTCTTGGCTGCAATTGTGTCAGAGCAGAGTGAACTCTGTGGCTTTTGGTTGTATGTTGTCCAGAAGAATGGATGTGCGTTGTTGCCGCTCTGGAATAAAGTTTAAATCAGACTTCTGCGTTCTCTTCAATATGAGGCCTGACTGCATTCTCATTACTTATAGCTGTTGAGCTTTCTCCTTATGAAGGAGTTTTATAAAAAATGGATTACATATATATATATATATATATATATATATATATATATATATATATATATATATATGTGTGTGTGTGTGTGTGTGTGTGTGTGTGTGTGTGTGTAATCCATTTTTTATAACACTCCTGCACAAGGAGAAAGCTCAACAGCTATAAGTAATGAGAATGCAATCGGGCTTCATATTTAAGAGAACTCAGAATTCTGATTTTAAAACTTTATTTCAGAGAGGCAACACCGCACATCTATCCTTCTGGACAATATACAAACAAAAGCCCCAGAGTTCACTCTGCTCTGATAGAAGTACAC
>CM063500.1:92375532-92380532 GCA_032207245.1 Pardosa pseudoannulata
TCATTTCTTCAAGCATAATCTAATATTCGACGTTTGCTTTTAAGAATACATACTTTTCTCTTACTTTTACGGAATTCTTTATCATAGTTAAAAGTTCTCACGTATATATCCCTAGAGAAAAATTTAATTTCAGCATAAAATTTTCAAAGCAACGATCTGTAAGACAGTAGAACATCGGGTATATAAGTTTTAAAATGAATAAATAACTCCGACGATATCAGGTGCAAGGAACGTATCATAACCAGGGAGCAGAAATTCAATAACATGTTACAGGAAAAGCTGGCGAGTTCTAAATAAGGATTTTGGTGCGAGGAAACGAAAAAAGAATGAAAATATAGGTGGGTGTCAAATTTTTAAAAATTAAGAAGAATTCACTTTTAGATTCTTACTGTCTTGTACAAAGGAAAGGAAAAATCGTAATCACAAAATTTCGAATTTCAATGTGCAATCTGTTCCATAAGAGCGTATCGCCTATTTCTCTGAAAATACGAACGAATTAGTTAAAAATACATTTGTACCGTGTAGTATGCATATTAAACTGAAATGCATTTCACCTAATAAGTTGTCCAGTCCCCATTATTATCGATTATGCAAGAATCACTTTATCATTCGATTTTGACTTTGAGCGGCGTTTACCCCGTTCCGGTAGGTCGTCAACATTTTGTACCGCTTTGTGTTTTTAACGTGCTACCCACTTCTTGACGAACGACTCCGACTTTCTCATGTACCGGGCTGCAGCTGCACAAGACATTTTTGGTCCTTTTGGATGGTTACACAGAAACACTGCCTCAAAACGGCTCGCATACGCGGCACTCATTTTGGAATTGTTGATTTAAACACAGCAAAACAAATCAAATAAAGAATATAACCATAAAGCATTCTTCTTTAATGTTTGAAGAATACCTGCAATTAAGCCGGTATCTGCGCGCTATCTATTGACGAAGCTATGAGCGACACGCTCTTATGGAACATACCCATTTGACCATTCATGTATACATTTTGACTACTGAAAATTAGTGACATTTGTAGATACGTATCTCGAATTACACAAAACAATTAGCAATAGAATATTGAAATATCATATTTAGAATTATTGTAACACGTAGTTTGCATCTGCCTTTTTGGTTGTAATTCGCAGAATATATAACTAAAAATGTTAATATGTGGAATAATATCCCTGTAAGTATAACTCAGAAATTATTATCTGGAGACTATTGAAATTTTCTATTGTGGACGGTTGTAAAATATAAAAAAATCTCACATAACATCTATAAAAATAATGCTATGTTGGCCTAGTGTGTTGCGTAATTGACGCTAGTTGTCCATAGTGCCAAGAAATGGCGCCAGGTGTTCCAAGAAAAAGGTGAACAGACCATGTTCTAAAGAATGTTGTTTTTGGATTTTTAGTTAGTTCTTAGTTATGTAAGTTGTTGTGAGTTTTTTTTTTTGTGTGTGTGGTATATGTGTGTGTTTTGTCTAACGGGAAAAAGTGCTAAGTCCCCTGTACATATGTCGTGCTGTGTGTGGAATAAAATATAAAAAGTCCTAGTTTGCGTTATATATATAAGTTTATAGGGGTAAGTTATAGGTCCCATGGCTGCCATTTTACAGTGGATCTCCTATTCCAGCATTACTACCCAGGTAAGAACGCCTACACTGTTTATTTTTCTGGTACTCATCCGTTTGATATGAGCGAAATGAGAAGCTTATATGAGATATTTTGTGTTAGGGTAGATTTTTTGGAACTGAACCTGCATGTAATGTCGGGTAGACATTCCTAGGTTATTTCCTTAATGTTGGAACTTTGTTTTTCCATTAGAGATTTTTATTGTTAAAGAGTTTTTGTTCCAACATAGTGTTTGAGAAAGAAGGAATTAAAACTCATTAAGAAACACATGGAAAATAGGTCTTGATTAAATGATTTTATACAACTAAATAAATGCCTAAGGAATACAACTGGAATCAAATTATCATTTGTAGATATCGAAGACTACTCTCGAGTCTGCGCCGGCCCTAAAAAACAATATGGTGAAGAATCTTCTCAAAAGGTTTTTTCCACAAGGGACTTCTACTCTTCTAGTAACAATCCTATCCGCTCAAAAAATCAGACTGCCTCGCGGAGAAAAAACACAGGGATCATCTCCAGAACAGCGGAGGGTCAAAATCTCCCAAACCAACGGACCCTTCTATTGGTTGGGAGAAGTCCGAAGTTTCTTTCTAGTTCAAACCGGTCCTGTTCTAGTATGTCCTTAACGATGACTCACGGGAAGAGGAAAAAAAAGATGAACAGAATGTAACTTATTGTTACAACATCCCAAATTGCACAAGGTCATAAGGGTCAGGATAATGGACCTGTGATCTGAGGACACTTAGTATACGATGAAGAAAGTTATCCACTCGTCCAATGCCCAAGGCACTTCAAAGGATACAGATTTAAGGATCGAGGATCGAGTCTGCAACGAACAAACCGGGGATACCTGTCTTCGGGTCGGGTTCCGAACAGAAATATTTCTTGGAGTTCCTTCATAGTAAAACCCAAAGCGCAATATGGTGTGGTGACACCACTTTTGCAAAACTTACTTCTGTACCACCATTTTTAATTGCAATTCAAATGTTATTTAGGATTACGTTTCAGTAAGGCTGATTGTTGTAGAGAATACCCAGCGTTTTTCGCCTCTTGGAATTGTCACTTTGTGTTTTTTTTTTCAATAAATTGATCATTTGCAGGAACACCAAAAAAAGGTCTCATGTCAGTAATGAAAGGATGTTGAATTTAATTCTTTGAAGCCTATCACATCTCCACTACACCTGTTGCTCGGGGTTTTTTCCATACAGAATTATACCGTACAAATATGTCTTCCTAACATCCTGAATACTTAATACAGGTTACTCCTGAAGTGATTAACATTATTATGCTCTGTTTATACATACGGCAATAAATATGGGAGATTCACTAGAAGTAGAACATATATTAAGATTGGCATAGAAGATATATTTCTCAAACGTAGGAATACAGATTATTGATTCATTTTTAGTTCTGAATTGATCACCATTGACTTAGCTCTGGATTATGTTACAGACAGATATTTATCCGGAGGTATATGTATCCTATTGGACAACAGAATTTCAATGCAATACCAAAGAATTGGAGATTTATTAGGGATCATAAGGGAATTAGGTTTATGGTAAAACTGAAGATCATGTCCAGTTCTAGTATCATCCATCTACAATGGATTCCGTCCTATGTGAGTTTGAAATATATTGATATTATGGATGGACTAGCGAAGGAGGGATTTACTATGACTCAGATAATGGATGTTCCTTTTACTTGAGCTACATTCAATTGTAAGGCAAATTGTACACATCTCTTGGGAGCAACCACCATCACATCCATGATATTCTAATGAGTGTCCTGGTACTTTAATCGTTTTTAAGGGTGACAGGAGTGATTAAACTGGTTTATTTTGACTGATTTCAGGGCATTTTTAAAACTTCAGGATTTCGAATGATACGGGGAACTATCCTGTTTGCAGTGTAATATTGAAGATGCCACTGAGCAACACCTGATCAACAGCATTAATTTCGTAAGCGTAGATCTTTTGAGGAGACTTATTTTCGTCTTCAATGTTCTTAAAGCGAACAATCTCATGGATCTGATCTGATTCAGATCAGATGGATAAACAAGAAGAAGATGGAAGAAGGTTTCTCATGAGTAATATTACCTTGAAAGGGACTCGAACCTCCAAAGAAAAGCAGCGCAATTCTTCCTCGTTGAAGTCGTCTGCGTTTAGTAATAAATAATATATATTCTGTATTTCTTTCATCACTTTGTGCTTATTCTTTATACTTCGTACTGTGGTGAGGAATACATACCTGCCCAGTGGAGTTTAACAACAACTAAAACAATCAGGATCACAAAAGTGGAGGCATACAAAAGGCCAGAATCAACATCACGACAAAACTGGAGAAGAAAGGTGAATCAGGATCAATATAAAAACACACGAAACTGCATCTAAATTAAAACGACCTATATACACTCACATTGATAGTCATAACGGGCTGTTTAACCGGCGTTTGGACGAATTGTATGTTTAATATACGGCTAAAGTTAGAATGCTTACATAAAACGAGGCAATTCCTACAGAATACGAACATTGTACAAATTTCCAAAGAATGATCTGGAAAATGCGAAATTTAGACTAGTTATAGAACTGGGGACGGAGAAACAGTTGTTTAATTAAGATTCAAAATAAGAGTGTTACTAAACTTTGATGATAATGATATTTTACAAGGGGCTATTATCGTTCAAAAGAAATGATAAATTTCCAAGCATATTCAATATGTAATAAATAAAATCTTGTAATTTATTAAAAATTAAGTCATGAACACAAATTGAAGCATTAATTAATTATTTGGAGAAAGGAGATGGAAATATAACCTTTGAAAAAATGACTTTCAGAAATTTTGGTTGAAGTATTCATCGAAGAACAAAAAGACTAGTATCATTTCTTTCTTAAAAAAACAGTGAGGTAAACTACACTTCTAATCTTCTGTATTGTACTAATTTTTAATCACAATAACAATAAAATTTAAATTCTTTCCTTTGTATTGATGAAATCCTAAATGTCCTATTGTATAAAACTTTACACTTTCCTCTATTTTTCCCAAACTTTCCGTTCAAATTTGCATAAAATTCATTATCTGAAATATTTGTTTATTGGGACTAGACTTTTCCTAACAACTCGGGATAAATGAGTATTTATTGTATCTATAATAAAGAAAATTTTATTTATTTCTGAAAAGAGAAGGTTTGCATTTGCAAACCTACAAATCAAGTTCCTTTTACGAAAAACCAAAATTTCATGAGGTAACATAAAAAAATCAGCTCTGCAACAAATTTCCGTTTGTAAGGAAAATGTATGCATTTTTTTGAGTATGTGTTTGCATTCAGTGCCTTGAATGTGCTGACGTCAGAGCCTGGTTTTCTTTAATTAGTTCGT
>CM063500.1:92383032-92385532 GCA_032207245.1 Pardosa pseudoannulata
GTGCTTCCTACGTTGTGGCAGTTTTATGGGTTGGATCCCTGTTACTTTCATGACAACAATACCAGTTGTCATGTTTCGAGGTTAACCAAGGGTTGGTATGGTGCCATTGGAGTTCATAGAATGGACTAGCTAGCCCAGAGCCCAGACCTGAACCCTATCGAGAACCTCTGGGACGAGTTGAATCGCCGAATTAAGGGGTGCACTACCCATCCAAAATCGGTGAAGGAACTTGTATGTCTACTCCAAGCCGAGTGGAAGACAATACCACTAGCTGTAATACAAAGACTTGTGGAAAGTATGTCCCGGAGGGTTCACGCTGTAATTGCCTCTCATGGAGGCTCTACCAAGTATTGATTTTGAATAAAGTTAGTTTTTTTTTCTATCACAGGTGTCCAAATACTTATTGGTAGACAGTGTATATGTGTGCATCTTTTCAGTGTCCTGAAATCATTACCTAGTTTTCCATCAATTAGTCCAAAATGAACTCAAATTATGACAGAAAATGTTTCTATACACATTGTATAAAGAAATTTCAGAATTTATTAAGTTATTTTCCTTTCATACTACACTTATTCAACTGGCGAACTTTAGTATAAGTTAAAATGAAAATATATAAGGTAGCATTGCCTTTCAACTCTCCGCCATGTGTTTATTTTAATGAGGTCATTTGCAAAGGAGCGTCTTCAGGAATTTGGGAAACATTCTAAGACCCAAGCGGCATATTACTCCAGAAAAAATTGGTGTCGCAAACAAAAAATATCCAAATGGAACACAGCTTGTATGATATTGTTTACATATGTAATCAGACATGAATTTTAAGCACGTAAATATGCATAAAAGTGAATGTATTAATATATGTGAATATAAATACATAAACATATCAGAGCATCATCAGGAATTCCGGAAACATTCCAGGCGCATCCATGTTCTTCCCAAAAGGATTACTAAAGTCCCTGAAAATAATATGTAAGAATGGAACAAAGTATGTTTTATTTACATGCATACATAACAGTGTATTGTAAACACCTAGACATGCAAAACATTAATAAGTAAACATTATCAAATAATGTAAATAAACTTTTTACATTATATATTTCATAATTTTGCATTGTATGTATAATTATATAAATATTTAAATAAACCTTCATGAGTACACTTAAATATTATACATGTATGTATGTATGTATATATATATATATATATATATATATATATATATATATATATATGTATGTATAATGTAATATGTATATATGTATAATATACATATACATATACATATACATATATACATATATATATATATATATACATATAAAGTATATAAGCATATATATATACATATATATATATATATATATATATATATATATAGATATATATATATATATATATATATATATATATGTTTTAAAAAAGACTGGTATATTTGAAAAACCAATAAAAACTAAACGAACAGTGATATAAATACGCATTTATTACTATGCTTGACAATATTAAATTTTTCAGGCAGATAAACTTTCAAAATTAGTTACAATGTTCCACAACAGATGCTCCAATCTGGAAAAATCTAAACTACGATATTTTGATATCTCCAGCTCAGCAATAATATCGTATTCTCAGAACGAAATCATCAGAAACACGTGTAAACGTCTCAGGCGGGATGGCTTCACAACCAGATGTACTAGTTATTCAATTGTTTCTGGATAGTGGCGGTACACCTGGTCTTTAAATAATGTCCCCACAGAATAATATAGTAGTTTAGATTTTCCACATTGCAGTGCCATCTGTTGTGGAATATTGTAATTAATTTCGAATGTTTGTCTGCCTGACAATTTACTATTGTCCTTAGCATATTGAAATAAACTGCGTATTTCTATCAATGTCCGTTTAGTGTTTATTGATTTTTCAAATATACCTGTCATTTTTGAAATACCCTGTATATGCTTGTGCATGTGTACATATATATTTGTGTGTATATCTAATTATGTGCGTGTGTGTATGTGTGTGTGTGTGTGTGTGTATATGTATACATATATATATGCTATCTAAGCCCCATCCAAAGTCAAAGAAAAGTTAGTAAAATAAATTCATATACACTCAACAGTATTTATTTCTCTCATATTACCCAGTAAATAATTTCTCATAATGTTCGAAATGATGTCGATATTTTTGTTATTATTAAATGTATGTTTTCTTATTATTCTGCAGAATGACTAAACTTACTAAGGTCTGGTGAAGTAAAATGGCTATTTTTATAATTTACTTAAAAGATGCTGCTATAAAAGCCAACGGTATCTCAGTCATAGAGAGTTCTGAGTTCAGAGTTCTGCAGAGCTTGCAATTGTACTTCACTCTTTAAATGGAGTTAATGAATTACATTAGCTCTATTTACTGTGTGTGTTATTGTGTTCCATATTAAGGCCCCTCAGTGGCAATATAACCATTCTTCTTTTTACAGCTTTTTGAATATGGAACTTTATTTAATATCACCCTGTTT
>CM063500.1:92393032-92410532 GCA_032207245.1 Pardosa pseudoannulata
CACTGATCCATGGACCAGTCGCGATGTTCCCGGGTCCAGCGTAAGCGCAGTTGGCGATGACGCTTGGTCAGCAAAGGCACACGAGTGGGATGTTTGCTGCGTAGCTACATATCCAACAGTGTCCGCTGAACAGTGTGCTCCGATACTATTCTACTTGGCCCTGCATTGTATTGGGTTATCAGCTGAGCCACTGTCTGGCTCCGGTTTTGCTTCACCATGCGAGACAGTCTCCGACCTGTTTCTTTGATAGCTTGTGGACATCCAACACCATGTCGTCTACTGCTGGTTTCACCGTCATTCCTCCACTTTGCATAAGTACTAACAACTGTAGATCGCGAACAACCCACGAGTCGTGCAGTTTCGGAAATACTTGTTCCGAGCCTTCGAGCCATTACAATCTGCCCTCTATCAAAATCGCTTAGATCCTCAGCCTTTCCCATCACACACAGAAGTAAGAGAAAGTATGATTCTTCAGAATCTCCAGCAGCAGTTAAATACCACTTCCACCTGGTCTCGTGCCTTCCACGTCATCTAGGCGAGATCATTGTAAAATGTAGGGGGATCATAATGTTTTTGCTCTTGAGTGTAAGTTTGTAGCTAAAAAATAAAGTTTTATTTAAATTTTGCATAACTTATAGCATTTTTAATCAATACCCATTTCGCCCTATCTACAGCTCATTTTACCCCACCTCTGAGGTAAAATGGTTATAAAAAAAATTTATAAAGTAAAAAATTATAAATTTGCAATTTCAGAAAATTCATAAAAGTATTTTAACAATAACAGTTTTGAAGCCATTGCATGAATACATACAAAAAATTAGCTTGCTTATAGTTCTTTTTTAACTTCTTTTTTAACACATTGTTGACCGGTTATGAATTAACTCGTTTTTATGGCCGACCGTTGCTGACGGGCCACGAGTAAACTCGTGATGAGTTTTTTTTTTCGTCCATACAGTGCAATTGTTGGTCAGTATACCACTAGCTGTATCTCTCGCTTATAAGACCTGCCAAATGTTTTGTTGTAAAAAATATTTAATAATTAAAAATATTTAAAAAAACGATGACGGAACGTAATGAAGAATCTTTCAATGAGATATACGCGGATGCTTTATCTGATTGTCCGAGAGATTATGAATCAAATTGTGGTAACTGTGAAATAGTAGCCGGTGACATGAGATAAATTTTCAGTAAAATTCCGCATCACTAAGATTGGCTTTTTTATTCTCCGCTCTCCTTGTCTCGGTTTTTCATTGGTCAGAGCCGAGGGAACTCTACGTCTCCTTGAGGCAGCGGGGTTTTAATTGAATGTCTGGTACTCGAAGAAACTCTTTGAGAATTATTTATTTATTAAAGCACAAGTAGGAGAATTTAGTTAGGGGTCTCTCTTTCTAATTAACATTTTGCTCCAATATGTCAGATATTAGTAATTAAAACAGGAGGGGGAACATTAATATGTTCTAACTCAATAAGATTCTTATGGGGTTTCTACTTTAGAGAGTGGGGGGTGTTCTTAAAATAAAATTCAATCAGTAATTCCCTCCAATTCATTCTCTTTTCCGAAACCATAATAAATTGAATAAATGTTTATATGAATATCTTTAGTAAAATTTAATGATTTGTTTTGATTCTTCTACATGGAACATTTCTTCATTTTATATATAATGAAGTGGATGAATCGATAAAGTATAAATTAAAGTAATCGGAAATTAAGTCACAATTCAGCTTTAAATATTTTAACATAATACTCGGTTACAGTTGTTAGATATTAAGAATATTTGATGAAAATAATTGGGTTTCATAAATCAACAGTATGATGACTGTTTCTGATGTAGCAAAACGTAGTTCAACTTAGTAAACTTGGTCATTACAGCCTTACAATAAAAATTGTTATTATATCACTTATAAATACACTCAAGAGCCAAAACTTTATGACCACCTGTCAATAACGAGTTTTCCCACCTTTGGCGACCATTACAGCTTCAACCCGTCTTGGCATGGATGCCACATGTCCTTGGTAAATGGCCGGTGACAGGTTATACCAGATGTTTCAGCAACGGTGACGCAAAACCGAGATATTGCGAATTGGTGGTCTTTGAACTCTGTGCTGCCGTCCCATGATATCCCAAATGTGTTCTATCGGGCTGAGATCTGGTGAGTTAAGCGGCTAGGACATTAACTGGAATTGAGCATTATGCTCCTGGAACCACTCCAACACAATTTTAGCCTTGTGACACGGGGCGTTGTCCTTTCCAGCTGGAAAAACTGAGGCCATGTAAGGGAGCAATTGGTCTCAATGATGTTCAGATACCCTGTAGCACACATGATTGGTCTATCACAACCACTGGTCCCAGAGACGCCCAAGAGAACGTCCCCCAAAGCATAATACCTCCACCACCGGCCTGTGTATGACCTACTGTACATTGAGGGAGCAACTGTTCACCTGGAAGACGGCGTAACCTGACACGGACATCGGCGTGATGAATGACAAACCGTGATTCATCTGACCAACTCTCTCCCACTGATCCATGGACCAGTCGCGATGTTCCAGGACCAAGCGTAAGCGCAGTTGGCGATGACGCTTGGTCAGCAAAGGCACACGATTGGGACATTGGCTGCGTAGCCCCATATCCAAAAGTGTCCGCTGAACAGTGTGCGCAGATACTATTCTACTTGGCTCTGCATTGTATTGGGTTATCAGCTGAGCCACTGTCTGGCTCCGGTTTTGCTTCACCATGCGAGACAGTCTCCAACCTGTTTCTTTGATAGCGTGTGGACGTCCAACACCATGTCGTCTACTGCTGGTTTCACCGTCATTCCTCCACTTTGCATAAGGACGAACAACTGTAGATCGCGAACAACCCACGAGTCGTACAGTTTCGGAAATACTTGCTCCGAGCCTTCGAGCCATTACAATCTGCCCTCTATCAAAATCGCTTAGATCCGCAGCCTTCCCATCACACACAGAAATAAATGAAATAATGATTTTTCACACCCTACAGCAGCAGTTAAATACCACTTCCACCTGGTCACATGCCTTCCATGTCATCCAGGCGAGTTCATTGTAAAATGTAGGGGTGGTCATAATGTTTTTGCTCTTGAGTGTAAGTTTGTAGCTAAAAAATAAAGTTTTAATTACATTTTGCATAATTAATAGCATTTTTTAATCAGTACCCATTTCGCCCTATCTACAGCTCATTTTACCCCACCTCTGAGGTAAAATGGTTATAAAAAAAATTTATAAAGTAAAAAATTATAAATTTCCAAATTAAGAAAATTCATAAAAGTATTTTAACAATAATAGTAATGAAGCCATTACATGAATACATACAAAAAATTGCTTGCTTATAGTTCTTTTTTAACTTCTTTTTTAACACATTGTTGACCGGTTATGAATTAACTCGTTTTTATGGCACATATCTCGATTCTTTTCACAACGTCTGTTACATTTCACATCGCATCGTAAATTGAATGTCTGGTACTCGAAGAAACTCTTTGAGAATTACTTATTTATTAAAGTACAAATAGGAGAATTTAGTTAGAGGTCTCTCTTTCTAATTAACATTTTACCCCAATATGTCAGATATTAGTAATTAAAACAGGAGGGGGAACATTAATATGTTCTAACTCAAGAAAATTCTTACAAGGTTTCTACTTTAGGGAGGGAGGGGTGTTCTTAAAATAAAATTCAATCAGTAATTCCCTCCAATTCATTCTCTTTTCCGAAGCCATAATAAATTGAATAAATGTTTATATGAATATCTTTCGTAAGATTTAGTGATTTGTTTTGATTCTTCTACATGGAACATTTCTTCATTTTACATATAATGAAGTGAATGAATCGATGAAGTAGAAATTAAGATAATCGAAAATTAAGTCACGATTCAGCTTTAAATATTTTAACATATTACTATGTTACAGGTGTTAGATCTTAAGAATATATGATGAAAATAATTAAGTTTTATAAATCAACAGTATGATGACTGTTTCTGATGTAGCACAGCGTATCATAATTTAATAACCGGGGTCATTACAGTCTTACAATACAAATTATTATTAGATCACTTATAAATAACACTAAAGAGCCAAAAGATTATGACCACCTGTCAATAACGAGCTAGCCTACCTTTTGCTCATAATACAGCTTCAACCCGCCTTGACATGGATGCCAAGCCCATGGTAGATGGCCGGTGACAGGTTATACCAGATGTTTAAGCAACGGTTACGCAAATCTGAGATATTGCGAATTGGTGGTCTTTGAACTCTGAGCTGCCGTCCCATGACATCCCAAATGTGTTCTATCGGATTGAGATCCGGTGAGTTAGGCTTCCAGGACATTAACTGGAATTCAGCATCATGCTCCTGGAACCACTCCAACACAATTTTAGTCTTGTGACACAGGGCGTTGTCCTGTTGGAACATTCCATTTCCAGCTGGAAAAACAGAGACCATGTTAGGGTGCAACTGGTCCGCAATGATGTTCAGATACACTGTAGCAAACGTGGTCTACTCTAACACAACAACGGATCTCAGAGACGCCTAAGAGAACGTCCCCCAAAGCATAATCCACCGGCCTGTGTATGACCTACTGTACATTGAGGGAGCAACTGTTCGCCTGGAAGACGGCGTATCCTGACACGGCCATCGGCGTGATGAATGGCAAACCGTGATTCATCTGACCAGGCAACTCTCTCCCACTGATCCATGGACCAGTCGCGATGTTCCCGGGCCCAGCGTAAGCGCAGTTGGCGATGACGCTTGGTCAGCAAAGGCACACGAGTGGGACATTGGCTGCGTAGCCTCATATCCAACCATGTCCGCTGAACAGTCTGCTCCGATACTACTCTTTTAGGTCCTGCATTGTATTGGGTTATCCAGTTTTTCTTCACCATGCGAGACAGTCTCCGACCTCTTTCTTTGATAGCATGTGGACGTCCAACACCATGTCGTCTACTGCTGGTTTCACCGTCATTCCTCCACTTTGCATAAGTACTAACAACTGTAGATCGCGAACAACCCACGAGTCGTGCAGTTTCGGAAATACTTGTTCCGAGCCTTCGAGCCATTACAATCTGCCCTCTATCAAAATCGCTTAGATCCGCAGCCTTTCCCATCACACACAGAAGTAAATGAAAGAATGATTCTTCAGACTCTACAGCAGCAGTTAAATACCACTTCCACCTGGTCGAGTACCTTCCCTGTCATCTAGGCGAGATCATTGTAAAATGTAGGGGGATCATAATGTTTTTGCTCTTGAGTGTAAGTTTGTAGCTAAAAAATAAAGTTTTATTTAAATTTTGCATAATTATTAGTATTTTTTAATCAGTACCCATTTTACCCCATCTACAACACATTTTAACTGACCTCTGGGGCAAATGGGTATTAAAAAAGAAGTAGAAAGATATAAATTTCCAAATTAAGAAAATTCATAAAAGTATTTTAACAATAATAGTAATGAAGCCATTACATGAATACATACAAAAAATTGCTTGCTTATAGTTCTTTTTTAACACATTGTTGACCAGTCATGAATTAACTCGTTTTTATGGCCGAACGTTGCTGACCGGCCACGAGTAAACTCGTGATGCGTTTTTATTTTTTTTTTTCGTATCACTATTGTTTTCTGTGTTGGCGACCATACAGTGCAATTGTTGGTCAGTATAACACAAGCTGTGTCTCTCGCTTATAAGACCCGCCAAATCTTTTGTTGTAAAAAATATTTAATAATTAAAAAAATTTAAAAAAAACGATGACGGAACGTAATGAAGAACCTTTCAATGAGTTATACATGTATGCTTTATCTGATTGTCCGAGTGATTATGAATCAAATTGTGGTAACTGTGAAATAGTAGCCGGTGACATGAGATAAATTTTCAGTAAAATTGCGCATCCTTTAGATTGGCTTTTTTGTTCTCCGCTCTCCTTGTCTCAGTTTTTCATTGGTCAGAGCCGAGGGAACTCTACGTCTCCTTGAGAGCGGGGGGTTTTCTTGGCACCCGGCAACTCTCTTGCTGGTTTTGTTTCGGCCCTTTCGGCGTGAGCGCAGTCTAGAAGTTTTTGTAATTTTGAGAGACAGAGTAATGAAATTTTAAGAACCTTGCGGACTCGTTTTTTTCTCGGGAAAATGTTTCCGTTGGAGCCACCTCGATCTTTGGCCAGCCTAAGCACTCTCTTGTTTTGTTTTAACTGTGACGTTCTGGGCGTTATTTTTATATAGCGCAACAAATTAATCTCCGTAATACATTTAAATAACGCAACAAAATAAATCTCCGTTATCCACTATAAGATCAAGGGCAGAAGTGAACTATGTTATTTGTACTATATTAATGAAAAAATTACATAAGATCGAATATGAATAAAAGGATGTGTCTCCATCAAGTCAGAGTCTGAATTTTTTATCTGCCTGAGGTGACTCTCTTTACTAGACCTCCGACTCTTCATCACTTATATCATCTTACATAAAGCCCCGTCTCTTGACTTCAGCATATTTCATAACCGACTCTTCAGTATAATATCATTGCAGTATTAACGTACCAATGTACTAAGGACAATTTATGACGGAATATCGTTTACCAAGAGGTATGTACAATAATTATTTGTAAATAAAAGAAATTCCTGTCAAGAAAGTATGTTTATGTTAGTGGTTTTAAATCAATTTTAGATTTTTTACTTGCATATGTATCTATTATTTAAATTTGACGAGAAATCTCTTTAATGAAGAAGCAATTTACGATCCTCATACCATAGAATGTGATTTTCTAGTACGGTGTAATAATATTAACCCAGTATCTCACTTGATAATGAAATCATGACAGTCAAATTTTTCGTTAGCTGTAGTGGTGTTGCCAATAAATTAAGCATAATAGCTGACTGGTGCTTCTATAAAAAATTCAAGGAAGACAGTAACACAGAGGGGATGAACTATTTTTAGTTCCTTTTTCCCCAAAGGCCCAGATGTCAAATATGCTTTGCTGAATTTTACATTTCTGGAATTATTTCGAACCGTCTGTTATATTTCACATTGCATTGTAAATCGAAAGTGTGGAATTCAAAGCATCTGTTTGGGAACGTTTCATTTTAATAACTTACAAATGCAAAGTGAATCTGGTGAAAGGTCTCCTTTTTGATTAAACCGGGATGTGGTTACGAATAATACCCCTGTGAAACGCATTAATAATTAAGGTAAAGGAAAATGCTTTCTGGAAATTTCTAAGCAGATTTTTACCTATGAGAAAAGGGGGGAACCAGAAGTTAAAATTCAATCAGAGATTTTCTGCGATTCAATTTCTTTTCCAAAGCTTGATTTAAGAAAACGATATGCCTATAAATATACAGGAGGTTATTTAATGGCACTACATACAGCTATATGTAGCTGAAATATGCAGCTGCTGTCTAACAGCTGAAATATTAATAAATTATACTCCTTATACTCCTTCTGAATTTCAGTGTTGTAATAACATTTTACTTCTAGTAAAATATAGATTATTTTAGTGACTAGAAGAGAATTTTACAAGACCATGAATGTGCTGGTAAAAAAAGGCACCAACCAATAAAACTGAGCAAGAAGATATGTAATCGGAGAAGACGTTAACACATTGTATGCGGGACACGTACTAGTACGTTTTCTGACGACTGATACTTGATAGCGGATCACGTACTAATACGTTTTCTGACGATTGATACTTGAGTGAAAGGTCAGTGTAACAACATGGTTTACTTGTGGGTACAAAAATAACACTATATACAGGAAAACGAAGCTGAATGTTCTTGACTGCTACATAAAGTCTGGAAAAAATTACACAAATAAAAACTAGTTTTTACATCACTCGATGCGGGACTGCAGAACGGGAAAAAATTTAAACAATATACTATTATATCTATTTTATTTTTCATATTTACGATAATATTATAAATTTATCCACTAAATAATATATTTTGTGTTTAAAAAATCTTATGGTTGTTATTTATATATTTATATTTATATATTTGTTTATCTATTTCAATATAAAATACGAAAAGTTGGTTAAAAAATTAAATAATTTTCGATCTATTGAGATGTAACTGAATAACTAAATTTACACGCAAAACGCCCACTTCCGATGCAGTTCCACTGCGAAATGTACCCACACACAATGTGTTAAAATCAAAATGGCTCTCTTTTATTACATTGCATAAAATTTCCTTTTATTTTGACAGCTTTCTTGCACACGAATTAAATTATATCCATATTTTTATATTGATTCTTGGTGTGTCATCAGTTGCACATTCTTTAAAGTTCAGGGTAAATTTCGCTTTGCAAGGTGATAGTGGGGTATGAGTAGAGATAGTTGTGGCTGAGTAGAACGTCTTAACACATTGTATGTGGGACACGTACTAGTATGTTTTCTGACGATTGATACTTGAACGCGGGTCACGTACTAATACGGGTTAGTGTAAAACATGGTTTGTTTCTGGGTACAAATATAACAGTATATATAAAATAACGAAGCCGAGTGTTCTTGTCTACTACATAGTTTCTGAACAAATTTAGACAAATTAAAAACTAGTTTTTACATCAGTCGATAGGGAATCACAGAAATCGAAGGTTGATTAAAAAAATCAATTTAGATTTAAAATTAACTATTTATTTATCCTTGCGAAAATGATATTATATATATATGTATAGTTATATATTATATATACACATTTGTATTTATATATAAAATTTGATTATTTGTTCTATTTATATATTTGTATACACATTTCAATATAAAATACGAAAAGTTGGTTAAAAAATGAAATAATTTTCGATCTATTGAGATATAACTGAATAACTGAATTTAAGCACAAAACGCCCGCTCACGGTACAATTCCGCTGCGAAATATACCCGCACACAATGTGTTAAAATCTAAATGCCTCTCTTATATTACATCCCATAAAATTTCCTTTTATTTTAACAACTTTCTTGTGCACGTGTTAAATTATATCCATGTTTTTTATATTGATTCTTGGTGTGTCATCAGTTGCACATCCTTTAAAGTTCAGGGTAAATTTCGCTTTGCAAGGTGATAGTGGGGTATGAGTAGAGATAGTTGTGGCTGAGTAGAATGTCTTAACACATTGTATGTGGGACACGTACTAGTATGTTTTCTGACGATTGATACTTGAGCGCGGGTCACGTACTAGTACGGGTTAGTGTAACAACATGGTTTGTTTATGGGTACAAAACTAACGGTATATACAGGAAAATGAAGCCGAATGTTCTTGTCTACTACATAGTTTCTGAACAAATTTAGACAAATAAAAACTAGTTTTTTTACATCAGTCGATGCGGAATCACAAAATGGGAAAAAATTAAAACTATATACTACTATGTCTATTTGATTTTTCATATTTACGTTACTATTATAAATGTGTCCACTAAAAAATATATTTTCGTTTAAAAAATCTTATTGTTGTTATTTTTATATTTCTATTTATATATTTGTCTATATATTTCAATGTAAAATACGAAAAATTGGTTAAAAAATTAAATAATTTTCGATCTATTGATATTTAACTGAATAACTAAATTGACGCGCAAAACGCCCGCTCTCGGTACAATTCCGCTTCGAAATGTACCCGCACACAATGTGTTAAAATCTAAATGCCTCTCTTATATTACATCGCCTAAAATTTCCTTTTATTTTGACAACTTTCTTGCCCAACTATTAAATTATATCCATGTTTTTATATTGATTTTTGGTGTGTCATCAGTTGCACAACCTTTAAAGTTCAGAGTAAATTTCTCTTTGCAAGGCTATGGTGGATATGAGTAGAGACAGTTGTGGCTGAGTAGAACGTCTTAAGCGCCGAACACGTACTAGTGCGTTTTCTGACGATTCATACTTGAGCGCCGAACACGTACTAGTACGTTTTCGAACGATTGATACTTGATCGCGGGTCACGTAATAGTGCGGGTTAATGTAACAACATTGTTTGTGGGTACAAAAATAACGGTATATACAGGAAAACGAAGCCGAATGTTCTTGTCTACTACATAGATTCTGAAAAAATTTAGACAAATAAAAACTAGATTTTACATCAGTCGATGCGGAACCACAGAGCTCGAAGGTGGATTAAAAAATCAATTTACATTTTAAATTAACTCCTTATTTATCCTTGCGAAAATGATATTATATATAAATATATATATTTATATTTATATATATATAATATATATATATATATATATATATATATATATATATATATATATATATATATATATATATATATATATATATATATATATATATATATATATATATATATAATATATATATATATATATATATGTCTCTGTGTGTATTTTTTATATATTTATCTATATATTTTAATACAAAAAAGAAAGTTGGGAAAAAAATGAAATAATTTTCGATCTATTGAGATTTAACTGAATAGCTAAATTTACACGCAAAACGCCCGCTCCCGGTACAATTCTACTGCGAAATATACCTGCACACAGTCTGTTAAGAGTCTGGCGGTTAGTATGCAATAAACATATGCAATAAACAGATATTATAGGTAATAAATTGCAATGTCTTATCAAATGGCTTTGGTTCAATAATATTATAAAACTTTGCAAGGGACGAAAAGGCAACAAAAAAGTACTTTAACATATAAAAAGATGTTACTTTCATATATAAAACACTTTTAAGGACTTTTCCTCTTTCAAAAAAAAGTATTGAAGAACTCTCAAGAAACGTACAAAAGATGTTTTCCTCGACTCCACATTAAGTTAGCGCATATTTTTAATTGCAAAAACTTGCATGGCAATGTAATTCTTAACACTAGATTTACGGATCAAGTCAATTTGACTCATTAAAAATTATATATATATATATATATATATATATATATATATATATATATATATATATATATATCTTTAATATCACTTTTCAAAAACATACGTTGATTTTTAGTTAAATAATAAAATATATATACAATTTCATTCCTCATCCCCGTAGACCCCTTCATTTCGCATTATCAAATGTGGTATACCTATTTTCACGGTAGTGAGCCAATTTGACTCATAGAATGTATATGAAAATAAATAAATATAGTAATAAATATAGTATAAAGTCAATATAAAGTATAAAGTATGTAAAGTGTAGTGTAAAGTAAATATAAAGAAGTCAAGAACACTTCCATTCCAATGACAGAAATTCACGCTACTGACGCACAGAAGAATTGTCAAGTTCGACAATCATGCAAAAGAATGAGATGTAGGTACCATTGTGCTAAATTTAATAGAAATGTTTGCGAAAAATGTGTTTTAAAAACATATTTTATATGTAAAAAAATGTATTCTATGATTATTTTATAATAAACATTTCATTTAAATTAATTTGGAACTATTTTCTTTGCAAAAAAACTTCAGTGTTCTTGTATGAGTCAAATTGGCTCACTTCAGGAAAAATAGGTATATGGTCAACATCCGTAAATCTAGTGTTAAAGAAGTCACGCCATAAAAGGCTCTTTTTACGAAACTCAAGGCCGGGAGAAATACTTATTTATTTAAAACTCAATTATTTTCATCTTAAAGTCGGAGAATTGTCTCTCATTTCTTATAAATGCAAAAGACAGCGTGCGTCTGTTGATTAGCGAAAATGCCATGCTTGAGGAGGGGACAATCATGAAGTTTATTTCTCGTGGGAGAGAGTATAGTCAGCGGTTCTATAATGGTTTGGGAAAGCAACCGTAGTAGCAAAATTCCATGCAGCAGCGTAAAGAATATAAGGGCTAAAGGCGTTTTTAGAAAGATATTTTTACCAATTCAGATGAAAATACCGACAGATATCTTTATCTTAAACACGTCTGCGAAGCTTCTATTCATTTAGCTTTACCATAGAAGCACGTGTATCTTAACCCTTTCCAAGGCCGTGGGAAGATTACTTCCCACCAACATGATCTTACAAAATACACCTGTGGGAGGCTCAAAACCCATTGTAATATATTGGCCTTGCTATTATACCGATGAGAAGATTGATTCCCGCTTCAGTCTTGCTCTGTCATCTGTTGTTTGATCAATTGAATAAAATTAACACTTCTGTTTTGTAAGTTTGAAAACGTCGTGTGAGAAAAAGATGGCCCACGAAAGGGTTAAGGAAGGATACGGATGCGAGTAACTTTGCTACCCTTGGATCCTTGTAATTTAGAAGCCGGAACCAATCAACTGGATGACCCCCAGGCTTGACGTTTCACTTCTAGAAGTACCGTTTGATCTTGAAAGATTTTGATCATAAGCATATTTTAACGTGTCTCAGGCACCATTAACAAACATGATGGATCTTTGCCAAATAAGCTACCTCGACTCTTTCCTGAGAGAACTGGCATCTGATTTACAAAAAGTGGAAAAATAGTTCATCGTACTGTTATCAATTTTTTGGTTGTGAAAAATATGGAAGGAATATAACCTCAATGATTCATGAACTTAATTGAATTGGCCGGTTGGGAAAATTAACACTAGAAAAAAATAGAATTGGAGCTGAGAAATTTTTAGAAAACGGAAGAGCAAATATTTTTTTTTTATATTTTACTTTTATAAAACTATACATAATCCAAGTGTAATATTTTTACCATTTTGAGATAGAGAAAAACCAAACTTCGAACAAGGTGTATCGAATTCAACATACAAACGTTCGAAATTCCTGTTTTAGTGCACATTGTGTCGCTTAGTGTCCTTTGTTTTCAATCATTTTAATTATTTACAAACACGAAAAAATGCGGTTTAAAGTTACATTTTCTTACATTAATCTGGGACGTGGTTACATTTTATTCCACTATGTAAACTATAAATATTTAAAGAGAGAGGAAAACACCTTAGAAAATTTCTAATCAAAGTTACATCCCAAGAGAAGGCGGGGATATTTCTTTTGAAGTTATCCCTGTTCTCCGCTAATCTTGTTTCTTTTGCAAAAGTTAATTAAAATGAATCGGAGCTCAGATAAATCTACCTTATTATAAGTTAGTCACTTCTTTTGCTGTTTCCCTTTACTCCGAATAAGTTTCTCCACTGTTATGCATAATGAATTGTATTTATTCGTGAATATTTAGTTTAGAAAGTTAGAATTTTCCCACATTATATTTAATGTAACAAGAATAGAAATTTCATATAATATTAATTTACTTACATTTCCCTGTTGGGTATCGTCATATAAACTTATGACACCCACACACTCGAACACACATAAGCATTATAATAAATAAACTAGTTGCATACCCATGCTTCGTTACAGAAATACTGGGTTTATTAAGGTATTTAAAGTAAATATTCCTTGTTAAATTAATTTCGCCATCGAATGCTAAATGGCGCTATTAAGGGAGGGGGTAAAAACCAAACTATATGTGTAATAGACTAAGACTGTTAGGATTCGGCAATGGATTTTAAATGTAATACTAATCATAGTCCTGTATTCTATTCTTATTCATTTATGAAACGTGTTTAAAACCTAACATAATTTATAATTCTTTATTCATTGCTCCATTTATTCTCCATTTATCGTGACGTGTTTGTAATAAAAAGAAAGTGTGTGCAACAGCCGTTTTCTGTTTTCATCCCTAGTTCAATTTCTACAGATTATTCATGCAAGTCCCCAGAATTAACAAAAGGTAAGCAGTTACCTCATTTGATTCTTAGTTACTGTTGAACATTTACATGTATTATTTAACTTCAAGATAATTCTTAAAACATAAAGTTCAAGAGTTGTGATTATTCAAATTCGAAATTCATTAACTATTCATTCCATCCCTTTATCTCTGCAGAAATATCACTTATCTTCTATACCTATATACCAGGGGTTACCAAGACATCAACCGCGAAGGCATTTTAGGTAGTCAACGAGACTATCCCGATAATGACCTGGGATATTAACAATTTATGACTAATGACATAGAATTAATGAATTAATTAAAATAAAAATTTGCTACAGTTTACCCTTTAAAACCTAAAACAAACTGTGCAAAATAATACAATGAATTTGTCGTTTTACAGTGGAGAATTAAACAGAAACAACTTGATAAAGTGGGATGCTTAGATTATTATATAATCGAATCAGTACCATATAATCATTATATAGTACCGATTGGATATACACACCGCAGCTTTTGTCGCCAAACTTGGCGTCTTTTCGGGCGATTTCTAACGTCGCTGAAGACTTTTGGCGACTTTAAGCTTTCGACGCTTTTTGGAGCTTTGTAGTGGCAACCCTGGTTCCTGATGAACATTTAATTATGTGTTTACGCATTGCAATAAGCTCGTGCCAGCCACAATAAGATAAACTCGTCGCAGATATACAGTGCCAAATTTCAACTAAACCAAGTAAATAGGATGGTCAATTTTGGATATATGAATACTTTGATTATTTTAGTCAGTAAATTTTTATTTTGTAAATATTAAGTTTTTTTAGAAAAATTAGATAATTTACCATTTTTTCTTGTTACCGAAAATAAATATATAAACATGTACACTACGTTAATTGAGACCTGCTATTGGTAGACCGCCTTCGATTTTTTAAGTGTGGAGTAGACCCCGGATCCCAAAAGTTTGGCAGCCCCTGCTATATAAAATAAAGCATTTATCAACATTTATATAGGATGATTATAATTAAAGTCCCACACTCAAGATGCTGTAAGAAAAGAACTGGAATGGGGCAATTCAGTATATAAAAAAAATACAAAAATTTTTGTGGTAAGCAATTAATTGATATATATTAAATCAATTCTCATACATGTTAACGAAAATTGAGAAGAGAGTTCAAAGAAGTCTGATAAAATATAAGGGTTGGTTTATGACTAATAATTGCCCCCAGGGGCACACCTCCTTTAGGTGTGTACGGGGTTCACGATCGGGGTACCTGAGCGATCTTTTCAATCTTTTCCCTGATTAGTCATAAGTGTGTTTTACGCTGACCCATCCGAAGACATACAGCAGCAACTACTGATGACTGCGCAGCTACTGCGTTCTTCTTGGTAGTCTCAAGCTTACCTCTGTAGTGTTTGCTCTTTACCGGGTTGGACCACATTAAAATCGGACCATGACGGGCCTCTCGTAGGTCAGCAGGTGGCTTGGTAGCCATTATGGAGTCACTGTCGCGGCACGGTCATCAGGAGTTGCTGCTGTAGGTCTTCGGATGAGTAAGCGTAAAACACACTTATGACTAATCAGGGAAGTCTAAGACTTCTAGACAAAGATAAGAATGGTGTCTGCAAGAGGGACACCATGGTTAATTAAGGCTTCGTTAATGATTTACAAGCCATTGCAAAAAAGAGAATGGGGAAGCAGGATTCCAAATTGGCACATTTACTCCAAATTGGCAGTTTTATGATCATGGGAGGAACATGCTGTGGTTTTTTCCTCCCATGGTTTCCTTTGGTTTGACCAAGTGGCATACCACTTGGTCAAACCAAACTCGATATGAACCGGAGGCTACTCGATTTAAGGCAAAGGGTTTTGCCTTTCGTTTCAACGAGCACCTCAAAGGTGAAAGTACGACTTAGGCTGAAGTGGGTCCTCGCAATTTTGAAGCAGTGTCTAAGCAGAAGACCCATAGATTTGGACTGCCACCCCCAGAGATATTAATTGAGAACATGAAGGCCACTCCGACCACGTACATATTTTACTTGCCCTAGTCACCTTTGGCGAACACGGCGGATCTTAGGCCGGATGAGGTTCCAAGCCCACAACCTCTCAGTTACGAGATCATTGCCTTTGCCGACTGAGCTACCACTGCTCTTAAACGTTCCTATACTAATGTACATACGTGTCTATAGTAGCGTACATAATGCTGTATTTGGTGAGAAATAGAGACTTTCGCAATTTTTTTAGGGGTACAGAGTGAACAATTTCTATTTTTTCTTTAATTTTAAATGGTCTCCTAAATGTCCAAGTGTCTCATTTATAAGAACTTCTTCAAAAAACACATTCACTACTCGCTTTCAAATTTTCAAAACACTTCTTCGAGTAGTTCAACAAAAGTCAAAAGTAGATAGACGGGCAAATTAATGTAGCCTGAACCCGTATATTTTTTATCAGAAGTAACATATTTGTAAAACATTTTCAGACAGAGAATACACAGATGTTGAATTAACCATCCGACTGCTCATCCCACGATTTCTAAGAGCAATTTAAATGTAGCAAAATCTGCTCATCCTGCGATTTTCGCGGGCATGTGTTTTTCTTTCTGTTTTAAGAAGCACATTTCGCCTCTTCACCGTTTAACCAGTGGAATAAATTATATACAGTATTAGACATTTAATTAGGTAATAAATAGAAATATATGGCTAGAAATATAGTCGTATTAGATAATAGAATTATAGATAGTATGCTTATATATATACTTAAACTATGCAACAAAAAAATACGCAATTTTTAAAGAGATTTCGGTTTACAACTTGAGCAGTCAGAGGCTTAATTCTACAAATTCTACCACTTTCCCAAAACCTTTGATACGTCTATTACATGTCACGCTGCAAAGTTTCGCATTCTAAGACGTTATTGCAAGTAATATATAAGTAGGATAAAATTCTATATGCTACTTTCTGACTAAGCCAGAAATTAATTATAATATATCTCTTAAATAAGGCAAAAATAATTAAAATAGCAGAATAGCAAACCCGTACTAGTTTCTAATTCAGAAGAATTCTAATCAGTTTCTCCCCCAAGGAAGGGGAAAAATTCTTAAGATAAACGACAATCAGTATTTTCATCTGAATTGTTATCTTTTCAAAGTTTTAATTAAATTTAATCGAGGCTTAAATACACACAGTATAAGTTAATCAGTTCTTTTGCTTTTTTTCTTCATATAAAAGTTGCTTCTTTTCAACAACATAAGATATTATATTCATTCAATAAACGTTATTTTCGAAAGTTGAAAAGTAAGGAAATACTCGTAATAAATCAACTGCTTCTACGCAATATGCTAAAATTTAATCACCGAATTTTTCTAAATTTTCCACACCGATTTCTATCATTGTATACATATATACACTTCTGTATATATACATATATATATATATATATATATATATATATATATATATATATATATATATATATATATATATATATATATATATATATATATATATATATATATATATATATATATATATATATATATATATATATATATATATATATATGATATAGCAATATTTTGAAGACACCTAATTGTAGAAAAACGGAAAAGATGATTTGAGATTGATTCAGACTTGATTTATACATTCCATAAACCCAAGAGCTACATTTCCTAGGCACAAATAATAAAACTGCTGCAGAAAGTGGCAAGAACATTTATTTCTCGGCAGAGCAAAAGGAACCTCTTTACAATATAAGAAAATACGGAGAATTTTTTATAGATATTTTAGGGATGATAAATATTATATAATATATATATAAGTATGTGTGTATATATATATGTATATGTATATGCGGCGACGTAACTCAAAACATTACCTCGTGCACAAGCAAATGTCGCT
>CM063500.1:92423032-92425532 GCA_032207245.1 Pardosa pseudoannulata
TGAGTACTTGCGAGATCACCCCTCAAAATTAGAGAAATGGATTCCCCAACCCATGTTTTATGTGACTCCAAACAGCTTTTGAGAACATTTGAACAGAGAGCAGTGGCTATCTTAAAGGTCGAACTGGGCATTACTGTTCACTAGAGCACATCTACAGAATTGGAGTATTTGATTCCTTTAATGGTGTTTTATGTGAATACAAGCACCCCATGATTTAAAACCATTTCAACAAAGAGCAGTGGCTCTCTTCAAAGGTCTAACTGGACATTACTGTTCGCGAAAGAACCTATAGAGAATTGGAGTCACATAAAACACCATTCTCCAAATGGTGTTTTATGTGACTCCAAGAAGTCTATGATGTGAGAACATTTAAACAGAGAGCGCTGACTCTCTTCAAAGGTCTAACTGGAGATGACTGTTCGTGAGAGCACCTCTACAGAATTAGAGTGTAGATTCTCCAAATGGTGTTTTATTTGACTCCAAGAAGTCTATGATGTGAAAACATTTAAACAGAGAGCGCTGACTCTCTTCAAAGGTCTAACTGGAGATGATTGTTCGTGAGAGCACCTCTACAGAATTGGAGTATAGATTCTCCAAATGGTGTTTTATGTGACTCCAAGAAGTCTATGATGTGAGAACATTTAAACAGAGAGCGCTGACTCTCTTCAAAGGTCTAACTGGAGATGACTGTTCGTGAGAGCACCTCTACAGAATTAGAGTGTAGATTCTCCAAATGGTGTTTTATTTGACTCCAAGAAGTCTATGATGTGAAAACATCTATACAGATAGCAGTGACTCTCTTCAAAGGTCTAACTGAACATTACTGTTCGAGAGAGCACCTCTACAGAATTGGCAGTGATGGATTCCTTAAATGTTGTTTTATGTGAATACAAGAACCCCATGATTTAAAACCATTTCAACAAAGAGCAGTGGCTCTCTTCAAAGGTCTAACTGGACATTACTGTTCGCGAGAGCACCTCTACAGAATTGGAGTGTTGAACTCTCCAAATGGTGTTTTATGTGACTCCAAGAAGTCTATGGTGTGAGAACATTTAAACAGAGAGCGCTGACTCTCTTCAAAGGTCTAACTGGAGATGATTGTTCGTGAGAGCACCTCTACAGAATTGGAGTGTTGAACTCTCCAAATGATGTTTTATATGACTCCAAGAAGTTTAAGATGTGAGAACATCTATACAAAGAGCAGTTACTCTCTTCAAAGGTCTAACTGGACATGACTGTTCGCGAGAACACCTCTACAAAATTAGAGTGGTCGATTCAACAAATGGTGTTTTATGGGACTTCATGGAGCTCATAATTTGAGAACATTTGAACTGACAGTAGTAAATCCCTTCAAAAGTCTAAATGGACATGACAGTTCACGAGAGTACCTCTGCATAATTGGAGAGGGGGGTTTCTCAAACTGCATTTTATGTGACTGCGATCAATTTATGATTTGAGAACCTTTGAGTATTTGTGTTTCACTTTCTGGTTGTCAGAATGTTATTAAAAATACTATAGAGCTCGTGAACTAAACGTTTATGTGCTAATATTCAGCATTTGTAAAACACAACTGTAAATATTATAACCAATCTTAACTATTAGTGATCACCTGCCATTTTATACATCACAGGTTGACATATATAAAAAACCTCATGTGAACACATAATTACTCTTTTGTTCGCTAATTAAATTATACACTTTTTCATATAATGCATCCCCATAAAATATTCATACATATTATTTGCAAATTTCCTTCAAGGTTCATTACTTTGAAGGAAATTTGCAAAGTTCCGTTTCTCAGAGTGAAGGTAATGTCTCTGCAGACCTCACGTACTACCATATGGTGGTGACGCACAACGTTAACATCCATCACTTTGAGATTTTTGCTATATTGATATGTTGTTATAAACTGAAAATTATCTCGAGTACAATACTTCCTTTACCTCATACAAAGATGTGACATGTATGAAAAATAATTTTTGCATTCTATGAGACAGGAGAGTGATGATATAATTCCGAAATCGCCCTCTTGTATTGCATGAAAATGGTAGATCTTAAAAATTGTTGTTTAGCCCATCATACTCTTCCGATTCACAAAGAGTGAGCTTTCTTTTTATTATATAATACTTTAATTTTTAACTTTAAAATATCAAAGCTGACATGTGTATATATATATATATATATATATATATATATATATATATATATATATATATATAGACAGAGAGAGAGAGAGAGAGAGAGAGAGAGAGAGAGAAAGAGAGAGAGAGAGAGAGAGAGAGAGAGAGAGAGAGATAGAAATATAGTGATAGAGATAGAGATAGATAGAGATATAGAGATATAGATAGATAGATAGATAGAGATATAGATAGATAGATAGATAGAGATAGCGATATAGATATATAGATAGGGATAGTGATATAGATAAATAGATAGGGATAGCTATATCGATAGATAGATAGAAATATAGTGATAGAGATAGAGATAGATAGAGATATAG
>CM063500.1:92435532-92438032 GCA_032207245.1 Pardosa pseudoannulata
GACTCTCTTTCTCTCCCTCCTTCAATCTCTCTTCCTTTCATTTGCTTACCTCCCAATCGTTATTCAGATTGAATCTGATTTGTCGGTAATAATATATTTTGGGGTGTAACCCTATTGCTATTTGCTTACTATGAGCATTATGGATTTCAGGTGTTCAAAGGTCCTGACCATTTGTTCTTACGTGACTCCTGTCCACTGCATCTTAACATTATTGTAATAAAGATTTTTTTCATGTTCCTTTATAACATATTTCCCTCGTGTATTGCATATTTGAACCTACATTCTTTTTTTTTTCGCATATTGCCCCTTGCAGGTGCAGCTCTAGCTATTTTCGCACGATAGCAGACTTTCTCTTTAAACAGAGCCGCATTCGATCTGGCATTAAATTTTGGATAGAGCATCCAATTCTGGCCACTTGCATCCGCAGCCCTTAAACTTTTCGACCATAATTTGCGCGCATCGGCTTGTATTCTGACAGTTAGAGTACCCATAAAGTTTCGATTTGGTGTGGTTTGGTTTGGTTTGGTTTGGAGCGCTACGGTCTACTGTTTTGCACACGAGGGCTAATGAGACCGGGACCTACAGTTTAAAGCCGATTCCGAACGGCTACAACATCCATGCCAGCAGCGGGATTCGAACCCGCGAACTCCGGTTCCGAAGAGCAGCGCTCTACCATTCGGCCATCGTTCGGCTTTCGGTTTGGGGTGACAGCCGCTCTTTTGAAAAGTGCTGCGTTGTGGTGTGTTGCCAAACTCAGCTCAGCATCGTCCTTGGCTAATTTTCACTGCCTTGGATGCGCCTCCATACGACTGGACTCTTCCTCCGCGCTCCTTGTCTCGGCTTTTTATTGGTCAGAGCCGAGGGAGCCCTACGTCTCCTTGAGAACGCGGGGTTGTAGCCTGGCAACCCTCTTGCTGGCTGTGATTCGGCGCTTTTGGCGTCAGCGCAATCTATAAATTTTTGTAATTGTGAGAGACAGAAAGAAGAAAATATTTAGAACCTCGCGGACGCGTTTTTCTCCGGACACTTTTCCCTTGAATCCCACCTCGATTTTTGGCATCTATACTGCGATGTTCCTGGCATTTTTTTTAATCACCAATGAACGTAACAATACAATCTTCGTAATATTTTTAAATAACGCAACAAAATAATCTCCGTTACCCACTGTAAGATCAGTGCAGAAGTGAACTATGTTATTTGTACTATATTAATGAGAAATTACGTAAGATAGAATAATAATAAAAAAAGGCTGGAACTCCAAATCAGAGTCTGTTTTGTCTACCTTCACTCTCCCTCACTTTACTGCTGGTCCTGACAATCTACATACATCTCCCTTCCTCTACATAGAACCCCGACTCTTCATCATAAACATGCTACTCATCAACTTGTCCGTTTGAATTCACTGAAATAGGAATCCTGCAGATTCCTTGAATTTAGTTATTTTTTCTGCCTTCACAAATCTTAAAAGTCACCGCCTGCTAACGTAACATTTGTGCACGTGTTACCTCTAACATCTTTATTATCTAACTTAACCATTTTTGGCTGGGATAATCTGCCTTGATTAACTTACTGGAGTACTACTTACCTGGACTTAAATAGACAAAAAGTCTTTCTTTCAAAACATAATGGCTTTCAAAAAAGAGATGTTCTTTATTCGGAAGTATCCACTATGTAGGTTTTACTGCTACTTACCTGGACTTCAATAGACAGAAAGTCTTTCTTTAAAAACAGAATGTATTTCAAAAAGAGCTGTTCTTTATTCAGAGATATCCACTATGGAGTATCTACTACTACTTACCTGGACTTCAATAGACAGAAAGTCTTTCTTTCTAAACAGAATGTGTTTCAAAAAGAGCTGTTCTTTATTCAGAGGTATCCATTATGGAGGTTTTACTACTACTTACCTGGACTTCAATAGACAGAAAGTCTTTCTTTCTAAACAGAATGTCTTTCAAAAAGAGCTGTTCTTTATTCGGAGGTATCCACTATGGAGGTTTTACTACTACTACTTACCTGGACTTCAATAGACAGAAAGTCTTTCTTTCTAAACAGAATGTATTTCAAAAAGAGCTGTTCTTTATTCGGAGGTATCCATTATGGAGGTTTTATTACTACTTACCTGGACTTCAATAGACAGAAAGTCTTTCTTTCAAAACAGAATGTCTTTCAAAAAGAGCTGTTCTTTATTCGGAGATGTCCACTATGGAGGTTTTACTGCATGCATATATACTCATGAAAAAAATTCAATTTTTTTCAATGGGGAGGGGGGGTCAAAAACGGTAAGTTTCCACTCTACAAATTGAATTTTCATAAAATGAAAATACTTTAGGCATTATTTGAACACGAGAAAAAAAATGAAATGAAATGAAATTATTCGTTCGAAAATAAAATAATTTGTTGAAAAATAACATAATTTGTTTTCTGGATGATGAAAAATGAATACCTTTAGGCTACATTCAGGACGATTTTTCCGATGCAAATATTTTGAAATAACTGAAAT
>CM063500.1:92443032-92488032 GCA_032207245.1 Pardosa pseudoannulata
TATCGAGTCAATGAATCTACTTCAATAAAAAAAACTATATCAGTAAATACGACCCTAGCGTAAGTGTAGGTTTATTTAATTCTTAATTTAAATTATTTTACTAATTATATCTATCTTTCTATTTTTAATTTTACAATATTTAAAATCCCCATCAGTGAATCTATTTCAATAAAAGAACTATAGCAGTAAATGCGACTCTAGCGTAAGTGTAGGTTTATTTAATTCTTAATTTAAATTATTTTTCGAATTATATCTATCTTTCTATTTTTAATTTTACAATATTTAAAATCCCCGTCAGTGAATCTACTTCAATAAATGAACTATAGCAGTAAATGCGACTCTAGTGTAAGTGTAAATTTTTATATTACAGTATTCAAAGGATTTAGGAACTGGTAGACGTCACAAAGAGTTTTATAAAATATTAGCTGTCTCCCCATGCTTTTGATATGGATGTAATGTTCCCAAATAAAAGGTTTATTTAATTCTAAATTTAAATTATGTTTTTAAGTTTTAAAAAACAATATCACACCAGCAGTTTTAAGAATTAGAATAATAAACTACTCAATTTAAAAACAAAATAACAATCTGTATTGAATTTACTAATATTTTCTTCTTGTACATTCACTCATTAAATTAATACTCATTGGTACTGACATTTAAAACATTGGTAGTGTACTTGAAGCAAAGAAAGAAAAAATAAAGAAAATCAGTGCTAAATCTTTTCGGCTTTTATTCTAAATTCTAATTTGCATTTTCTCATTTAGAAAACTATTCATTTAAATTTCAAGAACTTTTTTAACAACATGCCGAATGATGGCCGATCGGTTAGGACTGGCCTTCGGTTGCGGAGTTTTTTCGAATCACAGTGCATCGATGTATATATTTCGGAATCGGCTTTAAGCAGTAGGTCCCGGTCTCATAGCCCTCTTGTTGCAAAAAGACCGTTCTAAACCAACCTAAAGCACCTGATAATTCAGGCACTGTATGCCTTTATCCATACAAAGCTGAAACTGTTACCCATTTAGCAACCCAGAACACGTGTAGCTTAAAGTATGCTACAGACTCGAGTAACATTAAGTCCTCATAATTTAGAAGCAGGGACCAATCAGAAAACTAGAGGTATCGTTTGAGAACTTGGAGAGCATCGTGACCACGAATTATTTTGCGTGCCCCAGTCATCTTTAAAAAACACGGTGGATCTTGATCTTAGGAATATATTTTAATTGCATTTTAAGAACTTTTATGTGTTCGATAGTTCCATTCGAATACGTTAGTAAATAGAATTACCTAAAGTAAAATACATCTTATTCTTTATGGGATTTCACTGTATTAATTTTTATTCTAATCCGGTGCAGAGGATTATATACCATTTCTTATCTTTTTTTAATCCTCCACACAAACACGTATAAATCGAGAAATATGCCGTATTTCATACTTTTTTTTTATTTCCTCTGTGATTGCAAGAACCGAAAATGGCTTTCCGTTGTGACTTGTCATTTTTATTGATAGTTTTGGATACTATGGAATACTAAACCACATAGATTTTTTTAATGGTTTTCACATAGTGGTATACATACATAAATTATTGTCATCGTAAAAAAGTATTTTATTGAAATAAAAACAACCAAACTTTTTAATTTAATATGACAAAGCCTTATGTATCGTGTTTTTTACATACATACAATATTTTGCAATATTTAAAATCCCCGTCAGTGATCTACTTCAATAAAAGAACTGCAGTAAATGCGACTCTAGCGTAAGTGTAGGTTTATTTAATTCTTAATTTAATTATTTTTCTAATTATATCTATGTTTCTATTTTTAAATTTTATTTAAAATCCGTCAGTGAATCTACTTCAATAAAAATAACTATAGCAGTAAATGCGACTCTAGCGTAAGTGTAGGTTTATTTAATTCTTAATTTAAAATATTTTTCGAATTATACCTATCTTTCTATTTTTAATGTTACAATATTTAAAATCCCTGTCAGTGAATCTACTTCAATAAAAATAACTATAGCAGTAAATGAGACTCTAGCGTAAGTGTAGGTTTAATTCTTAATTTAAATTATTTTTCTAATTATATCTATCTCTCCATTTTTAATTTTACAATATTTAAAATCCCTATCGGTGAACTACTAGCAATAAAAGAACTATAAATGCGTCTTAGCATAAGTATAGGTTTATTTTTTCTTAATTTAAATTATTTTTCTAATTAATCTTGCTTTCTATTTTTAATTTACAATATTTAAAATCCCCGTCAGTGAATCTACTTCAATAAATGAACTATAGCAGTAAATGCGACTCTAGTGTAAGTGTAAATTTATTTAATTCTTAATTTAAATTATTTTTATATCTATCTTTCCATTTTTAATTTTACAATATTTAAAATCCCTATCGGTGAATCTACTTCAATAAAATAACTATATCAGTAAATGTGACTCTAGCGTAAGTGTAGGTTTATTTAATTCTTAATTTAAATTATTTTTCTAATTATATCTATCTTTCTATTTTTAATTTTACAATATTTAAAATCCCCGTCGGTGAATCTACTTCAATAAAAGAACTATAGCAGTAAATGCGACTCTAGCATAAGTGTAGGTTTATTTAATTCTTAATTTAAATTATTTTTCTAATTATATCTATCTTTCTATTTTTAATTTTACAATATTTAAAATCCCCATCAGTGAATCTACTTCAATAAAAGAACTATAGCAGTAAATGCGACTCTAGCGTAAGTGTAGGTTTATTTAATTCTTAATTTAAATTATTTTTCTAATTATATCTATTTTTCTATTTTTAGTTTTACAATATTTAAAATCCCTGTCAGTGAATCTACTTCAATAAAAATAACTATAGCAGTAAATGAGACTCTAGCGTAAGTGTAGGTTTATTTAATTCTTAATTTAAATTATTTTTCTAATTATACCTATTTTTCTATTTTTAATGTTACAATATTTAATATCCCTTCAGTGATCTACTTCAATAAAAGAACTATAGCAGTAAATGCGACTCTAGCGTAATTGTAGGTTTATTTAATTCTTAATTTAAATTATTTTTCTAATGATATCTATCTTTCTATTTTTAATTTTACAATATTTAAAATCCCCGTCGGTGAATCTACTTCAATAAAAGAACTATAGGAGTAAACGAGACTCTAGAGTAAGTGTAGGTTTATTTAATTCTAAATTTAAATTATTTTTCTAATTATATCTATCTCTCTATTTTTAATTTTACAATATTTAAAATCCCTATCGGTGAATCTACTTCAATAAAATAACTATATCAGTAAATGTGACTCTAGCGTAATTGTAGGTTTATTTAATTCTTAATTTAAATTATTTTTCTAATGATATCTATCTTTCTATTTTTAATTTTACAATATTTAAAATCCCCGTCGGTGAATCTACTTCAATAAAAGAACTATAGGAGTAAATGCGACTCTAGCGTAATTGTAGGTTTATTTAATTCTTAATTTAAATTATTTTTCTAATGATATCTATCTTTCTATTTTTAATTTTACAATATTTAAAATCCCTATCGGTGAATCTACTTCAATAAAATAACTATATCAGTAAATGTGACTCTAGGGTAAGTGTAGGTTTATTTAATTCTTAATTTAAATTATTTTTCTAATTATATCTATCTTTCTATTTTTAATTTTACAATATTTATAATCCCTATCGGTGAATCTACTTCAATAAAAATAACTATAGCAGTAAATGTATCACAGTATTCTAGCGTAATTTAGGAATGATAATCACAAAGAGTTTTAATAAATTATACTAGTCTAGAATGTCTTTTTTATCTGGATGTTTAAAGTTTAAATAAAAGGTTTATTTAATTCTAATTTAAATTATTTTTTAAATTTTTTTAAAGACTATATCACATTAGCAGTTTTATGAATTTCAAAATAAAACTACTCAATTTAAAAATAGTATAGCTATGTATTGACTAGCGATATTTTCTTCTTAGTACATTCACTCATAATAATGAATTAATACTATTTACTGACATTAGTAATAACATTGGTAGTGTACTTGAAGCAAAGAAAAAATAAAGAAAATCAGTGCTAAATCTTTTCGGCTTTTATTCTTAACACTTCTAATTTCTTTTTCTCATTTAGAAAAGATATTCATTGAAATTTAAGAATTTTTTTCTAACACAGCTGGCCGAATGATCGATCGGTTTTTTTAATTTTTTAAATCCCACAGTGGCATGAATGTTCGTACTTCGAAACCGACTATAAGCTGTAGGTCCCGGTCTCCTTACCCCTCGTGTTAAAAGTGGACTAGCACTGCAAACCAAACCTAACTAACGCAGTAATGCTGGCATTATGTTTATTACTTCTGCGAATTTACCATTCAGCACCAAGAGAAGCATCTTTCTTAATTTTACAATAGTTAAAATCCCCCCCTGGGTTCATAATTTAGATGCAAAAGCAGAAAACGAGGTATCGTTTGAGAACTTGGAGAGCATCGTGACCACGTATTTTGCGTGCCCCAGTCATCTTTAACAAAATTTCTTATTCTTAGGAATATATTTTAATTGCATTTTCAAGAACTTTATGTGTTCGATAAGTTCCATTCAATAAGCGTTAGTCATAAATAGAATTAAACCTAGCGTAAAATACATCTTATTCTTTATGGGATTTCATTCATCGAATTTTTATTCTAATCCGGTGCAGAGGATTTTATATACCAAAATTCTCATCTTTTTTTAATCCACACAAACACGTATAAATCGAGAAATATGCCGTATTTCATACGTTTTTTTTTATTTCTCTGTGATTGCAAGAACCGAAAATGTCTTTCCGTTGTGATTGTCATTTTTATTGATATTTTGGATCTATGGAATACTCTCTACGATTTTTTTTAATGGTTTCACATATATTATACATACGTGAATCTATTGTCATCGTAAAAAAAAGTATTTTAGATCAAAGAAAACAACCATACTTTTTAATCATAATTTAAATTATTTTGTTGTATTACAATAGATACAATATTTTTTAATATTTAAAATAACCGTCAGTGAATTACTTCAATAAAAGAACTATAGCAGTAAATGTGATTCTAGATTAAGTGTAAATTTTTATATTACCGTATTAAAATTTTCAGAATGGTAGACGTCACAAATAGTTTAATAAATATTAGCTACCTCGCACCATGCCGAAAAAATGACCTACCCAATTAAATCTTTAATATGTCTTAAAATCCCTTCAGTGAATCTACTTCAATAAAATAACTATATCAGTAAATGTGACTCTAGCGTAATTGTAGGTTTATTTAATTCTTAATTTAAATTATTTTACTAATTATATCTATCTTTCTATATTTAATTTTACAATATTTAAAATCCCCATCAGTGAATCTACTTCAATAAAAATAACTATAGCAGTAAATGAGACTCTAGCGTAATTGTAGGTTTATTTAATTCTTAATTTAAATTATTTTTCTAATGATATCTATCTTTTATTTTAAATTTTACAATATTTAAAATCCCCGTCAGTGAATCTACTTCAATAAAAAAAAACTACAGCAGTAAATTTGACTCTAGCGTAAGTGTAGATTTATTTAATTCTTAATTTAAATTATTTTTCTAATTAAATCTATATTTCTATTTTTAATTTTACAATATTTAATATCCCCGTCAGTGAATCTACTTCAATAAAAGAACTATAAATGCATCTCTAGCATAAGTATAGGTTTATTTAATTCTTAATTTAAAATATTTTTCGAATTATACCTATTTTTCTATTTTTAATAATACAATATTTAAAATCCCTGTCAGTGAATCTACTTCAATAAAAATAACTATAGCAGTAAATGAGACTCTAGCGTAAGTGTAGGTTTAATTCTTAATTTAAATTATTTTTCTAATTATATCTATCTCTCCATTTTTAATTTTACAATATTTATAATCCCTATCGGTGAATCTACTTCAATAAAATAACTATATCAGTAAATGTGACTCTAGCGTAATTGTAGGTTTATTTAATTCTTAATTTAAATTATTTTTCTAATGATATCTATCTTTCTATTTTTAATTTTACAATATTTAAAATTCCCGTCAGTGAATCTACTTCAATAAAGAACTATAGCAGTAAACGAGACTCTAGCGTAAGTGTAGGTTTATTTAATTCTTGATTTAAATTACTTTTCTAATTATAACTACCTTTCTATTTTTAATTTTACAATATTTAAAATCCTCGTCGGTGAATCTACTTCAATAAAAGAACTATCGCAGTAAATGTGGCTCTAGCGTAAGTGTACGTTTATTTAATTCTGAATTATTTTTCTCATTATATCTATCTTTCTATTTTTAATTTTACAAATATTTAAATTCCCTTTTCAGTGATTTTACTTCAATAAAAGAACTATAAAATGCGTCTCTAGCATAAGTATAGGTTTATTTAATTCTTAATTTAAATTATTTTTCTAATTATATCCATATTTTCTATTTTTAATTTTACAATAATTAAAATCCTCGTCAGTGAATCTACTTCAATAAAAGGACTATAGCAGTAAATGCGACTCTAGCGTAAGTGTAGGTTTATTTAATTCTTAATATAAATTATTTCTAATCATTTCTATCCTTCTATTTTTAATTTTACAGTATTTAAATCCCGTCAGCGAATCTATTCAATAAAAGAACTATAGCAGTAAATGCGACTCTAGGTAAATGTATCTTTATTTAATTCTTAATGAAATTATTTTTCTAATGATATCTATCTTTCTATTTTTAATTTTCTGATATTTAATATCCCCGTCAGTGAATCTACTTCAATAAAAGAACTATAGAAGTAAATGTGACTCTAGCGTAAGTGTAAATTTATAATTGTATTATTCAAAGTATTTAAACTGGTAGACGTCATCGCACCCATGCTTTGATATGTTGAAGTTCCCAAATGAAAGATTTATTTAATCCTAAATTTAAATTATTTTTTTAATTTATAAAAGACTATATCACACCAGCAGTTTTAAGAATTTTGAAAATAAACTACTCAATTTAGTTCAGAGTGTTCAGGTAACACTTACACGCTGCGGTTTTCTCAGTGACCTTCCAAGTGGCTATCCTTAATGAACAAGCTATAGTTAATTCTTAATTATACCATAATTTATTATTTTATTATTGTATTATATTTAAAGTTTATTATTAAATTTTTCGCATTGTTCTGTGTTTTAAAATTGAAAATTAATGTCCTAAAAATGCTAGAGTATATTACAGTACAAGTGAAGAAACTGGCAGTCATATTCACGTGTGTGTCGGATTTGCTCAATTCTTATGGGATCCTACAAAATTTTCGCCGAACGATCCATTGGTTAGGTTCTATTCGGTACCGGAGTTCGTGTGTTCAATCTCACTGAGGCATGGATGTTCGTATTCGAAATCGGCTTTAAACTGTTAGGTATCTCATTAGCCCTCGTGTTTGCAAAAAAATAGAGTAGCACTCCAAACCAACCAAATCCTACAAAATTTTCATAAATATTATGGGGTCCCTACTGTAACAAAGAGTTATAGTTCAACAACGCCAGCGTGAAACTGACCTAGAGCCGAAAGCGAAGTGAGTGACCCTCCTTTGCCCCTATTGGTCAAGAGGGGTTGCTAACCGCGGAGTAGCCATCTTCGGCCAAGGCAACGCTGTCCAACGAACTTTTTTGGGAGATCTGCAAGCCCCCTCGGAGAGAGAGCAAGGAAGAAGGAGTGTGGAGCTTATTTCCTTCTGTACCAGTTTTTTCACCATTTCTTTTTTACACTAAGACGCCATGTTTGGCATATCTTCGACCGAGCTTGGTCCCATTGGCATAATGGCCTAAATAGCATTTTTATTTCCTATTTACACCTTTATTTATGTACAAAATAAACAAAGTCCAGCAGGAGAAATTAGTTTTTTTTTCAAATTTTGTATTTTCTTACGAGTACTCCACATATACATGAGTCTGGTCTAGACGCTCTGTTAGCCTCATCATAATACCCACCTTAAAAGTTTTAAGAAACTTTACTCTAAAGTAAAGCTTTGTGATAGATAAAGTCATTTGTCACCATTCCAACCGATATATCTCGAGGAAAAGTAAATTTATTTCTGTGGTTAGAAAATTATTTAAATTTTGATCCCAACAACAAAATTATAAATAATAGTAGGTATTCAAAAATTTGTCAAATTGTTTGACAACTACCCTGTACCTTTTCTAAAAAAAAAACTTGTTTTCCTCAGTGAATATATTTCTAGTACTTGGTTTGGTTTGGTTTGGAGCGCTACGGTCTACTGTTTTGCACACGAGGGCTAATGAGACCGGGACCTACAGTTTAAAGCCGATTCCGAACGGCTACCAACATCCATGCCATCAGCAGGATTCGAACCCACGAACTCCGGTTTCGAAGAGCAGCGCTCTACCATTCGGCCATCGTTCGACTTTCTAGTACTTGAAAATTATCTGAAGAATTATTTCAAGCGACTGGCAGAAATCACTATTAACACATTGTATGCGGGACAAGTACTAGTACTTTTCCTGACGTTTGATACTTGAGCGAGCTTCACGTACTAGTGCGGGTTAGTGTAACAACATGGTTTGTTTGTGGGTACAAAAATAACGATAGGAAAACGAAGCCGAATGTTCTTGTCTACTACATAGATTCTGGAAAAATTTAGACAAATAAAAACTAGATTTTACATCAGTAATGCGGGAACCACAGAACGGGAAAAAAATTAAAACTATACACTACTATTTCTATTTGATTTTTTATATTTACGATACTATTATAAATTTATCCACTAAAAAATATATTTTTTGTTTACAAAACTCTTATGGTTGTTATTTATATATTTTATTTATATATTTGTTTATATATTTCAATATAAAATACGAAGAGTAGGTTAGAAAAGGAAATAATTTTCGATCTATTGAGATTTAACTGAATAACTAAATTTACACTCAAAACGCCAGCTCCCGGTACAATTCCGCTGCGAAATGTACCCGCACACAATGTGTCCGCACTTAAAAAGGTTCACTTCAAAAAATTTTTAAGTTTGCTAATACTTCTTCATGAATACAATAGTATTTATTTTTTATTGCGTCTTTTGTTTTCTACAATCAGAGAATATTTAGAAATATCCTTAAAATGGTCTGCGAGCTGACGAATCTTTGTGCATTCCTTCCACTTTATGTTCATCTCGTCCTTTTCATTTGTATTTCTCATCTCGGGTATTTTCCTCCTCGTCTTCATTGATTCGTCCCTGGATTTAAGAATGTCGTCCTTAGGAATTTCGGACAGTGAATACGATGGTGGTGTTTTGAAGAGGAGAGTTTGATTAAGAGGAAGGACCTTCTTGAGTTTTGGAGATTCTTCTTTACAGTTATCTTCTTTTACGATTTTTGAGTAATTCCGGGATTTTCTTGAAAATGAATCCCAGCGACGACTCAACTCAGATTTTCGCCTTCCATAAGTCTTGCAAATTCTGGTTCTCTTGAAATGCAAGTCGTCTACCTCGTACCCCTTGAGAATGTTTTCCTTCAATGTGCCAAGAGGTGAAATCTGCTCAAGAGGTGCTGTAAATTTTTCAATCACCAGATTGGAATTGATTAAAGGAGTGGACGTTGAGGGATGAGTAAATTTGCCATTTCCTTTTTTAGCTCCTTTACTTTTTCCCCTTTTGCAAGGCCTTAAGTTTGGAGATCTCACGTCTTTCATTTTCTTTCGCCTAACGTTTGATTTCTTCTTAGCCTTATTCTTTTTAGCTGGTAAAAGTTTCTTGAAGCCTTTAATTTTCTTGTCTGCTTCACCTAGGCTGAAATCTTTAACAGAATCTTGAGAGTCAGATGGTTTCTTTCCTGAAAACTCAACTAATGGCACTTTCTCATCTCGTCTCTTGTAATGCTTCCTTTTCATCTGGACATCTACCGCATTTGCATTATGTTGAAGGTGATCATCGAACTTCCCATCACTGACAGTCATGTTTGTTCTTCCATTTTTAGCATCAAGAATTTGAGCTTTTGGTGGATCACATGAAGGTGTATCTTTTTCCAAACGCAACTCAGAGTCCTGTCTTGGATACGAAATGGTCGCAACATCGTTACTGGTATCATCAACTACATTGGTATGACTGACATTTGTTGGAATTTTATTTATAACAGTAGACTCAGTAACTTCAGTACTCTCCTGTCTGGTACAATGCTCTATGCTTGGAGATATCACGTCTTTTGCTTTCTTTCTCCTGCCTTTAGATTTCTTCTTAGCATTATTATTTTTCACTGGCAAAGGTTTCTTGAAAATATCTTTTCTTTTTCTTTCTAAGTTAGCCAGGCTACAATCATTAGCTGAATTGCTAGACTCGGGTGATTTTCTTTCCGAAGTTACTTTCGATGGCAAAATATCAAAGTTCCTTTCATAATATTTTCTTTCGCTCTGTATATCTAACATAGTTGCATTATGTTGCAGGGAATCATCAAATTTTCCATCACTAACAGTCTTTTTCGTATTTTCATCTTTATCATCAATTATGTTGTCTTTTTGTGCATCCCTTGAAAATATATTTTTCTCTAAAGTAAATTCAGAATCATGATTTGCATACGGATTAGGGTTTATACAATTACTAGCATAATCAGCTTCCTTGGCCTCGCTGGTATCTACTTTAATTTCAGTACAAGAAATAGATCTGTCAAAAGGACAAACGTTTTCACCAACAGCTTCGAATTTCCTGTCACTTTTGTTCTTCGTATTTTTGCTAAGAATACACAATGGTTCGAGATTGATATCTCTTTCTAAATAGTAGGAAACACTCTCTTCGCTCAAAATATCTTCACTGGGAGAAATGTTCAAGGACGGTGGTAACAATAAGCTACTACTCTGCCTCCTGCAAGTTTCCAAAGAACCTGAGGTATCCATCGTTAGTTCTGAAATGACTGTAGTCTGAAGCGAGTGTTTTATATTATCAGAAGAAATGTTTCCTTCTGATACAGAACACATTTGAAGATTAGAGGTTTTACAGAGCATTTTAATGCCATCCAGTTCTTCTGTATCTCCAGAAGTGGTTAAAGTACTCCACGTATCCTTTGGAACATTCCTTCCATTTGTGGTATTTTCTTCTGGATCTCCAGTGATCTCAATCTCACCAAATGGTTTGCTGTTTTCTTCATTTTCGAAACTGTTTAGCATATCAAGCGTATCTGAAATCTGGGAAAACTTTAATCTTTTCGGATTGTCGCCCGACAGTCTCGTCATAAAGCTACTTCTCGGTTTAAGTGGTGTATCTTGCCTTGGCTTTCTGCTATACTTCTTGGATTCGATGGAAAACTTTTGCTCAGATCTCCTGGATGTAGTACTGGTTCTCTTGGTTTTGTTCTTTAACGTGTAGGAAGACTCTGTTGTTAAAGTTATAGTCCTCTTGCGTAAAACTTTAACAGAGCTTATGTTCTTCAGGGAAGGAAAGCTATGAATGACATCACCTTCTTGTAATGGGGTACTTGTTTGCTTCACTTTGTACCTTGTGTTCATTTGCCTCGTTTTCGGTCCCATTTTTTCTTATTACACCAAAACTTTTGTTTAATTCTGTAAAAAAAATATGTTGAACCAAATATTTATTTAAATAATATAATTTTTATAGTCAGATTTAATTCAAGAAGTTCAGTCTTTTATATTAAAAAAAAAAGTTGTTACTTGGAAATATTACCCAAGCCTAAATAGACGCTTCTGAAAGTATTAAACTGTTAAAGAAACTTAGCATCCCCGTAAAATATCGTTCAAAGCTGTTTCACAGAATTCGAACAAAAGTGTTAACTGTTTCTCCCTAGCATGTTGACATTCGTATGTATGTACGTGTATGTGCATGTATAACTACGTATACTATATATATGGTTGACACTTAATGTGATTGGAACATCAGATATCCTAGTGATCAGCGTGCTAGGCTAGAATCCTAAAGTGCTATGTTTAAGTCCTAATATAACTAGACATTTTCCTGTATGCCCAGAATACCTACAGAAGGAATATGTGATCTAGTTGAGAAATTACTTGCTGTCCGCTGTTAACCGACCGATGAGTGAATTCGTAGGGTGTTGTTGCACTTCAGTTTCAGAAATCATGGATTCAAATTCCACAGCTGGCACAGATGTTCACATTCTCAATCAGCTTTAAGCAATAAGTACAGGTCTCGTTTGTTCTCGAATAGCAAAATATAAAATGGCGTTCAAACCAAACCTTACTAAACAACATGTTGGGAAGTTGGCAGGTGGCAGGAAAGTACGGAAACAGGAGCAAAAATCCTTGGTCTAGAGGATAATCAAAATTGACGAGATTCTCCAACAGGGTATCACAAACGCGTTACACTTCTTCCTTTGCTTCTAACTTCCTAGCTTCATTTTCTGCTTCAAATTTCTTATTTCTACTTGTGTTTTCTCTAACCTAACGCTAACGATAGTCGACAGCAAACCTTTAACAAATCATTCAAAATTTGAAAAAAATGTTTCCATTTGTAATCAGTCTTATTCAGCAGATTTGGTACACTTATCTCTGATTTGACGGGTGAATATACTGTACTCTGTTCTGCAGTAAACACAACCCCAGAACCTAACTTCCAAAACCATCTCTTGGATCCGTGAATCAGAAATATCCAAAATTAGAAATAATGAGAATTTTTGAGTTTAGAAATAAACTTACAATGAATCTTTATCTGAAATTCCTTGTTGATCTTGAATGTAATTGTCATATATCAGCTTTTGAGAGAGGACGTATAGCTGGGCTCAAAGAAGACAGTTGGTCTAATCGGCGAATCACTCAACATTTCGGCAGGATCAATGCCACTATTAGACGATGTTGGCAGGAATGGGTGAACCATGGCCGGATACAGCGTTAAGAATAAAGCGGTCGTTTTAGAGAAACGTACGTGAGAACAAAGCAATCTTCAGAGTGGCACTCACAGGCCCAGATGTATCGATTATCATCAATTGTACGTCCAACTAGTGCTTCACTGATCGCAAGGACGATTCCCAGGCGCTCACAGAAAGAGAACTCAGGTCACGGTGCTCCTTGCACCAACTACCATCGACCTCTGTGCAACGACAAGCCTGTTTCCAGAGGTGGGTTCATTCGAACTGGAATGTCACTAATTGGAGTGTAGAATAGTCTTCAGTGATGAGTCCAACTTTGAACTGAGCCCAAATGACCAGCGAAAACGTGTCTGTTGACCCACACACACACACGCGAAAACTGTGGGATACCAACCTGACTATCTTCCGGCATACAGGCAGACAACCAGAAGTGATGATCTTGGGTGCCATTTAATTTCATAGTAGGAACCTTTTGGTTGTCATCCGTGGCACCCTTAAAGCACAGAAACGAAGAAGTTCTACGCTCGGTTGTGTTACCCTTCATGTTACGCCATCATGGGTTTACATTCAAGCAAGATAATACACGGCCTCACACTGCACGTGTTTCTACCGTTTCCTTCGTGCTTGCCGTTCGTTACCTTGGCCAGCAAGGTCGCTGGATCTATTAAGCAAGTTTGGAGCATTATGAGCAGTGCCAAGATCGGGATTTTGAAAATCTAACTTGCCAGTTTGATAGAATTTGACACGATATCCCTCAGGAGGACATCAGCCACCTCTATCAATCAATGCCAATCCGAATAACTGCTTGTATTAGGACCAGAGTTGGACAAACGCTTAATTGAGTTTTTCGTTTTGTGAAGCTCTATCACTTGAATAAATCAACCAATTTTTCTCAAATTGTAATCATTTTTTTTTTTTTTTTTTTTTTTTTTTTTGTACATGTTCATCATATCTGCCGATTTTTGTCCCATTCGGATAATTCTTTTTTGGTGTGTCTTTTTTTTCCTAAGAGTGTGCTTAAAATTATAAAAAAAAAATTTATACACAACCGTAGTCTGAAAAACCGCAGGTTGCCATCTGTGAGAAACCTCGACTAATTGGCAATGCTAAATGCAGATAAAGAATCAAAATCCGGGAATACCGGGAATAAACTGCAGTGAACCAGTAAAAAATTAGGTTTCTTGACTATATGGCCAAATTAGGTACAGACACATTACAGACGCCGTGTTTTTGGGTTTTTTTTCGCCAAACTTGGCGATTTTTGGCGGTTTTATCGAGCGATGAGTGGATTGGTGTGTCTATTATTAAATTTATTTTACATTTATTTTATTACAAGATGGGGTTGAGTATAGAACCCCCCTCACATGCTAGACTTTTTACATTAGTGCTTATTAAAATGATATATATTGTGTTTATGCTGTGTTGATATATACTGTAAAATATTTTTGCTCTAATATTTCCCCTTTACATTATATTTTGTGATTGGTCACTATAGTTACTAGTTGTGATTATATTATTTATGTTTTCTAAAAGTTTGTGTTTTAAAAAATGGCAACGCTATTATTGTTTTTTGAAAGTTTAGAATTTTTTTTCTGAAGTTGATGTTATAATAAAAATGGCGTTTATTTGTCGGTAAAAGAGGGGTTTTTATTTAGAGTAAAAAGAGAGCAATTTGTTTTAACATATACCATAAATATTACTAATCTGTTATTTATTTTTTAAAGAACGTAAAAAATGGTAATTATTATGCTAATTTTATTTTAATAATGCTATAAATTGTGAATCTGCTGTGTTCATTTTTCCTGGGGGAGGAAGTCTTGTTTTGCTAATTGCTGTATTTCAAATATATTATGTGACCGCCGCCATGTTTTTTTACTTGGCGATTTTTCAAACACGCGTTTTTCTGTTGGTTGCCAAAAAAAAAAAAAAAACATGGCAGACGGAACGGCGTCTATAATGCATCTGTTCCCCAAATTATTATTTGAATATTAAGAATAAAAGTAAATACAGTTGGAGATATTACCCTGTGTTTGGCCCAATTTATTAAATTCGCCAATGGCATGTAAACTGTATTAGAAGAAAGAGAACAAAAGGGAAATTCGTATTTACCTGCCAAAATTTGCACAGCCACTAAATGTACATTGTATTGAAACCAGTAAATAGTTAGATACCGAAATATTTCCTCGCTTCAAATAACCTTAAAATGGACATTACCTAAACTTTATTTTTTAAATCTCATAAAGGACGCGGTCTAAACATATGAAGTTTATTCTGATACAAAAATAAATAAATGTTAATTTCCTTTCTTTATTATAATAATATGCTGTTAATTTTGAAAAAAATATTTATATCTCGTGGATTTCATATTCAAACAAAATGTATAAAGAGTTTTTTTCTTTTATCTTGATCAGTTAAACTTAGATAATTAATATCCGGACTCACTATAGGCGGTTAAAACTAATCAGTGATTAACTACAACACAGACTTTGGCAGGATTACGAGGCACCGAGGAACTTAGCTTCTTATCTCCGGTTGGAAACGTGGTAATGAAGTACATTGGGGGTGCTACCACATTACAGTCGACATATGTCACTGGTGACTTCTGCGTCATAATGACGTCAGAAATAGCAAGAGATGGGAATTTGGTACCGTAAATTTCCCTCTCTGACATCATTATGACGCAGAAGTCACGAGTGACATATGTCGACTGTAATATGGTTGCACTCTATATAAAGTAGTTTCACACAGCAGGGTACATCTCAACTTAAAACGATTCTGGATTTCGTTTCAAATGGAAAGGCAGCTTATTGCTTGTCTGTTGCCTGTCGTAAAAATAAGAATGAATGGGAAGGGCATTCGTGACGTTGCGTGAAATTGCTCTATTGCGGTCGAGATATGTCACAAGTGACTTCCGCGTCATTATGGTGTGAAAACTCGCCAGAGATAAGAATCTGGTACTAGAAATTCCCGTTTTTGTAGCGTCATAATCACAACTTTTGACATTACTATGACGCGTTTGTCATCAGCGACATATCTCGATTGCAGTATTGCAATGGTAGCACTCTGGGACTCTCAAGTCTTAAGAAATCAAGGGGGCTACTTTTAGAGAATAAACAAGTAAATAAATCAAAATTTAAAAATGAAATAAAATACTACATGTGCTACCATATTGCAGTCGAGATATGTCACAGGTGACATACCTGTCATAATTATGTCACAAATCGTCATTATGACTCCCAAAAAGGGACTTTATAGTACCAAATTCCTATATCTGGCGACTTTTGACGTCATTGTGACGCGGAAGTCGCCTGTGCCATATCTCGACTGTAATATAGTAGCACACTAAATTTATAAATATATCCAGGGGGGGAGGTACTTGTTGATAATAACGGCGATCACAAAAAAATTCTTTAATATCGCTATTTCCATTAAGTTGCCGGCGATTTCGCCAAGAAAAAATTTCGTAAGTAAATAAATGAAAATTTAAAAATGAAATAAAATAAATCTGTAAATATATCTAAGGGGATACTTTTCGACTACAACGGCGATCGCACAGCGCCAAGAAAAATTTCTTTAATTGCACTATTTCCCTCAAGTTGATAGCGATTTCGCCATGAAAAAATTTCGCCAATTTGTCGGTTTCAATCATCAAAATATATAGCATGTAATTCTCACGTGATTTTGTATTTCTGCGTACGATTTTGAGAAAAAAAAATTAGCTCTTACGTTAGGAATTAAAAAATAATGACGCGTTTTGAATTACCCAGAGCGAAAATGAGACTATTCTATTCTTTCAAAACAGAGACATTTTACCATTCACTCGAACCTGTGTTCATTCCAGGTCCAACAGCTTAATACATTAGAGGACAGACGGACAGATAACTTAGGCTATTATTATGTAGGGGATCATTCACAAAAAACAATGTTCCCCTCCGAATATAATTTCTGGCTACTGCATTACTAAGTAAAACTATCATTTTTAATTAATCTTAATCGACTATGGTAAGTCGGGGATTAAATTTTTGAAGCATAACACTTTGGTCAGGTGACAAAAACCCTGCTTCACCATCGTCGATAATCAACAATTATCTATCATGTAAATCTAAGAGTACTGAAGATAAATTATTTTCTAACAAACAATAACGCATGACAGTCAGATAATACACACAGCGAACGATTCACTGTTCCCTATCAAACGGGAGCCAGATTCCGAGAGAGTTGAGATGTACACTACAGCGTGAATAGCCCCTCCATTAACGCGAGAGGAAGAGATCCATTTCTAATTGCAGCACGAGGCAGATAAAGCGCTTCAACCAGTTGCACGATCTTATTGATAAAAGCGAAGTGCGTCCATTATTCACTTTGAGAGATACGATTGTTCTTCAGAGCGCCCGTTCCCAAATAAATCACTCTGGTAATCTGATATCTGCTTCAATCGATATACATACGTACACCCTTTGCTATTATTTACAGTCCCGCAAACGAAAACGAAAGAAATAATAACGATCATGATAATTCCATAAATCAAAAAGAACCGTTTATTACTTTCTATGATTACATACTGCAGCAACGTGCATCTCTCGTTCCTACTTGTTTCCTGGCATCTGTAGTCAAACATTTTGTACCATTAACCGTGTAGCATTTTCTTTTATCCCGTATTGTGCTCGAAAGAAATCACATACTTCACAAACAATTTTCTTTTCAAATCGTTTATATACATTCCAATCAACAACTAAAATGGTACACGTATGGAATGTATTAATTTATGTTGTTTATATTGACAGTTTAAAAATGTGGAAGTTTTATTAAACCTTTTCGCTTACTTATTATATGAAAATCAAAGAAAAGACTTAATTTTAGGAATTATAACAGTTAAAATGGTATTATAGATTATGTAGAAAAAATATACGGGGACGTCCCAAGATTTCCTTGTGTGCTTGTGGAGACATTACCAGAATGACTATAACTTCAACGGAGAGTGCAGAGCGAGCTTGAAGTTATATAGCATGCGTACTTTATGTATTTCGGTACAGATGCATTATAGACGCTGTGTCTTTTGTCGCCAAATTTGGAGATCTTTTGGCGATTTTATGGGGCGATGAGTGGGTTGATATGTTTGCCCTGACTTTGGTGATGGGGTATAGCAGCTCTTATGTGTTCTTGCATTCCACTGGTACACGTGATTTACGTCAGTACCCGGCACAAGCGTGTGGGAACAACGGTATTCCAAATCTAATTTCTTTTTTTTTTGTAAAAAAGAATTATTTTAAAGTTTTTTAAAGGAGGTTGGAGTGTTGAAGAATGTTCGTGGTGCTACTCTTTCCAATTTTCATCTGTTATTAAATTTATTTTGCAATTCTTTTATTACAAGGGGGGAGACCCCCTCACATGTTAGATTTTTTATAATATTAGGGCTTATTAAAATGCTATACATTGTGTTTATTCTGTTGATATATATCATAAATACTACTAATCTGTTAATTATTTTTTAAATAACGTAAAAAAATGATAATTATTATACTAATTTTATTTTAATAATGCTTTAAATTGTTAATCTGTTCTTTTTTCCTTTTAAAGTTTAGTTTTGTTAATCTTGTGTTTCAAATATGTCATGTAACCGCCGCCATGTTTTTTTTCCGCCGCCATGTTTTTCTACTTGGCGATTTTTAAAAACACGCTCTTTTCTGTTGGTCGCCAAAAAAAAAACATGGCGGACGGGACCGGCGTCTATAATGCATCTGCTCCATGTATTTCTTTTTCAACCTTTTTTCATCTATATTCCTACAACACTTTTCATGTACATGTATATGTGAAAGAAAACTTAGCCTTTAAATTTTGCTGTTGTTTTAATATATTCCTATTTATATATACACTTCTTCTATGTGCTTTCTTGTCATTAAATTGTGTGAATAAATATTCTCTCACGCTTAATAAATTATACTAGTTATATTTTCACTTCATTTAAACTGATTTTATTTAGAAGTGAGATATAAGCTGCAACCTTATCGCTGTCGATTTATGTCATAGGCGACATGACATCTACGTCAAAATGTGGTCAGAAGTCACCGGAGATGGGAATTTGGTACCACAAATGTCCCTCTCTGACATCATTATAACGCAGAAGTCGCTTGTGATATAAATCGACACCAATATGGTAAAACCGACGATCCTCCATTTCTTTAACAAAGTAAACAGTTACACAATTGATGAACTATTAGGTTTTTTATGTAAAAAAATGTATGTTATATTTATTCAAAACTGCGTAAACAATTAGTAATGCATTTATTGTGAAAAATGCTGTAAGCATATAATTTCTATGGTATCTCGCCAAATTGGCGAGATATTGGCTCCTTGGCAAAGTTTTGGGAGACTCAATTTTGGCGCCAAATTTGGATATATATCACCACTTAGAGACTTGGCGACATTTGTGCCGACCCTTTTTTCTGGATTTTACTAGAAGCTTGTGGAAATTTCCAGAAACCTAAAAGCAATAAAAAGGGGCTGTAAGTTCTCATAAAAAGTCAGTTCACGCTCAGATCTGGTGAAAATTAGGACCTGTGTTAATGCTCTCCGTATTGCTCTGAATAAGTTCGCCAAAAGGCTGCCAAGTTTTATCATCATCCGATGTAATTGTGATTCATTTGGAGTGTTAATAAATTGTTATTGTTTTTCTCTTAGCCAAAGTCTATTCATTCAACGAACTTTAGTCTAGAATTTCGCAACAATATCAATTCAAAACTTAGTAAAGATCAAGTACCATCATCTATTTGTGAACGATAAAGTATTAATAATTTTTTAGAGAGATTTCGCTTTATAGAGTGCAATTTACAGCAGTCTTGGAGGTGCAAAGGTAGGTGTACAACTAGATGTTACAACAGTCTTGAATACAAAGTTTTACATTCTATGTCTATTCGTTACACGAGACACATACATAGGTAAGGTAAAACTACTCTAAAATAGTTTTTTCAAAAGAAATCTGAACACTGAAATTTTTTGGAATAACTATACTTCCTGTACAATAAGTTCACGCATTAACCTGGAGTATTTTTCAGCTATAAGAGCGATGATTAGATTAGTTTAGAAAAATTTAAACTAATTGTATACTAGTAAAATAAGATCCACCAATTCTTTAATAAAGTAGACAATAACGCAGTTGCTGAAATATCAGTTTTTTTTAGCGTTAATAATATATGTAATATTTATTCAAAAATGAGTAGAACTGTATTTTTTTAACTATTTTACTCAAAATAATCAGGGAATAATTTTATAACCTCGTTAGCAGAAACATTTTTTACTCCATTGCACTGCATCGAAAAAAAAATTTTCTCCAAATAAAATTTGCATGCAAGAAAAATAAAATACTGCATTTCTAGAAAAGAACTACAAATGTTTTTCTTTACTTCGTAAAATATAAAAATTCTCTGCTCAGCTAACGCTAATGTTAGTTTCATAAATAAGTAATTTTCGTTCTATTTATCATTAGATATACTTCGGATGTCAAAGGGTTAAACATCGACTTGGATCGCTAAGTAGTTTATAAATAATGGAAATTCACTAATGGTCTTCGGGTATAATTCAATGTCCAAAACAATTGTTCCGTAAACAGAAAAAAATATCACCTGCCCTAGGCAAAATTGCTTTTTTTATGATAAGCAAATGAAACCTAGATAACGTAACGAAGATATATAAATAATGGGAGATGTATATGGGAAGAGACAGCATCTGTGTTATGAAAACAAGATAGGAATATACAACTATAATGGCGGACATGTGTTTGGAAGTACAGAAGATGAACTATGAAACCAAGATAACAGGAGAAAACGAAAATAATGGAAGAAATGTATGTGGACGTACTGCAGATACACAGTCTGCCAAAATCCTTATTGAAGCATCGAATACAATTAAAAAGCTACGTTTAAAAAAATACATTGTATTTCTTACGAAACTTCTGTATGATATACAAAGTTTTTAAACATCTGAAATTTTTAATATTTGTCTTTATTATGAAATAATTAATTAATATAGACGTAATAAAATATATGACTCAATGGGTGAATACTCTTAAAAAAATAACAGTATAATTAACATTTCTTAGGAAGGTCCCATACGTTTAAAAAAAATAGAGTTTTTAAATTTAATCGCTGATTTCATAAAATTTTTCTTTTCTCCTTTTCTCCTAACTTGAATCCTTAACTTCCCCTAAGATCTCTTTTTTCTCCAGGTGGTGATTATGTGCATGTTTTATTATATAAACCTTAAAATGAAGAGAAATATCTAAACTGATGTGTGATAATCTTACTCTGTGGTGTACCTATAACTTTCGCAGCCATTTTCAAATCAATTAAATACTGTTTCTTTTTTAATAAACAAATAAATTTAGTATGAGATAAAACTATGTCTCTATTAGACTTACAAAAATAAAAAATAAAAACTCGTGAAAATTTCTTTTTATTTATGAATAAGTATGTTTTTAGCTTGGTTTGTTGCGCTACTTTGTATTGCTTTGCTAAACGTGCACTAATGAGACCAGAACCTACTGCTTAACGTAGAGCTATTGCATAGAGATACAACTATAGTATTGTAGAGTATTTTATTAGTTATATAAGTATTAAGTATTATATAGTATTATAGAGTATTGTATTGTATATAGAGTATTATATAGTTTATATAATAAAACTGCTTAACGCTCCAAACTGTCGCGAAAATCCATGCTATTAGAGGGATTCGAACCTACAAACACTTGTACCGAAAAGCAGAGCTCTACCATCCGGTCATCTTGGGGATGAATAAGTAGGATTATATCTTTTAAATATTATTAAATTTATTTTTTTCAGCTTTCTTAGTTTAAGATTTGTCTATAATGTCTTTAAAAATTAATTGTATTTGTAATTTCTTATTCTGTGATTAATATTGCTAGATTATTCCTTCTAAAAAAATTGAAAAATTTTATGAATCGACTTGGAATTGTTGGGCATATTGGTAAGTAAATATCACAAAGAATGTTCAATGCCTTAATCGAATACTCATTTTTGTTCTTGTAAGTAACAATCACAAAGAATGTTCAATGCCTTAATTTAATACCCATTTTTGTTCTTGTAAAAATCACAAAAAATGTTCAATGTCTTAATTTAATAACCATTTCTGTTCTTGTAAGTAAAAATCACAAGGAATGTTCATTGCTTTAATTTAATACCCATTTTTGTTCTTGTAAGTAAAAATCACAAAGAATGTTCTATACTTTAATTTAATACCCATTTTTGTTCTTGTAAGTAACAAACCACAAGAAATGTCCAATGCCTTAATCGAATACTTATTTTTGTTCTTGTAAGTAACAATCACAAAGAATGTTCAATGCCTTAATTTAATACCCATTTTTGTTCTTGTAAAAATCACAAAAAATGTTCAATGTCTTAATTTAATAACCATTTCTGTTCTTGTAAGTAAAAATCACAAGGAATGTTCATTGCTTTAATTTAATACCCATTTTTGTTCTTGTAAGTAAAAATCACAAAGAATGTTCTATACTTTAATTTAATACCCATTTTTGTTCTTGTAAGTAACAAACCACAAGAAATGTCCAATGCCTTAATTTAATACCCATATTTGTTCTTGTAAGTAAAAATCACAAAGAATTTTCAATGCCTTAATTTAATACCTATTTTTGTTCTTGTAAGTAAAAATCACAATGTTAAATAACTTAATACCCATTTTTGTTCTTGTAAGTAACAATCCACAAGAAATGTTCAATCCCTTAATTTAATACATATTTTTGTTCTTGTAAGTAAAAATCACAAAGAATGTTCAATACTTTAATTTAATACCCATTTTTGTTCTTGTAAGTAACAAACCACAAGAAATGTTCAATGCCTTAATTTTATACCCATATTTGTTCTTGTAAGTAAAAATCACAAAGAATGTATAATGCTTTAATTTAATACCTATTTTTGTTCTTGTAAGTAAAAATCACAATGTTAAATAACTTAATACCCATTTTTGTTCTTGTAAGTAACAATCCACAAGAAATGTTCAATCCCTTAATTTAATACATATTTTTGTTCTTGTAAGTAAAAATCACAAAGTATGTTCAATACTTTAATTTAATACTCATTTTTTTTCTTGTATAGTTGGAAATAGCTAAATTTTGGAAACGGTATTAACTGAAGCTGAGACTATTCTTTACTGGAATAGAACTAAAAGTTTGAAAAAACTTCAAAAAATACATAATTAATATTATTAATTTTACACATAAATAATTTTTTTAAATAACAAGGATTATTAACTCTAACAACTTTCTATTTTATCAATGTTGTTCGTTTCAACATTTTATTTCACTTTTCAGACTAGAATAAATATCAAAATTTTAAATGTTCTTTTTAGATTATTATATAAAAAATTATTATAAAATTAATATCTAAAATTAATAATAATTAAAATTAATATATAAAAAATGCCTCCGTAAAACAGGTGTCTCCCTGTGCTAACCACATTCCTAATACATATGGTAACATGAAGTACATCACTGATACTTAATTCATTCAGTGTCAAAAATAAGTGAATACTTAAATCTGTAAAATATCTGCATGAATTCTAACTGTTGAGAACTAAACAAATTCCTTGGTATTTGTTTATTGTATGTAGACATAATGCATTTAATTAATTGATATAGTCTTATGCATTTAATTAATTGATATAGAATAACTTCCGGTAATAAAAACAGCCGTAACCCGTAACTTCCGTATTCACTATATCTAATCGGTGGTGCCATCTATTAGCAGTTATCCATTCTATTTCACGCAATCCAAAAAAATGTATTCAGTATTCGATTAAAATAAGTCAAATCCCTAAACACATTTAACTTTTAGGTGTGAACAGACTTAACATAAGGATTGGATAATCCAGACCCCTATAAAGGTGGGTAAACTTGAGGGGCAACGTTTGTTTCGAATTTGAAGTCTTTTTTTTTTTATTAGAAAAAAATATTATAAAATTAAAAGTATTTATTAGGTCATTATTATTTATTTAGTATATGAAATTACGAAAGCCTTTTTTATTAAAAAAAATCGTATAAAATATTGTACAAAATAAAATTCTTTATAATTTGAAAGCCTAAAACATAATTATTAATAATTATTTTTTATTGAAAAAAAAAAGTAATGGCATGCAATAAAATTCTCATATCTGAAAAATGTATTTATTGAAAGAAATCTTTTGTTTTTGTTTGTATCTTTTTTTTCTTTTTTTTTTTTTCACTATTACGTTGGCCAAGGACGTGTTTATACGAGGGGGAAATCTTGGGAATCTGTAACCTCGCCAAAGTATATTCAATATAAACAACTTTACAAAATGTTTTACACTCATTAAAATTTTAGTTCAACACTAGTTTCTACTACAAGTGTTAAAAAAAATTTCAACCATAAAAAGAGTAAAAACATTTCTTTACATTAGAATTGGGCACAAGAGGTTGACAAATTCAGCTTTATTTTGTGCGGAAAGAGGCGTGACTATAAATATGGATGAAGGTTTGAACAAGCTGGTCTTAAAAGCTATAAGAATTAACTTACTATTTATTCTTCTATCTTTTAAGGCTATATTTATGACAGTAGTAAGATTCTTTTAGCTTTTAAGGACAGCTGCAGTATATAAATTACTGATTATGGTGTATCACTGATAACGGTAATTAATGAAAATGGAAGTATATAAATTACTGATTAGGCCATACTGCTTTCATCGTGGTAGTAATTTTGTAGTCATATAAAATGCTTAAATTTGTAAAGAAAAAAAAAGATAAGCCATAATTCCTTTCATTTTTTTTTTTTTTTTACTTACTGGTGATTCGTAAAATCACATTAGTTTAAATTCCCCTACTAAACCCTAGAGACCGAGTTAAATAGACTCTATTTACCAGGCAAATTTAAACCCCATTAAAATTTAGAGAGTAAAATAAAAGATATAATGTAGTTGTAAATATATTTTTCACGGTATACTGAAATTACTTTAAGCGTTGCTGATCTGTTATAGGACGTATTTATGTATGCATGCAAAACTATGAATGTGTGGGATGCACACATTTTCAACATCAAAAAATTCGTGGAACACCGGAAAACTGATTTTTAATTCACACAGCTTGCGCGCTTGATATCGTAGTCAATTGCTTCATCTTTCTCGTGCGCAGTTATGAAAATAGCTTTGCGAATAAGTCATTTTTATTAAAAGTAGGATCACCACATATGTATAAAAATTTATGTATGTATGTACTTTGTGTGCAATGAATATTTTTTTATAAGATCGAAAGTTCACTGTATATTGTATTAAGACTTCCGATCCTCTCTGGAAACAAATTTTAGCTACATAACAGACATCAACATTGCGTCCATATAAATGATAAAACTATTCTTTCCCGGATATTTAGAAAGTAAGTATCGTTGCAGAGGGATAGAAAATATTGATCAGTCCCAAGAAAAGTTATCTTTTACAGAGGCTTATTGATGTAAGATTATCGTAGAATATTTTTAATGAGATTGAAAATACACTCAACATTGGATTAAGACTTTCGATTCTCCCCGAAAACAAATGTTGGCTATGCAACAGCCATGAACTAATAATGTATCCATAGAGTCTAAATGACAAAACTGTTCTTTCCCCGATATTTAGAAACTAAGTATCGGTGCAGAGGGATAGAAAATAGTCATCGCTCGCAAGAAAAGTTATCTCTTAAAGAGGTTTATTGATGTAAGGATTATCGTTGAACATTTTTAACGAGATTGAAAATTATCTCCTCATTGGATTAAGACTTTCGATTCTCCCCGAAAACAAATTTAGGGTATGCAACAGACATCCACTAATAATGTATCCATAGAGTCTAAATGACAAAACTGTTCTTTCCCCGATATTTAGAAACTAGGTATCGTTGCAGAGGGATAGAAAATAGTGATCGCTCGCAAGAAAAGTTATCTTTTACAGCGGTTTATTGATATAAGCATTATCGCTGAATATTTTTAAGGAGATGGAAAATTCACTATACATTAGAACTTTCGATTCTCCCGGAAAACAAATTTTGGCTATGCAACAGCCATCAACAAATAATGTATTCAGAGAGTCTAAAGGACAATACTGTTCTTTCCCGTGTTTGGAAACTGAAGTATTGTTACAGAGAAATAGAAACTGTTTATCAGTAGCAAAAAAAGTATCGGTTTACAGGTTTATTAATGTAAGGATTATCATTAAGTGGAAGGGACAGTAACATTACATTGTGTGCAGTTCCAATGGGACTGCCAAATATTATTGTTATAGTGGGATTTATCGTTGTATCGGATATCACTGTAGCGAGGATTTACTGTATTATACAACTTCACTTTACAGTAGCGCATAATCAAACGAAATGCTAAATTTGCCTAACTCTTGTGTTAAGTTTTACAGTAAAAAAAATAGCTTAACTCTTTTCATGGTCAAAAACTACTAGCAGTGGAAAATAACGTAAATAAATTTTAATAAGTTTAAAAAACTTGCAATGCATACAATGATAGTCCTTGTATATAGTAAATACTTAGCTGGTTTAAAATTCCCTAAAAATTTTATATTTTTACCTCATTGACTATTTACTATATATATTTAAAATAAGAATTATAGGGGATGGATAAATACCCATTACCTTAAAACTAATATTATTTTACACCACAACAGAAAAGTGTGTTGTTTCTAATCACTACTTCAAATAGTTTTTAAACCAAAAATTTTCGAAATTTATAGGTATTTCTAACCATCACATACCTTAGAATTTATGACAATTTATTTTGCAAAATATTAAATATTTTTTTTGGTGCATCTCCAATAGTAAATTCTACTCTTTTCGAAATTTAAAAGGATATTATATCCTTTTAATTTCAATATTAATAATAAGGATATTATAAAAATACATATTTTGCACGAAAAAACATTTTGTTAAGTATTATTTTCATTTATATTTCTAGCAAATTAAGATGACTGTTAAGCATTATAAGGAAGCCTGTGAATTCAAATAAGCCTTTTACAATGGTCTGCGAGTAGTTTTTCCAATTTATTTTAATATTCTCCAATTTACTAACCACTTATGTTATAGTTCAGCATAGTTTCTCGCATACATCCGATCCAATAGAATAGAGCTCTCTTCTAATGTACGATTTGTGCCTCTTGGTAATAAGTTTGCTCTTTCATTACCTAAGTCAACAAAAGATGGTACCCATTGGATTTCTTGTTTTACCTCTCATTTTAAATCGCCTTGTAATTTGTTTCATTTTATTCACGAAGAGATTCTGAGAAGTGAACTAGTTACATATTTTTAAATGTGCTTTTTTAAAATTATACATCAACATAAATGTGTACCAAAGTTCATTATATTACATTACTATCTTCCAAAAACAATTTCTAACATCCATCGTCCCTTTAATGAATAAAACTTTATAATTTAAATACACCTCAATTTATTGTACAAATCTTAGAATTTGACATTCGGAGGGAAGGGAAACGTCTTTCAAATCTGGATTTCAGCAAGGGAACTGAATGACATCTAAAAAGTTTAAGAACCACTTCCTTAAATAATACAAGCGATTTTTAAATAGAAGTCAAGGAAGATGCATGGAACTGTTCTTCGAAGTACTACAAATCCAAATCTTTTAAATATTTAATTAACAAGTTGAAAAATGGGCAGCAAGTAATGCAAAGTTCTTCAAACCACATGACCGTGAATATATTAAATTTCTAAAGTGTTAGAATATAGCCTTTTGGCATCAAAAAGAAAAGGTTGCTGCTTAAAATATGTTGTTTTATATATATATAAACTATTGACAGATTGTCAAAATGTAAACATCTTTTCTATACTAACTTCTCAGGTAAGCAAAAGTGCCAGAATTGTGGGGTTTTTCTTGTATTAAAGGAAAAAAATTTTTATAATAGGTAGGAGACACTGTCTTTATATACCAAAGTCTAGTTGTTCGAATCCCAGAGCTCACTTGGACGTTTGCAGCTAATCTGAATTAGCTTTAAGCAGTAGGTCCCACTGTCATTTGACCTCGTGTATAAAAGTATACCATAGCTCTCATTATATATGTTCAGTCTGTTTTAATAAAATAAATTTCGATACGAATTTCCTTTATTATATTTATAACTGTAGTTGGGCAAAAATGTGTTAAAAAGATAAACATATACCTAATGAGCTAAGTTAAATTAACAGTTCAATACAGGATCACTAAAGAGCTTTAGTTTCCAGATGTAGAACTTCATATAGGTGAAGACTAGAAAATTTTTCTTTTGCATTTGTTTCTGTGAGGAAATACTTTTGTATTTTCTTAACAAAGAGAGCAATTTTCTAATAGCAAAAGTGCTTAGATTTTAATATTTTTAAATAAAAAATAGTCCTTTAAAACTGAGTACCTAATCAATAGAATATATTACATATTAACAGGATATATCTCTGCCTCTCCTTTTCATAACTATTTTGATGATTAAAACTAAATCTAAATGAGATGCATTTGTTCTGATATAACTCTAAGGAGTGTTAGGTAAACATATTGCAGAAATAATGAAACATAGTCTGACAAAGAATTTTAAAAATGAGAAAAGTTTACTTTTACTTAAATTTAAATGAGTAAAATATTTTTACTTTAAAAAAACTTATGATGTAATATCTAACATCACCTTAAAAGCTGATAGCCAATAATTTTCTTCCAGGAGTAAAAGATAAATTGAAGTGATAAATGAAATTTTAGTTCACTAACATGACAATTTCACCATAAATATAATGCAATGAATTCATATTAACTACCTTTCACTTTAAAATGTTAAACACAATTTTAAAGAAGTCTTTTAAACTTCCCGTATTATATTGCAGACGTAACCCTCAATTTATTCCACATTATAAAATATTTGATTTTTAGAAATTTCTTCTGAACTAGTGATTGATGCACTTTGCTGCTGCTCAAATCTAGCTTGATTATTATTAACTAAATTTAACATAGTCTATACAATCAGATTTAAAAAAATTTACCTTCCTTGAATGCATTACTATCTATCACTTTAGAGACACCTAAATATTGTTTCCATTGAACAAGTTGTCCTTTTTAAGCAAAAGTGATAACACCAAATTTTGGATTATCTGTTAATTGCTTATACAGCAGTAATCTTGACAAAAGTTTATCAGATTCTGAACAGTTTAAATTCACTGCAAACTACATGTCCAAGCTTTTTAAAAATATAATACAGGTATTTAATGTTTAAAATAACATCTCACCCCTAATGATGACTGGTTGCAATTTAAGGTTGCTTAAATTTAGTGTTTTACATCCTGTGTAATAATAGGTATAAATGCTTTTAAACAGGAATTAACCTTATGTAACACCCAAACCATAGAAACCTCAATATCAAGAACCAAATTTTGAATCCAGTTGAACCAATCTATAGAAAATACTACACAGCTAAAAAATAAGGTTAAACAAAATTAAACAGTGCAGTTAACTATATATTTAAACATCTAAGGCATCTGAGACAAGTTTATTGGTGTTCAATACAATCTACACATGATTTTGATGAGTACCACATTGATAAAAATAAAAAATAGTTCTATTAATGATTCAATGGTAACAAAAGTTTATTGAAACCTGAACAAGCATTTTGAAATATAAAACACAAGAAACAAAATCGGTGGTTACAAGCAAAGGTGGAATTTTGAGGGAAAATTTACAGACACTTGAAAAATGGCAGTTTTAAGCTGTTTCACCACCAACTTCTTCCTCTTCGAAGTCGCCTTCATCGTCAGCAGTAGCTTCTTGGTACTGTTGGTATTCGGATACCAAATCATTCATGTTGGATTCGGCTTCAGTGAATTCCATCTCATCCATACCTTCACCAGTATACCAATGCAAGAAAGCTTTACGTCTGAACATAGCTGTAAAGAAAAAAGAAAAAAAAATAAGAATACAAATAAATTTCTACTATAAGCTGTTTTTTCAGCCAATTAATATAAAATATGAACAACCAAAATCATAAAAACTATCTGCATCAAACATCTTTCATAGAACTTAATTTTTTTATATTCAGCAAATTTTTCCCTACACCATATCATTTTAGAAAGTATTAATGTTTAAAGTAAAAAATTGATTTTAGGCCTACATTCAGTTTTAACACCCAGAAATACTCTATTAGAGGTCCCACTAAAAAAATTGTTACACTAAGACGTTAAATATTGACAATTCATATAAGGAGCAGTATGAACACAATGATCTACTTTTCTCCTGTACAAGGGCTAATAAAAAATAGGAAGTCAAAATAATTTTAGAGCAAAAATGATGCAGGAGTTTATTTTAATATATAGGATATAAAATCCTTATATTTTGTCATAGACAAATTATGCAAGACAACCTCTGAACTTGCTCAAAAGCTTTAAACTTCACACTACAAATGAAAACCAATGCATCCTAGTTTACCCAACAAGATATAAAAAAATACTCTATATATTCCATAGGTAACATAATTTCCCAAGCAAGTTTCCCCATAAAAACTTTGATTTTAGTATTAAATATTTAGCAAATTGGATTTGTTATAGGGTATTAATAAAAATAAAGTTTTAAAAATTACTTTATTTGGAAGAAAATAATCTTGTTAATATGCCTTAATAAATTTATAAATATTAAAGGAAATTACCAGTGAACTGCTCTGAGATTCTTTTGAAGATTTCTTGGATAGCAGTGCTGTTACCAATGAAAGTAGCAGACATCTTAAGACCTCGGGGTGGAATGTCGCAAACAGCAGTCTTCACATTATTGGGAATCCATTCAACAAAGTAGCTGCTATTTTTGTTCTGTACATTCAACATCTGTTCATCAACCTCCTTCATGCTCATACGGCCTCTGAAGATGGTAGCAACTGTGAGATAACGTCCGTGTCTTGGATCACAGGCAGCCATCATATTTTTGGCATCAAACATTTGCTGTGTCAATTCTGGAACAGTCAGGGCTCTGTACTGCTGGCTGCCTCTGGATGTCAAGGGGGCAAAACCTGGCATGAAGAAATGAAGACGGGGGAATGGAACCATGTTGACAGCGAGTTTCCTCAAGTCAGCATTCAACTGACCAGGGAATCGAAGGCAGGTCGTGACACCAGACATGGTAACAGACACCAAATGATTAAGGTCACCATAAGTAGGAGTGGTAAGTTTCAATGTTCTGAAACAAATATCGTATAAAGCTTCATTGTCTATGCAAAAAGTTTCATCTGTATTTTCAACTAACTGATGAACTGATAGTGTGGCATTATATGGTTCTACAACGGTATCTGAAACCTAAAAAGAAAAAACTAAATTTAGCAATCTATATCAAATAAAAATAGACATTTAGAATAACAGGAACATCACTTACTAAAAATATACCATTTTATGCAATAACTAGTGTAACTTAAGTTATTCAAGATTTAAGAATTAGTAGGTAAATACAATCCTTCGCTAAAATTTCAAAATGCTTGTAAGTCTAACTTATGTGTCATCCCAACGAGTTTTTCCAATTAATCTGTATTTATATTATAATTGCTTGTTTCAAAAGTGGGCAAACTTATATCCTATGAATTATCAGTAATACATCTTTTGATTAGAGAATATTTTGAAGTAAAATATTTTAAAACAGTAAATTGATAAAAGTGGGACACCATAGATTCCATTGTGGAACTGCTACTTTAAAATATAACTGATGATATACTAACATGTTACATGGGAGTGAAAAGAAAGCACTTCAGAAGTCAAAAATTTCAACACACTGTAACAGTAGAAGAGGAAAGTATAAGACTTGTAGAAATTTGTGCTGAACTGAACCAAGTTCAGGTGTCACAAGCAAGGGGTTAACTACTTTAAAGGTATTTAAATTTTTGAGAGAAACTGAATTCCTTCCAAGACACTTCATTCTTTAATGAAACCTACAAAATACATTACCTTAAGAAATAAAGTTGTTAAGAACTATAAGTGTTAATTTGTTTATCCCTAAATAAAGCAGACAATTAGGCAATTACTAGTGGAAATATTGTAGCAATAGCCATAACATTGCTATTTTTCTTTCATGTAGAAACTTTAACACTAGTTCCTATTTCAATATGTATGAATTCACATGCAATAATGTAGAGCTGATAGCTAAATTGCTGAAATACTGCAGGAATGCAAATTTCTGTATATATGTTATACTGAACTTTTCCAAAGTACATTATTATGCCAACATTAAACTGAAATATGGCATTTTAATACTGTTATGAATTTGTTAGTGAACCTTAAATTTAACATGGGACTCTATGGGTACCTTGCCAAATTGGCGAGATATAGGCTCGTTGGCAACTTATTTTTATCGCCAAGTGCAGCAATATGTGACAACTTCTGGTTCCTGGAATATTATAACAGTTTCTGTGGGCCTATATAAGGCAGGCGGAGTCCCAAACAAAGAGTTAAGTAGATGTCTTTGTTTACAGAGTATACACGGTGTGTTGTGTTTTACCAGTGCTTCCATTTTGTTTTATGCAGAAAGAGGTACGGAAGCCCACGGCGTTGTGCTCGAGTTTTGTAATGATTTTGTACACTTGGTACTAGTGTACAGTACCCTAACCTTGATGCCTTTCTGACATTTTACTTTCCAACTGGTTGCCAATAGTTTCCATGCTGTCTTACTTAAAGTCCATTCAATCCCTGAACCCAACTTTGAAGTCAGTAACAATACATTAAAAGAAACAATACAACACCAAAAGATTCATGAGATCTATTCAAATTTTAATTAAGGAAATCATACCTTGGGTGATGGCATAACACTGAAAGTATTCATTATCCTATCTGGATATTCTTCTCGGATCTTTGAAATGAGCAAAGTACCCATTCCTGAACCAGTTCCTCCACCAAGAGAGTGAGCCAATTGAAACCCTTGGAGACAGTCACAACTTTCAGATTCTTTCCTCACTACATCTAAAACTGTATCGACTAACTCGGCTCCTTCAGTATAATGACCCTTGGCCCAATTGTTACCAGCTCCACTTTGACCTAAAATTAAATAATTTTAAGTATTACATAAAGTTTAAGAAAGAAATATGAAAGTATTTCTTTAGTACCTACTGACTACTGCAAAAGTAGACCTTATTTTCAACTGACTAAAAGACTAAATTTTAACTAATCTTTTCATTTTATGTATCAAATTTAATATCTAAAATTTAGAAAAATTTTGTTTTATAAACAGCTGTACAACATTGCAATTCTTGCATATGTAAAAAATGAAAAATGAGAAATATGCGAGATGCAATCATCTGAAAATTTAACCCTTTCAAAGGTCATGGGAAGATAACTTCCCACCTACATGATCTTACAAAATACACCTGTGAGAAGCCCCAAACCCATTACAATATTGTCACTGCTATTACAATGATGGAAAGACTGATTCCTGCTTCAGTTTTGTGCCGTTATGTGTTTGATCAACTGAATATAATTATCACTTCTATGTTCAAAGTTTGAAAAAGTGAGAGAAATAAATGGCCCATAAAGTGAGTGTTAAGCTGTATATTCAGAAGAATAAATGTAAAATGCTGTGGACAAATCCAGTAATATTACTTATTACTTTGAAAAATTCTAAAAAAATCTGGATCCACAATGGAAAAAACTTGTTACATTAAAACTCACTTCCAACGACAATTTAAAAATAAAACCTTCAAGTTTAACACAAGAAATTTCAAAATCCATGAATTGAAATAATTATGCATTCAAACTTTAATATTTAAAAAAAAAAAAAAAAAAACTAGGAGCACTGCAAGTTACATAACTTCAAACTAACTTAATATACATCTATACTACAAGCCCGGAAGTTAAGACAATTGCAAATAAAAGCATCTACACTTATCAAACTTACTTTATTGGCAAAGAATGCCCATTAGAGGATCTCATTTAAAGACAAGTTGCAAAAGGCAACTTAAGTTTCGGGACATCTCACATTTAATAATTTTGAAATATACAACAGTAAGATTTGGCAACAGATGCAAGTACCCCCTGCCAAACAGGAGATACTGTGCCGAGTATGACAACATCCTTTTTTTTTCTCTGCTCTCCATGTCATTTAAAAATTTAAATTCACTTCAGTGATGGCTCTCGTATATAACCCTTTCATTGCACATAAAACGTGCATATTTCTCATTGGGTTTTAAGTTGGTGATATTAAATTTATTGGTTTTGTTGAGCAACAGATTTTACTGAAAATTCAAACCAATTTAACTCTTATTCTATCATCTGGGATCATCTTGCTAAGTCTTTTTCCAATATGACTAATTTTTAAAAATAATTTGGATGGATTAATTACTTATAAATATGAACACTCATTTTGCAAGTGGTTCCAGTTATGTATTTGTGTTTCTCTTGTTTCTTCACTAGCTCTCACCTATCGTGGTTAATTTTTTTTCTTTTTTTTTTAAAACTTATTTAGGATTTACAGTTTTTAAAGTAATAAGTACACACCTTTCAATATTTTGAAAATTTGCATGAATTATGTGAAATAGTTTATTTCTAATTCTATCTAATGAAATGTTTGTTTCTAAAAATATTTTAGAACAGTATTTTAACAATTTAAATAAATGAAAAGCACTTTTTGATGTTCCAAAATTTTCCTTAATTACATCAAATATTAAAAATTGTATTAAACAAAATTTATAATAATTAAAGTATAACTTAACACAATTTAACCCTTTTGTTGGCATTAATTACATCACAATTATACTTTTCATTTTATAACAGTTAACAATAAGTACAGCTATGTTATACCCCCTGAAAATACACTACTGCACAGATTCCAATCATGCAAAAAGGATTGGTATAGATGGTACCTTTATAAAATGGCTGAAAGTAGTAAGGTGAGCCCAATTCTGATAGAAAATACAACAGTAATTTAAAACAGTAATAAAAAAATTTAGAGATAGCAATAACTTTCATATTTCCATTAATAACATGAGAAATATTTGATGTTTCATATTATTTCGGCAGGTAATCCTTGAATAACCTCCTAACTTGGTTTGGATCAAAGTGCTACGGTCTACTTTTTTCAGCACAAGGCCTAATGAGACCGGGACCTACAGCTTAAAGCCAATTCCGAACGGCAACAAACATCAATGCCACTGTGAGATTAGAACTCAAACTCAGGTAACAAAGGCCAGCACCCTAACCAATCTGCCATCATTTGACATCTAACTTGTTTTAGATCATTAATATGATGAATTGGAGTTGTATACACTGTCTTGACATAGCCTCACATCCTCACAAAGAAAAAAAGTCATTTCCAATGTGTCACATTAATTTTTAATCATGTCCTTTAAGTATCTTACCTCTACTAACGTCCAAAATTCATTTACCTACCAGCCTATACAGAGGTTATTGAATGTTTAAAAATGTGTGAAGCTATTTTTAAATTATCTTCCAGAGAAAGCAAACATTTACATTCCTATTCCCACCCCTTTCTATATGGTCCACCCTGAACATCTAAAATTTTGATTATGTATTTTTACACATTACCAATTTAATCAAAATTGGAGGATGTTTTAAGTGTCACTTCAAAACCAAAAATTTAATGGGAAATTAAAATATAGAAATAGTTCATTTTATTAGAGTAGAAACATTTGAACTATGCATACATGATTATGCTAAGTCTCAAAAAGATTAAAACTGACCACTTGGTGTCTAGATTTCAAAACATTCTAACAAGCACAACCTTCAATACTCTAACCAAAAATAAAATAGTAACATAATAGCAAAAAATCTGGTAAAGAGGATGCAAACTGTTTGCCTGGCTGACACTAAGTTTGTATTTTAGATAAACTGAACCCTAAAATTACCCCCCACACACACACCTTACAAAAAAGAGGAACTTATGAATTCCTATTTTTAATAGGTATTGTAATATTAACATACCCAAGATACTACCATTTAAATTTATAATTTTCTTTAGATCACAAATATTACAGCAATTTTTTTTATAAGTGACATAACCAAATTTTAAGATTAGATCAACTTACCAAAAATGAAATTATCTGGTCTAAATAGCTGTCCAAAAGGGCCAGATCTAACGGAATCCATCGTACCAGGCTCAAGATCAAGTAAAATAGCTCGAGGAACATATTTGCCTCCTATGGAAAAAAATACATAATTTAAGCAAAGACTTAAAATATAAATTAACAGTTTAAGAAAATGTATAACAGTTCCAGAAAATTTATTCTGATAAACACAGCAAAATATATACTAATGACATGCATCTAATTTCTAAAGAGACAAAATTAAAACCGGTATTAAATTATCCCCATTAAAACTAAAATATTCCTCGTAACATCAAAAGTTAACCAGAATTATCACACCTCACCAACAGAGCATACCTTAAACTTAAGTTTACAGCAACACTTGTATAGTAAAATACTAAATTTAATCAATTTTTCTCAACCTTCAAGAGAGTTAAGTAATTTCATTTAGGTCTCTACAGTAACACTTACAAAATATTAGTTGAGTTTGTTACATTAGAAATATATGTGCAATGACATTAAGATAGTTAAATTAATATTAGTGTCTGAAAATTTGTCACTCAAGGTGGAATCAAACATTCTTTCATTAAATGCACTTTACAATAACCTTCACTTTATCAAAATAATTATAAAAATGAACGCGAGATAACAGTAATCTAACAGAAATAACAAGTACAAACTTATTTTAAGGGTATTTTACTTCTATTTTCTGTGCATTATACTCTTAAAAGGCTTCTACACTATGGCCAACTGTTCACTTCCTGGTGGTGATCTTTGAGGATGGTTTATGGGTTTCAACTACATGCTGGGCCACTAAATGAGCTAAGCATTGATTCTCCCATAGGGTCTACTGCACACTTCAGCTGAACATTTAGCTGCCTTTGATCTTTGGGAAAAAACCCCCACCTCCAAAACCATCGTCTGCCAAGGCTATTTTATCGTCTGTCACCATCGACCACGATAAGCCACACCCCCTCCAGATGGTAGCAATGGCTTGCAGTGGACCATAGCATGGAGGAGCCTTTATATCTACACACTGGGCCACTAAATGAGCAGAGCACATGGATGCTTCAATAGAGTACTGCACACTATAGTAGCACATGGCTGCTTTGTTGGAGAAAAACCACTTCTGAAGCAATCCTTCACAGAGGTCATATTATTTTCTGCTATTATCACCTCGATAAGCCATACTCCCTCCAGTCAGTGGTTATGGGTTACAATGGACCACTGTATGGAGGGGCTTTTATACAACTAAGTTTTGTAACTCTTAATGTTATTGCCAACAAAGTACTCAACAGATTGAAGCACTACCACTGACGTCAACCCAGTACTAGAGGGCTTGGCCCAGGGAATACTGTTGCCAATTCATCCCATGTGGCTAAGTTTTGTAACAAGTATGACACAGGATTTATTTTAGAACAGGTAGGAAATTCACGTTATTCACAGGTCCTTTAATGCAGAAGGTACAACTTTACCAACCTCACAACAAACACATGTTTATGCACGGTTTAGTTTGAAGCACTATAGTCTACTTTTGGATGTACTAGAGATTAATGACAGGATCTTTCATTTAAAGCAAATCCCAAACTGCTATACACACCCATTAGCATGATTCAAACTGGTGGAATCTGGTTCCAAAGACCAACACCATACCATTTGGTAGTTTATGCATAAATGAACCTTGAATAAGATAATCTACTTTGTGTCAATTTGAAAAAACATTCCAAAGATATAACATTTAAGAGAAAAATACTAGTCTTCAAATATTAAGCTTTTTTATATTTAAACTGAATTTGACACAGAACCTTATTTTAAAAAGACCTAAACATTTATTTCATTGTATATCTTTTTAAAATCAGTTCTCTAGTTTCTGAATTATAGCTTGTTTGGGACACCTGGGCTTGAGCCAAATCCCCAATGGTGATTTGTTAGCACTGCAGTCTACTTCTTGCAACACGAGGGCTAATGAGACCGGGACCTATTGTTTAAAACATATTCTGAACGGCTACGAACATCCATGTCACAGGGGGACTCAAACCCATGAACTCTGGTTTCGAGGTTAGTGCCCTAACCATTCGGCCAACGTTCGACTCCCCACTGGTAAAGGTGAGAATTATTCTGTATGGTGTACATCATGAAGTACGGATATATATGTATATATAGGTGAAAATAATTTGAATAATCTTAAAGTAAAACGAAAAATAATGTGGGGCCCTAAATAGCTGAATTTAAGTAAACAGTTAAATAAATAAAAAAAAAGATTAGTATAGTTTTAGTAATTTATACTAATAATTTAAGTACTAAAGAAATGTTTCTGGCAGATGCAAGCATCCAATACTTTTGTAAGTTTTATAATTGTTTTGGAATTTAATTTTAAAATTAAAAAAAAAAATATTTTTAAGATTAAAAGTAGGAAGTTAACAAAATAGAGGAAAAGATTTTCTAGTATCACAATCAGACTTTGATCTTGGCATCTCGATTTGAAAACATCCGTACAAGTTAGTATCTCAGGTCTAGAACAGGGGGTTGGTAGTCAAATTATCAATGAAGAAATACTATGAGAATAGCCTTTTACACACATACGCTATTGATACAATTAATAGAGGCAAATATCTAAATAAAAATGCTTATGAAAGAACTGCATGCAGATTGCAAGCTGCAGTCCGAAAGTTTAAGATAACTAGATACTTATATACAAGGACTTTATAAATATGGAAGCCTGGTCCTACTATTTTATTTATTATATTTTATCAAGGGGGGGGGGAATAATGAGGCTTAAGCCATCTAGGGAAAAAGGTAATTTATTCAGAAATATCAGGATTGAGTCTGAACGTAACAATACTAAAACCAAAAGTAGACTTATAATATTAATATATTGAATATGCATACCATAAAAATGGAAGATAAGAAAAACTTAAAATATCAATAAAAGGAAAAGGCTAAACACTAGAAAAAAATTAATTAAAGGCAGAATTTAAAATATAATAAAGAACCATAGAACTGAGAATACAACTGAAATCTGAAAGATTTACTTGCTGGGAAATTAGTTTCTGAAAAGTAGAGAGCTAAGTTTTAAAAATAATTACAAGGCAAATCATAACAAAAAATTACTAACCTGAAGCTTCATTGTAATATACATTTATTCTTTCTAACTGTAAGTCAGAATCACCATGATATGTACCAGTTGGATCAATACCATGCTCATCAGAGATAACTTCCCAAAACTGTCAAGAGAAACAGAACAAAAACTGTTAAATAACAACTTTAAGAGTTGAAAAAATACAGATAAGCATTAACAGATAAGAATAAGAATTGATAAGAATGTGAAAGAAAGACTATAAACATTTCACATTAAAAGCCGTACTGCTTTAGCGGCTAGATTATATAGCTGAATAAGAAATTTTGCTAATAAATTATTAATTCAAAATTTGATAAAATAATTCCAGGTATTTATGGCAATAAGTCTTAAAAAATTGGGAAAATGTTAATAAGATAAACGAGCTCCGTAAAAATTATGTTTCGAACTCGCGGCATAATACTGTTTTAAGCAGATTTAAATAGAAAGATCTACTAGCACTTTCTCTGATAGGTTACCATTTATATATAAATAAAGGGAGGGGGAGAAACTATAAGTTTTAATACATAAAATTTAAGAGTTTTGCTTTCAACACATTAGGTTGATCATGAGAGTAAAATAATTATATTAAACAGAGCTGAACTTAAAAAATCTGGGTTTATTTAGACGCTTAAAAATTTAAATTCTATATCTTATCCTTTTAAAATAAATCGAAAAGGGTGGGATATAAGATGCGAAGCTTCATCTGATGTGTTAAAATAAGAATCGAAACAGGAATGTAAAAACCCTCGAAAGTAAAATTTAAAGACCCTGAAGTTTTTATTTTTCACTCATTGGAATTGTTCTGCACCCTACAATTTTAAGAACCATTTTGAGAGTGAAAGAACATATTTGCCGGCATTTCTGACAAAGCCGATTTAAAGCCGCAATTATATCAGTTAACGAAGATTTTGGCTAGCAAAATGGCACAATCTCACTTATAATCAAGAGTCGAAAACAAAACGCTACCAAAATATGCAATGGCGTCAGTACTTCTTTACATATTCAAAATGCGGTAACGGTCGAAATATTGCCCAGAACCGACAGAAAGAGCGTCTGAAGCATCGACATCGGAATTAAAATATCAGAAATGATCCATACAAAAAATGAACATATTTAAAATCAATCTTGTAGCTCACGACGAGCAATAACGGCATGAAATGAAGGAAATAATTCGTTAGAGCACTCTAGCAAGTTTCAATTATGCAGTCAAATTTAAAAAGCGGCTTAACGGATCTACGCTCACGGGTAATTCCATTTAAATTTTTTCGCGAGCAAATAACATATTACCTTTGCACCAATTTGGTTTCCACACTGTCCAGCTTGAATATGCACGATTTCACGCATGTTTCCTGAAATTCAAAATCTGAAAAACCGAATTAGATGATGCTACGAATCAAAAGGCGTCGAGTCAAGAAAGCAGGGAATGCCGTTGGGCGCGCCTTAAATGCGGGTAGGTAAAAGAGGAGGTGTATGCGTAACTCCTGCAGCCAGCTAAACGTAAAAGGGAACAGCAGCGACATCTAGGTGCGAAGCCAATGCGTAAGAAAAAGAAACATCTGATTTAATTTAATACTTAAATACATATTTCTAGGCCAAATGCATGCTATTACCTTCAGTAATTAAATTAATGTTGAATTTAACTAGTATTTAATATAGTCAACATACTTATTATCAAGGCAATCTAGAATTTTTGCCTTTATTTAAACCAATCTTATTATTTATTGATTTTGTCAGAATAAAAGAATTTATAGATTTTTGCCGGTTTTATTTCATACATGAAATGGAATCGACAATAATTTCTAATCTGTTGTGGTACATTATTTTATTAAAGTTTCTCTCTTTCTGAAAAATGGGCATTTTCACGATTTCCCCCTCCCCTCCCTCTCAAAGTACCTCGAGATACCCAAAGACAATTCGTGATAGTTTAAAGAGCAATAATATCTAATTCTTAATTTTCAATTGCTTCAAAATCATGAGGAAAATTCTTTTTTATTTTTATATAAATATATATTTACAAAAAATAGAAGTGGGGGTGGTACGGTACAAAATAACAATTCCCAAAGACCAAAATTAGAATGAAAAAAATGGGAGGAAAATAACCATTAAATACAATTATATGCATAAATGGGTAGTATTTAATTGATTTTAATGTGTTACAAGTTTACATTACGTATCCTAAAATTTATTTTATTTAGTTTAAAAAAAAATAACAAAAATACTCTAGATGGTTAAAATGGAATTAGACGCTGAGCTGGCTTCCATTTAAGCGCATGCGCTTTATTTCGATTGGAGGGGACGGGAGGGAATTGAACTGCAGTGAAGCAATGGGCGAGCCATTCAGCTCGGTGCGTGTTAAATGACCTGATTGGTTCGCCCACTGGGTTCAAGCTGGACGAATTCGATTCATGTAGGTGAAAAAGCAGGATGAAAATAAAATGAATAAAAAAGAAATTTAGAACAACTGAGACTGTCCTTTTATGGAAAGTTTTCCATTGCTACTCTTGTGATGTATTTACTTGTGAAACCAGGCAAGCTGCCTACGCACATATGTCAATTTTCTTACCCAAAATTAAATTTTTATCAGAAAAATCCCTTTAAACAGCATCTGCTAGCTTAAAATGCTTATAACAGGAAACGTTATAAAAATGACTTATTTTTTTACCAAAATTTTTATGTACACAAATGTAAAATATAATAAATTTCAAATGAAATATTACTTCAAATAATGCACTCACTCAAAAAATAATTAAACAGCATCTGTTCACATAAAACTCTTATATTCAGAATTATTATTAAAATAATGGATTTTAAAACTTAAAGTATTAAATATAAAGGAGTAAAACATAGCAAATTTTAAAAAAATATTAATTTAAGTCAAACTTAATGAAATTTTTAAGCTACATCTACTTACATAAATGCTTCGATTTAAAATTAATATTAACTCCTTGACACATAGATAAAATGAAATTGGATGCATCCCAAAAATACTATTTACTTCACTTCAATTGAACAGTTTTGAACAAGCTGAGAAAATGAACGTTTTATTTTGAAATTTGGATTGTAATAAATTATTTAACTCTTTATCAGTTATTGTGTTTTAATTTTGAATTTTTTTAAAAACTGTTGTGTAAAACTTTTGAAAATCTTCTATATGTTTCAATTAAACAATTGTATTTTTAATTTTTAATTTATAGGAGGGAAGTTGAAGAATTGTCTTAATTCTTAAAAAAAATATTAATGGAAATAAATTGTCGTACATGTTTGAGCCGGAATTGCTTGTAAGGCATTCTTTTTGTGAGATCACTGCTATACTGAATACTGCAGTGCTTCTTTCTGATTTGTTGATTTGTCAGTGCAACTTTGTTAAGTTAGATCCAGGGCCTGATTATCGCAGGGGCACTTGGAGCACGTGCCCTGGGCACAAAAATTTTAGAGGGCACGAAAATTTAGTCGAGTGCTTGAAACACATATTAAGTGAGGAAAAATTGCAAACTTACCCTACCATCGTTAAGTTTTAATAAATTATTGTACGAGGTAATTGTGTTTGCCATGAACTCTATTGTTTCCTATTTATTTTAATTTTACTGTTATTTACCTGATAATTAATTCTCTCAACGAACCTGGTGCTCTTTTTATCCCATGGGTTATTGCATATTTATAAGACAGATTATTAGCAACGTACCACTATAAACCATTAAATCATCTCATCAATTTAAATTATTTTTAATTCTATTATTAATATTTATTTTCTGCACCACAGAGCTTGTGAGTGTGACAAGGTAAATTAAAAAAAGTGGGTCACTCTAGGTCTTTAAAAGTCTTTAATTTTTAGAATGGTTAAACAGAGATAATAATGATTACGTAAAAAGAAAATTTGGTGTTGTTGATTTTGAATATTATTTTAATGATAATTTCTTAAATCTGTTTGCTAATTCAGTATTATAATTTTTATATGACTGTAAATATGATAAGTTGTCGCTATAAATTTGCATGAGGGTGGAGGGCACAAAAATTGGATTGTGCCCTGAGTACAAAAGTATCTTAGTTTGGCCTTGGTTAGATTCGCGGTAGTTCAGTCAATAAAGGCAGTGGCCTCGTAATCAGAGGGTAGTGGGATCGGTGCTCTAACCGGCCAAAGATCCACCGTGTTCATCAATGGAGCCTGAGGTAAGTAAAATAGGTTCGTAGTCACAATGTTCTCCGTGTTTCCAAGCAATACCTCTGGAGATGTCAGGCCAAGCCAGGGAAGTTTTCTGTTTGTTCCTTATTTCCAACTAGCATATAGCCCGTCATATGACGGGATCAGTAAAATTTTTAATTTTCTAGAATTGTAAAGTACCTTATAATGCAGATAAAAAATGGGTTTTTTCTGAGAATTATCTGGTACACGCTCAATAATTTGTTTATTTTCATACTCCTCTAAAGTCTACCGATACTGTGAATGCAGTTTAGAATCACTTTGAATTCATTTAGAAAAATAACTCAAAGTTTTCTTAGCTATGTCGAATTTATCGTGAAGTTCTTCCCATTTTTTTTTTCAACAGTAGTTAATAGAAATAAAGGAATGAATCTATCATTTCTACTACACCCTGGAGATGGATAGAATTTGTTGTTAATACCTATGACAAAATTTTCATTGCAATAAAAATAATCGAGGATTAAATTTAAAGTTATCAATTTTGTACCTGCTCTATTATTTAATCCAAATACAAAAGAAAATTATTTACGCAATATCTAAGTTCAGTGATAAAACGTATGAAAATAATGCAGACGATATTTAAATAATTTAAAATAAGAAATGATTAAAGGAATGACGTCATAATGCTAGAAAAAAAATGTTATTTTTACCTATTTATTATGTGATAAACTGATAAATTTAATCGCCTGCTCTTAACCGGGGGAAAATAATAGCATTAAATGCTAGAAAAGGGGTGAAGGGGTAGATTTCGAAAGTTGCTAACCCTAACTCACCAAGAATCCAAGATGAATGCCTCTTTCCATTCCAGGTCCAACCGCTTTATAAATTCGAGGACAGACGGACAGATAACATAGGCTATTATTATACAAGGGATTTACGAGGACCTAGCAGGGGCAATATTACTTGAGTCCGTAGCATTACTTCAGTTACACGTGCTTCTCCGGTGGTACTAAATGATTAACAACTTCACTTCTGGGTTTGACGTTAAGATATCGATCTGTATTGCCATCTGCATTGGACTAAAAACTTTGTTATTAGTACTATTAAGAAGTGCGAGAATGGATGGCTTGAATATTGTAAATAAACTAGAATCGACGCACAGGTAAAGAAACTGAGTAATTTAAACATATACTTTGTGGCTTTAGGATCAAACATTTCTTGACAAGGTAGACTAGTCAAATTCTACAGTGGCGTGCGAGGGTGGACATCTTGAATATTGTTAAAATATTAAATGAAATAAATCACTTTTTAAACAGCACCTGCTTGCTTAAAATTTTTAGTTCTGTTAAAAAAGTGCGAGTGTGGGAATCTTGAATACTGTAAAAAATATTAATTGAAATAAATTGTTTTTGAATCAGCACCTACTTGCTTAAAATTATTGCTGCTGTTAAAAAGGTGCAAAGGTAGGCATCTTTAATATTGTAAAAAAATGAATTGTTTATAAATCAGCACCTGCTTGCATAAAATTATTAGTCTTGTTGAAAAGGTGCGAGTGTGGTTATCTTGAATATTGTTAAAATATTAAATGAAATAAATCACTTTTTAATCAGCACCTGCTTGCTTAAAATTATTGCTGCTGTTAAAAGGTGCGAGGATGGGCATATTGAATATTTTTAAAATATTAAATGAAATATATTGTTTTCGAATCAGCACCTGCTTGATTAAAATTATTGGTTCTGCTAAAAAGGTGCGAGGGTAGGCATTTTGAATATTGTTAAAATATTAAATGAAATAAATTGTTTTTGAATCAGTACCAGCTTGTTTAAAATTATTGCTGCTGTTAAAAAGGTGCGAGGGTGGGCATATTAAATATTGTTAAAAAATTAAATGA
>CM063500.1:92493032-92513032 GCA_032207245.1 Pardosa pseudoannulata
AACTTTTAATATTCTAAAGTTGTTTCATTTTATTTTTTATGTCTGTGGTTTCTGTTGAATTGTTTATATATCAATAGATGGCATCACTTGCAACGGCTTTTAGTTGTGTTTGTTTTTAGTTAGGCCAGAAAGATGGCTGTTGGCTTGGTATTCCGTGTCAGTGTAATTCTATTTATTTTTTTTTCGTGTAATCCATTCATATTCAGAGTTCAAGATGTGTTTTAAAACCCAATTTTAAATTTTAAATTAATTTTATGTAACTTCAATTCTTCATGATATGTTTACTCATTAAAGACAGTTTCATTCAACAATAGACTTCTAGTTTTGACTCTTCACTTCGGTTTTAACAGATTCTTCAAATCAAATTCAAAGGATTAAAAAGTAAAGGTAATTAATTACCTTATTCAATAATTGATTACCATTACTGCTGAACATTTATAATAATTCATTGAATTAAAAAAAACCAAAAATCAAGATTCATGGCTATTCAAAATAAAATTATTTTTATTCAATACAAACACACACACACACACACACACACACACACACACACACACATATATATATATATATATATATATATATATATATATATATATATGAATGTAAAAAACGCGGACCAACTAGCCCCGAACTTCACTTGAAAACTTCTTTTGAAATTGCCCCTATTATTTTCCTCAGCCCGGGCATGCTGGGCTGCCAAGAATCGCGCTAATCATCTGTTCGAAAAGCCCACATCAGTGGTCGTGGCCTAAAGTAATCTTTATTTCATCCGATCAAAATAGCACAAAAATCCAGAGGCATCTGAACCGGACGGTGTCAGAACGCTCTCTCTAACGCCAACCTTCTGCGAGAGACGACCCAAACCCGTCTGTGTTTTAATGTCGTGAAATAAATGCTGAGGCAACTGTTATTTGCTTATAGAAAGTAACCTTTGATTAAGGCGCCTCCACACTATGGTCCACTGCAAGCCATCACCACCGCCTGGAAGGGATTTGGCTTATCGTGGCCGATGGCGGCAGACGATAAAATAGCCTTGGCGGACGATGGCTTCGGAGGCGGTTTTTCTCCATAGATCAAAGGCAGCCAGATGCGCAACTAAAGTACCCTATGGATGAATCAATGCGCTCAGCTCATTTAGTGGCCCAGCGTGTGGATGCGACCCGTGAACCATCGTTCGAGGTCACCATCAGGAAGTGGTGAACAACTGGCCATAGTGTGGAGGCTACATGACATCTGCCAAAGTGTGGCGTTCCAGATGACTATTATTGCTGATCATTACAGATTTTTCCTGGGAGAGTTATAACTTCCTAATTAAAATGCCAGCCATATCATTTTTTGCTTTGAGAATCAAAGAAAGAATTTCGGGGTTCGGCTGAAGGAATGAAAACATCCTCGTTTAAATTGGATGGCTGGGAAATATGGTTAATATAAAGAGAAGAAATTAAGATCTAGAATAATGAATGGGGAAAAGGGCATAATTTTGGATATACTTTAGGGCTTAGATATTAATATATATATATATATATATATATATATATATATATATATATATATATATATATATATATATATATATATATATATATATATATATATATATATATATATATATATATATATATATATATATATATATATACACACAGTGGGCTCCGCTTAATGTGTTCAGTTTGGGACACCGTGATTTTGCTAACAAGAGCTTAAACGGGAAATAAACAGGATGCGCTCATCGATAAAGGAAGAAAAACAAATGCCCGCGGAAATCGCGGGATCAGCAGAATTTGCTACATTTGAGTTGACCGTGGAAATCGCAGGCAGAGGGTTAAGGGCTGGTATCAAAGTCGTTTAACAGCTAACCGAGATTAACCCATGACTCCAACCAATGGTGAGCCACAATTCTCCGTTTAAACAGAGATTAATCGCGGTTAGACGTTAAACGACTTTATTGAGACTAGCCCTAAGGGGCTCCAAAATTCATGCTGTGTCTTGGGTACCACATTAGGTAAATCAGGCTCTGGAGATAGGCACTAGAAAATTGCACATGCTGCTGTCACGTTGCTACCCAAGCGCACTTTCGGATATTTGAAAAACTTATTTGGATAAACAAAGCAGTTGCCCAGAGAAAAGTATCACGTGCGCTTGGTCTTACAGTACTATATAGTGATTAAAAAAACTTAAATGTTACAAGCCGTACAAGGTGATGGTGTAACTGGATTGCCGGGGCCGAGCATTCTAATCCAGAGATTTTTAACGATAAGCAAAGAAATGACAACGAGCAGAAAATAAAACGACTTAAAGAGGAAATAAGAGGATAGGGAGGTGGATTCGTGAGTTCATAACACAAAAATTTAAGAGCAGAAAGCTTAGGGATAGAAAACATACGTAAATGTTAGTAAAGTTTAGGATTATTTCATTTTTTTTTTAAAAACTTTTTAAAAGTGGTATGTTAATGCAGTTGAAGATCATTTTAGTACTTTTTTTAACTTTAAAAATTGTGCTCTGTAAAAATGAAATTAATATGGGTTACATTTATAAATAATATTTCATAAGTTAAGTTTCAATTTACAAAATAAGTTTGGGCAAATAGACAAAATCTACAAATTCAAATATATAGCATGGTGAGGATCAATGATGCTCTAGGGCATCGATAGGCAAACTACTGACCGCGGATAGAATTTTAAGTTGCCGGTCCGAGGCAAATTAAAAGAAATATATATTTTTATATTATATATCCATCTCCTTTTCTACTTTACTTAAATATTATATCCCAAATTTATTATCTCACTCTCAGAAGATCAGCGGTATAGTTGCTTCTTATATGAGAACAAGTGTTTTCAACTTTGAACCTTAGAATAATTTCAGTAGTAGACTGACATATGAGCATTTAGCATCGTTCCTTAAAATCGGTACATCTCACTTCGAACCACGGTATGAGGAACTTTTAAAAATGAAATCGCAATTTCATCCTCTCATTAACGTATTTAAACCGTTAGGTACTTATATATTGTCTTTAAAATTTTAGAAAAATTTATCTTGGCCCGCCAAACTTATTTTCTTTTGATTTATGACCCATCGGCTGAAAAAGTTTGTCCATCCCTGCTCTAGGGCATGTTGTCACACCGTGCTCTCGGTCCACTTGTTGTCCTGCATGGGAGGATTAAAGCACTGGTTTAAGTCAGAATTTTGCCAAACTATCTTCAATTGTACAATATTTGTTCTCAAATTCTCGACCTGTGTTCCAAAATGATAAAGCACCCATTCACCCTGCAAGAATTGTCAGAAATTGACTTGATGAATATGATGAGCTGCAACACCTCGTGTGGCCCTGTCAATTTCTTGATCTTAATATAACTGAACCTTTGTGGGTTTTGGAAGGCAAAATGAACAGTCGCTTTCTATCTCCAAAGACAGTTTTTGAGTTAGAGGCTATACTGTAACAATGAGTTACATTGCTAGACAACGCCGGTGCGGGAGACTGACCGAGACACGAGAACGATGTCAGTGACTCCCCCTTCGACCCCATTGGACAAGAGGGGTTGCTAACGCGAGTCAGTCTTCTTTGGCCTTGGCAAAAGTAGTTTTTGGATTTTGCTCATAGATTTGAAGGCCCCTTCAGAGGAAAAACAGTCCAAGATGGAGCAAACGGAGAACTTCAGCAGAGACAGGGAATGTTCAATCATTTTTTTCATCTGCACATATCGTCATTGGCTGCAAGGAGTTGCTCCAACATTCTAGCAGTTTACGGCGTCTCCATATTGAGATTTAATGTGTTATTTGCATCACCAGATTGTTCAAAAATAGAATTGTAAATAAAGAGTCTGCAAAAAGGGTATGTCTTCGCTCATTTGTATCTGGTGTCTTAATTCTTTGTGCTATCTCAACAGGCGTGGTATAACTCATTGGTGCGTAATATATACATCCCTCTAATTGTTGTGCATGGTTTGTATTTTCTGATCCCATGACAGATAAAAGCTATAACTAATGCAAATGGAGAGAAAAAAGCGTATTAATAAAGATTTTGTCTAATTTCGGAAGTGTTCATACAATTTTGTCCGACTCCTGAATACACTAGGCGGTGCTGTATGCAGTATCAAGGTAGAGGGAGTTGTAGTGTTAATAAATTCACTAAACAATCTGAGCCTTCAATGTCCAACTATATTAATTTGAGATACATTATCTAGTACTGTTTAATTAGAGGTCGGTACATACAAACGTGTGTGTGCGTGTATATACACGTCTTATGTTACTCACAGCGATAGTATCACAAATATAGCAATATACGTAGATCTAGAGTAATTTGAGAAACATGTCCAACTGTCACGCTATTCGTGTATTAAAACATGCGACGCGAAAAACGCAGCAGAGAAAGTAGGACAATCTTCTGACTAACCTCGTTTCGTGGAAAAACACCGTATTTAATAGGAAAAAAAACGCGAATCGAAATTTTACGTCCGGAAAATGTCTTTTTTTTTAATTATTTAAGTGCGTTAATTAAAAAAATCGGGATTATCTTTTTTCACGTTTTTCTTGTGCTCTCACAGAACGACGTCATTTAGAACGCTCAAGTTTTACGTGCTTTTCTGTTATAATAATACAAGTTTATATCTATTTTCCGTTAACCCTTTGAAGGGCATACATAATATACCGGCTGTTAAAAATTTTTGTCTGATTTATATAGAGAAAAAGTTTTTGATTTTCAATTTTTTGATACATCAAATTATTGACACTTACTTTTTTTCCTTCTCTTAATTATTCCTGTCAAGACGAGCTTTTAGAATCAGGCTCTATCAAAACCAGATTCTAAAAGCGAAAATTCAATTTTTCAAAGTTAAGACTTCAAAATAAAAGTACCTGTTTAACCCCTTAACGTGAACGCTCGAATTAACTCGACCACGCTAAACTGGCCAAACTGTTCACACTCGAAATAATTCGAGCGGCGTCGTACCATGTTGCTATAATTTTTCACACTCCAATGCAATCGAGAATTGAAAATAACAATGTAAGAAAAAAAATTGCTTTATTGATATTTCTGATTTACATGGGATTGTAAGCTATATTCGACTATTTTCTGTAATGTTATCAAAATCCAAAATTGCAGTAAATGATTAATTAACGTTGATTATTTTTGTATTTTTGTAATTTTCTTGGTAAGACAACGTTCTAAATTGTGTTTTTTACATAAAAACTGATTTTGTTTTGGCTGACCTTTATATGGCTGTTAAAAAGGTCATACTGTGATTAAGGGGTTAAACTTCACTTACAAATTTCTTGCAAATTCTTACAAATTTATACTCTTTTTTAATAAAAATTACCAATTCTTTTCCCAGTATAAAAAAATGTGTCATTTTCATGCTGTTCGGAGGGTGGTGATTATGCAGTAAAATTACCCCTTGCTTATTCTTCAAGTAATATAATTTATTTTTCCTATGCTTCATATTTAAAAGGTTCATAGATAACATTTATAAACTAATTTCATTGGAAACCAAAAAGTTTCTATGGGTGCCCCTCAAAGGGTTAAAGGAAAAGACTCGATTTCTGTTAGTCTTAAAATATCTGAATGTCATGGTATGCATGCAGGCGGAGCAGACTCTAGCAATTGTGCCACACTTTAGAAAAAAGGGAAATATCGATCTCCCCAATAAAAAGTTTCTCTTAACGAGATAAATATTTATTTGCAACTTATATTTTTTCAGGGGTGAAAGGGTTAAAATGGACCTTGTGAGGACTTTGTTAAAATGGCAGAAACTTGTAAAATCCAACTTTTTGTTCCTTCAAGTTCCGTTTCATTTCTACAAGGAGGAATTTTGGAAAATCCTTTTTTACTGGTTCCCTTGGTGGTGGTAGAAAGCCAATTCTCAATTTCTAGTTCTTAGCTTTAAAAGTTTCAGCTTCTTGACAAGTTAACCAGGGAGTCAGTTTCTTTTCTTTCCTTTTTTTTAAAAAAAATACTTTTGCATATATTTTCATCGTATCACGAGGCTTAAAATGTGCCTTATGGTGTTTTGTTGAAATAACAGAAATTTGAATAAACTGACTCTTCATTGCTTCAACCTTCATTTCACCTCTTCAGGGAGGAATTTTAGAAAATCCTTTCTTATTGGTTTGTTTCATAGGGGATAATAGATTGGGGATACTCTCAAATTAATATTCTTAGCTGCATATATTTTGGCCTTGTCTTGAAAAGTCAGTCTTTCTTCTTTCATACATTTATAGATATTTTCCCCACCATCGCGAGGCATCAAACGTGCCCTTTGGTGACTTTCCTTGAAAAGACAGAAATTTGAACTAAGTAACTTTTTGTTCCTTTAACCTCCATTCCGCCCTTCGAGGGATACTTTGATATAGAATAGCTCTGATTATGGCGGACACTTTCAGCAAGTAGAGAACAAAGTACCGTAAACTTAAATTTCAAAATGTTATTAGGAATCCATTTTCAACCTCTAGTATTTTTCTGAATTATATTTATCAAATACTTTGTTTTTCGGCAGACACTTAGTTTCGTGCTATTGTAATTCAAATATATAATATACTTTTAAAGGGGATTTTAGCCTGGCTTATAAAGCTTGAATTCAAATACTGAAACCAGTAAAGTTTTTTTTTAATACTTTGATATTGAATAGCTCTGATTATGGCGGACACTTTCAGCAAGTAGAGAACAAAGTACTGTAAATTGAAATTTCAAAATGTTATGAGGAATCCATTTTCAACCTCTAGTATTTTTCTGAATTATTTTTATCAAATACTTTGTCTTTCGGCAGACACTTAGTTTCATGCTTTGTAATTCAAATATATAATATACTTTTAAAGGGGATTTTAACCTGGCTTATAAAGCTTGAATTCAAATACTGAAACCTGTAAATTTTTAATACTTTGATATTGAATAGCTCTGATTATGGCGGACACTTTCAGCAAGTAGAGAACAAAGTACCGTAAATTGAAATTTCAAAATGTTATTAGGAATCCATTTTCAACCTCTAGTATTTTTCTGAATTATATTTATCAGATACTTTGTCTTTCGGTAAACACTTAGTTTCATGCTATTGTAATTCAAATATATAATATACTTTTAAAGGGGATTTTAGCCTGGCTTATAAGGCTTGAATTCAAATACTGAAACCAGTAAAGTTGTTTTTTTTCAATACTTTGATATTGAATAGCTCTGATTATGGCGGACACTTTCAGCAAGTAGAGAACAAAGTACCGTAAATTGAAATTTCAAAATGTTATTAGGAATCCATTTTCAACATCGAGTATTTTTCTGAATTATATTTATCAGATACTTTGTCTTTCGGTAAACACTTAGTTTCATGCTATTGTAATTCAAATATATAATATCCTTTTAAAGGGGATTTTAGCCTGGCTTATAAGACTTAAATTCAAATACTGAAACCAGTAAAGTTTTTTTTTTTAATACTTTGATATTGAATAGCTCTGATTATGGCGGACACTTTCAGCAAGTAGAGAACAAAGTACCGTAAATTGAAATTTCAAAATGTTATTAGGAATCCATTTTCAACCTCGAGTATTTTTCTGAATTATTTTTATCAAATACTTTGTCTTTCGGCAGACACTTAGTTTCGTGCTATCGTAATTCAAATATATAATATACTTTTAAAGGGGATTTTAGCCTGGCTTATAAGACTTGAATTCAAATACTGAAACCAGTAAAGTTTTTAATTTTTTTTAATACTTTGATATTGAATAGCTCTGATTATGGCGGACACTTTCAGCAAGTAGAGAACAAAGTACCGTAAATTGAAATTTCAAAATGTTATTAGGAATCCATTTTCAACCTCGAGTATTTTTCTGAATTATTTTTATCAGATACTTTGTCTTTCGGTAAACACTTAGTTTCGTGCTATTGTAATTCAAATATATAATATACTTTTAAAGGGGATTTTAGCCTGGCTTATAAGGCTTGAATTCAAATACTGAAACCAGTAAATTTTTTTTTTAGTACTTTGATATTGAATAGCTCTGATTATGGCGGACACTTTCAGCAAGTAGAGAACAAAGTAGCGCAAATTGAAATTTCAAAATGTTATTAGGAATCTATTTTCAACATTGAGTATTTTTCTGAATTATATTTATCAAATACTTTGTCTTTCGGTAAACACTTAATTCGTTTATTTTATTATTTTTTAATATATGAATAATAAAGATTTTGATATTGAAAATGGGATTCAATACCACAAATCAAAATTTTTTTTTTATGTCTGATATTTATAGTCTCTTCCGTATTACGAATGTAAATGACTATAAAATATATGTAGAAAAATTGAATCTATAAAAATAATCTGCAGGGTTAGTTACTTGGCCGCTCAAATTCGGAGAAAGTATATGAGTAAAAGCAATTATGACTGTGATCTGATGATATAAAATAAGTACCCCGATAATTTTTTTCGTACATATTTTGTTCACGTTCAATATTTTGCCCTTCAGATACGGATGAGTAGCGACGTTTCAAGTCTACTTAAATTTTCATTTATTTATTTATACCGGGGGGGGAGACGAAACCAGTGTCGGATACACATTAGGCGGAGTAGACAACTCCCTATGTGCCGCGCAACATTAGATTAAACTGCATATAATATATACATATATACGTATACAAGTATATATAATATATATACATACATATATGTTTATACATTATATAAATACATACATACATACAGTGTTGTACGCAGAATTTTCTCAAGGGGAGGGGTTCATAATTCTCAAGGGGGGATTCATAATTCTACAAAAATAATAGCCCACATAATTTCTACCAAAATTTTTATTTTTGCCATTTTGTCTGAGCTCAAGGTTTTGTGTGTGTAAACCCCTAAACTCCCCCTACATACATTAAATATATATATATATATATATATATATATATATATATATATATATATATATATATATATATATTATATATGTATTATATATATATTATATATGTATTTATATAATATATATATATATGTTTATATAATATATATATATAAATATATATATAATATTTATATATATATATATATATATATATATATCAGTGGCGTGAGGTCCATATTATGTGCACTGCACACAGTGACAAATTATGATGACAATAATTTTCTGCATATGTCTCTATTTTTTTTATATGGTTTATAATAAAATTATTATATATATTCAAATATTATGTTGATTTACTTGCTTGTATTCCCATAGTGCGTGCGGTACTAGGTGCTGCACCACGTAGCTCGTAAATGAACATAGGAAGTTCTGATGTGTACGCACTGCGCACTAAATTGAAAATCACGCTTTATATGTATGGGCTACTGGAGAAGAACATCATACTATGGCACTGAGGCAAGTGCAGCTATTTTTCCTGCATTTGGCATTCAGAATCATCCAAATTTACGGTTTATTAAGCGTTGTATTAGAGAGGGGACTTTTTTTTTTTCTTTAACTGATTAACTGGCCATACGATTTTGCAGACGGTTAATGTTTAAATTTATATATTGTAAGATTTTGTTTTCGTGGAAATATAAAAGAAGTATTTCATCAATATAAAGTGAAATGTTTTAGTGTGGTAAATTAATTTCGGTTATTAATTTGCTGAAAAACAATGTTGTTTTGTTTTAAAGAAACGAATTTTAACAGAACAAAATTTTACCATTCATTGTGTCTTATAGACAGTATATAAGTTATATCTGTAACACCATATCCCTGGTTTTGTTTTTAAAAATTATCAAGATGTTTTTCGCAGAATATATGATTTCCAAATGTTAAAAACAATAAATAAATTTAATCCACTGACCGAACAAGAAACAGTTTGCTCTATTGTGCCAGCGTGCAGTGAAATCCTCTGCACGTGGAATAGACGTTCGGTTTGTCGGCACCGCAGCGGCGGGCGCCATGTGGTGCTACGTTTGCTGAATATATAAGTTTTTCGTGGAAGCCCGAAGCGTTGCTTTTTCGACGCCGATATGACACCATACAACAAAAGACATGATTTTTGCTTCAGTGCTAGTAGAATTCTCATAAGTTTAGCTGTTTTTATAGTTATAACTCGACTACTCGTAGGTAAATATTTTATTTATTGTATTCTTTAAATTTGTATATATTATATATATATATATATATATATATATATATATATAAATATATATAAGTATTCCCTCGTGTATATAGAACTAAAAAACTTTATTAATGTTAAACCCTTATTAATCTAGGAAAATTTTATCTATGAAAAATTTTATTTAAGACAAAGCAAAACATTTCTTGTTATGTCAAACTGGCATAACAAAAATTAAATATTAAATAAAAAATTGGCTGTAATAATGAAGCTTTTTTAGCTCGAGAAAGTATGATGTGTCTTTAATTCTGTTCAAGGAAAGAAGGAGTAAATAGCTTCAGTGCCGCTCATTAACCCTGTATCTAACAATTGGATAAAAAAAAAATCATCCAAAAAGACGTAACTGAAAAGCTTCTTTGAAACCAAAAGAATGGATGTAAAATTTTAAAATTCCGTTTTAGCAGCCGATTCAGCTCTAAAATACTTTGAAATTGGCATGAGTTTTTTGTCAACGGCACTTCAAATATCCCGATAAATTCTGTAAGTGGAAAAGTACATAGAGACGTATTGATTGAGACTGACGAGTTGTTGACTTAATGATTAACTGTGATTGATCTTTTTAAGCATTTTAAACATTTTAATGAATTTGCTGGTTTTATAAGAAGTACTACGTCATGAATTTCAGAGTAAGTGTTCATATACGTAATAGTTGTGCTCTGGTTAGAAGAAATCCTATACGGTTACTTAAAAATATTCTTTTAAAAATATTTAACAGAATTTGTATGAATGTAAAGGATTTATTCGCTAAAAGAGTTATTGCAAGTTGATTTAAATCAAAAGTTAGGTTTACGCATGGTGTTTTATTATTTTGTATCTCAATCGTAAGTTACATTCGTTATGGTAACTAACAAATGAAAAATGTAAACCCGAATCAAAGCACGCCTTATATGTTGCCAGTTCATCAATAGTAATGTCTCGGAGAAAGTCACTAAAAGGAAGCAGAGGTGGTTAAGACGGGTTGAGGCCTTATTCCCCGTCTCCCTGGTGTAGGAAAGCCTACTACTATCAGGTCCAACAGACCCCATCGCAATATGCGACCAGTCCATAGTCCATGGCTTAGGGTAATATGAACTTCATTTGAGTAAGGAACCACTAGATTGAAGACAGACTACAAGAAATGGTCTATCGTAATTTAGAAGCAAGGACAAAGAAGACATCTTAAACGGTTACTTCAAAACATTCTTTTTAACAAAATTTAACAGAATATGTATGAATATAAAAGAATTTACACTTTAAACAAGTTATTGAAAGTTGATTTATACACGTGGTTGAAATGCAAGCCATCGTTGCTACTCAGAGTCAAAAAGCAACAATATACAGGTTACTATACTTTCATAGAAATTATCTCCAAGTGAAAAAAGGTGCCAAACACGAGCGCATGCTCTGTGACGACTTTCAAAAGGAGCCTATTCTAGATCGAGCTTTAACAGAGCAAGGAACCTCGAGGATTGAAGGCTGATTACAAGAAGTGGACCATTGTAATTTAGAAGGAAGGACAAAGCAGAAGACCCCCCCACATGGTTAGAACGCCTCCTCCAGAGGTATTGTCTGGAAACTTGGAAGATGGGTTGAGGTCTACGTTAAAGGAACCAGTGCTATTGATATTAACTTATTAAATACTTTCTCGCTTGTGTGAGCCATTGTAACGTACTGGGGATATGGTCGGCGAAGTCGTCAATGAAAACAGGCTAAAAAACTATGTAATCTAGATTAAATATTTTATTCGATCGAATAAATTATGTACAGCTATGTACAGGTTCAGTAGGATGTTAAATATTCGGGGATCTCGTGCAGAGATGATATTCAAACAATAAGGATGCGTGGGATACCGGATACAGTATGGTTAGGGCTTCTAATCACAGGAATTGTTCGCTACTTAGTGCCGGTAATAAACGCTGACACTATCACGTCCGGTTGAAGATTAGCACAGTCGGCTTTCACAGCAAGGTTTGAAAGTTCAGAGTGCGTATCGCGCTGGGATTCGTGAAGGAAATCTCAGGATGCAAGACGATCCAAATTCGAGAGCAAAGTCACTCTCGGCTACCTACTTCTATGCCAGAAGTAAAAATAAAAATTAGCACAATAACGGGAAAAGAATTCCCAAGTCGAAGGTCGACTTCCTAGCAACAGAGACGCTGGCGGTCTCTAAACAAGCAAACTCCAGAAGCGGAGATACGAGCGGTTGAGCTACGAAGGCTCTATCAGGAAGAAGCCTCAAGAAGAAAAAGCCTCTTTTTTGTACTGTCACCCTTCTTTTATAGCGGCACCGTTTTTCTTTCCGCGATTCTTCGGGAAACTTCCAGAACCAGGGTGATGCAATCTTGCGGTCACCTCCCGCCTTGGATCAGCTGTTCCGTTTCCATATGTGGCCGAAAAGCCGTCTTCAGATCAGCCGACCCAAACAACTTAATTGCCTTTTTCGCTACCGCTAATGGGCGACAAGGTGCACTGTAATTATTTACAATCTTTTCACAGAGTCTTTCCATTCAACAGACTTACAAAGCCTAGACGATCTGGCTCCAGCAGACGGACAGTTTTCAATTAAGTTATTTTAGACCACCCGGTTCTATTTGCCGCTAATCGTAAGTATCCACGGCGAAAGGTCACCTTTGGTCTCCTCGTTCTTTAGGGTCATGTAACGGATCGTTACACCATGCATATTTTCTGTATTCCTTCGCATGTTGACATATGGGGGAATGAGATGGCAGACGTTCTGGCGAAGGACAGTTCTGAAGAGCCATTACCGGTTACCAATTCACTGACATATCTTGAGTTGCATTCCATTAGAAGACATGCTGACAGGCAGATTTGGCTCGTTCCCCCGAGTCATCCCTGATATCAAGCAGATTGTCCTAATAAAAATTTAAAATAACAATGTTTGACAAAAAACAGGTTTCAGTGCAGTAAAATAATCATGTAGTCTAAAAATGTCTTATAATAATGAAGTGTATACCTAGCAGAAAAAAAATTATAATTTTTTGGTTAAAATGTTACTTTGAAGCTACCTTGTCCCTATAAAGAACAATTTTTAATGTAACAATTAAATTCATATAAAATATAAATTACACTTCCGAGACTTTACTTTAAAAACAGTACTTATATATATATATATATATATATATATATATATATATATATATATATATATATATATATGTAATATTAAAATCCCTTATTTACGTATTTTAATATTAATTTAATAACTTTTGTTCATAAAGTAATTTCGGGGTTTGAGCGGTAATTCTGATTTTTCCCTCCAGACACGCTACAGACTTAATTCAGCCTCTGTCTGTACTACTTTAGCCAATAGTTAGCGCGTTCTCTTTAAACATGAGTATTTTTTATCACGTGATCAATTGTGCTTAGGGATTATTCGTAGTCTTTTTACCTGAGGAATCCCTACTGGAAAAGTGTATGTGCTGGATCACATGGTCTATGTGCTCGAAGTTGTAAAAGTGTTTGCCTGATGTGTGGATTTCATGTTTCTTACCAGAAATAAACTGTGTTGTGATTTTGAATGAGTCTCCCCCATATTACACACACACATATATATGTATATATATATATATATATATATATATATATATATATATATATATATATATATATGTATGTATATATATATGTATATATATATATATATATATCTATATATATATATGTATATATATATATATATATATACATATATATATATATATATATGTATATATATATATATATATATATACATATATATATATATATATGTATATATATACATATATATACATATATATATATATATATATATATATATATATATACATATATATATATGTATATATACATACATACATATATATATATGTATATATATATAAATATATATATACATATGTATATATATGTATATATACATGTATATATATGTATATATATACATGTATATATATGTATGTATATATATATACATATATATATGTATATATATGTATATATATATATATATATATATATATATAAATAAATAAATATATATATATGTATATATATATATGTATATATGTATATATATATATATGTATATATATATGTATATATATATACATATATATATACATATATATATATATATATATATATATATACATATATATATATATATATATATATATATATACATATATATATATGTATATATATATGTATATATATATATATATATATGTATATATATGTATATATATATATATATATATATATATATATATATATATATATATATATATATATATATGTATATATATATATATATATATATATATATATATATATATATACATATATATATATATATATATATATATATATATATATATATATATATATATATAATGCATATATATATATATATATATATACATATATACTATATATATATATATATATATATATATACATATACATAATATATATATGTATATATATGTATATATATGTATATATAAGTATATATATATATACATATATATATATATATATATATACATATATATATATATATATATATATATATATATATATATATATAAAATACTAATATATTTATATATTAGTGTTACACACACACACACACACACACACACACACACACATATATATATATATATATATATATATATAACACTCCCCGTATTTACAAAAACCAATGCGATATTTGGTTAATGTATAAGTTTCGTGAATATCTCCGTCTCAAAATTTTATAACGCGGTCTACCCTGGGTTACATTGAATCCAACAAATTTCGAAGAAATAATGTATATATGACGCATCGTCCGGTATTTTCCCCGGAGCGTAACAACTCCATGGCACCATAAAATGCCGGATCGATACTGTCTGACCCACATTTCTTACCTTCTTCGCTTCTCCTGACTCCGGCATAGCAATAATCCAGGGAAACAGGAAAATGCACTTTTTTTCTTTGCTTTGCGCTTCTATCCAAAATAGAATTAGGAAAGGAAAGAAAATATGAAAAAAAATCGATAGTTCGTATAGTACGAGATTATTTTAAAATGGCAGATTGCGTACTCTGAACCACCATTTTTGGATTGAAGTTTATTTCAGTGGGAAGACAGATAGCGTTTTGGTTTTAGGATTGAGAAGGTTTGTTTTTCCAAACCAGGTGCTTTAAGGCATTTTTGGTAACATAACATCTGTTTAAGTAGGTCGAGTCCTATATATATACATATATGCACGCACAAATTAATTTCTTGTAATTATTTTCTTTAATTTTAATTTTGTTACGAAAAAGGAACTCAATTTAGAGAGCACAATAATTTTTGCTTCTTGATCAATCCCGAACTTGCATTTCTTCTCATATTTTTTGCCTGGTTCTCATAAAAATTTGGGGGACTAGTATTGAATTTTTAGAACTCGTGGACATTTATTTTCTTCGTATAGTACGAGATTATTTTAAAATGGCAGATTGCGTACTTTGAACCACCATTTTTGCCTGAAGTTTATATTAATGGGAAGACAGATAGAAATTAGATTTTTTGATTGAGAAGGTTTATTGGTTTTTACCAAACCAAGTGTGGTACTGCATTTTTGGTAACTTAACATCTGTTTACGTAGATTGAGTCTTCATATATATATAATAAGATAGATAATAATAAGTTTATTAAATCATCGTTTCATTTAGGCAAAACTTGCGCCATTTTCATTTATTCGTCGAAGACACTCTTAGGTTGTGTTGGCAGCTCCATGTACACGCGTTAACTGACTCTTAACTGTTTGCAAATTCATGGAATACTTCTAAAATGCTTCCGCCTGACCGGATTATCTTAAAAGCTTACGCGAGAGTGGATCTGTTCCATTTATTTTATTATTATAAAAGAGTTCCATTTTTAAAATCGCTTATAACTCACTTTATTTCCAACTACCCCTTTTTTAGATCTGACATATATATATATATATATATATATATATATATATATATATATATATATATATATATGCACACACACACATACAAATTAATTTTTTTTAATTTTTTTTTAAATTTTAATTTCGTTATGAAAAAGGGACTCAATTTAGAGAGCACAATAATTTCCGCTTCTTGTAGGACAAAATCCTTAACTTGAACTTCTTTCCATATTTCTGCTATTTCTTATTAGAGTTTGGAGACTAATATTGAATTTTTAGACCGCATGGACATTTATTTTCTTCGTATAGTACGAGATTATTTTAAAATGGCAGATTTCGTACTCTGAATCACCATTTTTGGCTTAAGTGTATATTGGAATACAGATAGCGTTTTGACTTTAGGATTGAGAAGGTTTATTGGTTCTTCCAAACCAGGTGTGTAACATCTGTTTACGTAGGTTGAGTCCTATGTATATACATATACGAACACACACACACACATACACTCACACACACAAATTAATTTCTTGTAAATTATTTTCTTTAATTTTAATTTCTTTGTTTAAAATGGACTCAATTTAGAGAGCGCAATAATTTCTGCTTCTTGAAGGTCAGAATCCCTAGCTTGGACTTCTTTCCATATTTCTGCTAGGTTCTTATGAGAGTTTGGGGACTAGTATTGAAATTTTAGACCTCGTGGCCATTTATTTCCTACAGGCTGAAGTTTTCTCACTATCCAATAACGCTAAGCATAGATAGTTTTCCATGGAAGTGGGTGAAAATTAGAATTTGGGTGAAGTAGTCTATAGCCATTCTTTTGGTATCTTTTGTGGTATACGGACTTGTGGTACAGTCCGGTTTTCAATGTTGTTATGGTAAAATGAAGTTTGAAAGGACTTTTGGCTACGATTGCTTTGAGTGTTGTCCATGTGAATGAATAAATAACCCAGTTTAATGCCAGCATATACAGTTTTATTTCTTTTGATTGATACTTCTTTAAGTCATCTGTAGCTTGATGTATATATTGTTAAGAATGCTGTAAACATGTAATTTGTATGGTATCTCGCCAAATTGGCGAGATATTGGCTCCTTGGCGAAGTTTTGGGAGACTCATTTTTAATGCCAGATTTGGCGATATATAGCCAAATTTGGCAATTTTGCGACATTTGTTGGCGACCCCCTTTCTCTGGATTTTACTAGAAGCTTGTGGAAATTTCCAGAAACCTGAAAGCTATATAAAGGGGCCGTGAGTTCTCATAAAAAGTCAGTTCACGCTCAGATCTGGTGAAAGTAGGACCTGTGTTAATGCTCTCCGTATTGCTCTGAAAAAGTTCGCCAAAAGGCTGTCAAGTTTTATCGCCATCCGTTGTAATTCTGATTCATTTGGCTTGTTAATGAATTGTTATTGTTTTTTTCTTAGCCAAAGTCTATTCAATCAATGAACTTTACGTGAGAATTTCGCAACAATATCTCCAAATTTGACAAGGAGACTATGACAACATGGGAAAAAATATTCTGAGAAAAAAATGAAAATGAATGAAGATGAAATCAAAATTGGATTTGACTGCAGTGGTGATAAGTTTTCATTCAAAGAACGAATCATATTTAAACTAACAAACCAAGAACGAATCCTCTTTAGACTAACAGCTCAATGAATCTTTTTTATTGTTTTACCAAGAACAATATCCACGACATTTCCGTGTTATTTCTGTTATTTAAAATACGTAATAATCTTTTGATTTGGATTACACTTCTCCTGGCCATCATTTAAGCGTCCATATAAGATGTTGCACAAATTTCTGGTAGACCTCCGACTAAAGACACATTCGTTTCAAAATCCAGACCAAACTTTACAGTTAGATTAATTGTCTCACTATTTTACTGCCAAATTCTTTCTGTCAAAAACCGTGGTTTCCACTCTTTTTGGTCGACTCCGGAACATCTGCTGATATTGTTTGTATAAAACGGTATTCCACTTCAGCTGTAGAGTTTACTGTAGGTAAAACTTTGTCTAAAAAAGTACTCTTAACACTTTGTCAAGTTTTAATATCCCAAATAGAGCATATTAAATATCCTCATACATGATAAATTTGTACAATACAGGAAAATATAGACAAAATGCAGGAAACTGGATGAAATAATTGTAGTGTAAAACAAAAATTTCTGAGAAACGAAATGACCACTGAAACTTGATAGATTATGTTAAATATTTCCAGCGGTTAAAATTATAATTTTGTATATGCTTTAAATTAAAATATTAATGTTTGTATATACATATGTATCTTCAAGTACATTATGTTATTTGAACTTTACTTCATATTTCCTTATTTTCATAATTTTATTCACTAATTATTGTATAAAGTTTTTTTCAGTGATTTAAAAATTTCTGCCATGAAATTGTACTTAAAATACTCCCTAGTGTTCACAAAGGTAGGTTTCAGCATTTTTATAGAATTTACTCGAAATAAATCCACATTTCCTCCTAGGTCAGGAGACAATTTTCACTTGTTGTGTTATTGACCCTGTAGGTCTTTTGTTCTTTTCTTAACAGCAAAAGTAGGCATAAATGCTTATGAACCAAACTGAGGTCTGATTATCACGGGGCAATAAACCAGAAGCACTTTGAAAAATAGGGGCCACTAAATCTAAATGTCACACGTATAAAGATTAGTTACTGAATTGGAAACCTATGATTAACACCTTCACATACAAATAAAATGTGCATCAACGCATCCGAAGTAGACCTTTTAATTTGGCTTGCCTGATTCACCAGAGATGGACCAGCTCAGAATCGTCACTGCTCGAAATGGGTATTGCATGTTTACACATCCGTTATCGAACAGAGGTAGCTTCACTCGAATTTGAAGAATCACTCAAATATCCTCCATTATAAACACTTTGTTCACCATTTTCAGCCGCATTCTCATGACCAAAATATCCTAATGCAATTTCATCATCACTGTCATGTTAATTCATCCAACCCAGGCATATGGAAGGATTACTTCTGAACTTTACTTTACTCAAATATGTACTGCGACGTTCAAGGGGCAAGACCACTGCTATACATATTACCGCGCTCATTGCGATACTTATCGTTTATTTGCTTGTTAATGCGATTTTATTTATCGGCTGTTGAGTAAGAGGGGGTGGGGAATGCACCTGTAAAAATCTGAACAAAATACCACCGATGAACGACCGAAACACTGAAAGAATCCAATAATATACCACCCGGCGTTCGCCGAAGATAGTGCTCGACGAGAGAGAGTTGTCAAATTCTACAACTGCACTTGAAATGCAAGACGAGTCAGAGCCATCATTGTATGTTAAGGGGTTAATGTTTTATTGAACCTCATTTGCACAAATCGAATTGCGTATTTTAAAAGGTGTCAATTTTACAAGCTTGTAGTGGGCATTTACGTCCAGTGAATACCATATATTGGCTACATAGACCTTAAGATCTTGAAAATTGGATGGAAGAGGAGAGAGCTGTCTGACATGCCTTCCAATACGTGCACAAAATCTACTGTTGGCTTAGGTTTACTATTGGTTAAGAATCAGGCTTTGCGGTAGCCAGAAAAGCTGTTCAAAGACTGATTGATGTTCAATGAATCAGTTTCAAACGATTCCAGTAAGATGTATAGTTGTATTATCGTCCATCCATGAAATAACTGTCACCTGCTGAAATGATGTTTACCCTAAACTAACACCAGGGAAATCAGAACATGGCTTATTATACCATGATACTCCCATCGTAACTTTGAACAGTACTAACAAGGCAAGGTAAGTTTATGACTTCATGGGTTTCTTACCGAATATGACTTTTTCCATAAGCACGAAACAATGTATGACAAGATTCATCTGACCACAATCTTTTCCAATTATCTTTTGTCCTGTATAAAAAATAATTCAGAAAATATTAAATTTTTGGAAGTGGGATCGCCCGGAAGAGTTCTTGACGAAGTTGCAAGTTAGTATACGTGATTCTCCAC
>CM063500.1:92520532-92558032 GCA_032207245.1 Pardosa pseudoannulata
CAAAACAGTAGACCGTAACACTCCAAACCAAACCAAACCTCTCCATTCCAGGTCCAACCGCTTCATAAATTCGAGAACATACGGACAGATAACTTAGGCTATTATTATATAGGGAACTAGCAAGTTTGCCCGTGCTTCGCTACGGTGAACTTAATATATTACTTTTAAACAAAGATTTATTTTTCGTGAATAACTCTCTAAATTCGTCACAGTTCAGTTCGAGTCATTGGCATGTTTATATATTTCTATCATAAGCGTATTATAACATTATTCAGTTTTTATAATCGAATTTGTCTTATATTAAATTTGCTCAAACTTTTTTTATTGTAAAATATAAGCTTAACCCTAAATTGCATTACTGTATTACTACTGTACGTTGATTAGCAAAGTTAACAGATCTTGCCATATTACGTGATAGAATAGGAAGCACAGGTTTTGACAGCAACAGTGCTAATTTTGTTGGTAGTAATAAATGTTTTCCAAAATTAAGGAAATTTATGACAAACCACATAGTTTTGTATGAAACAGAAACACACATTCATATCGACAACCATATGAATATGAAGATAACTATATAAAATGATAGGTTTTATTTGGCCATGAGAGTCACTGAAATTTGTACTTTTTGTACTTAGAATATTGTTGATATGCATTTCATTGTAACATAAAAATGAACCAAGAATTAAATTTAAAATTAGTTCTCATATAAAAATGCTATAATTTGCGTCACATAGAAATGAAAGTGAATCACTTTATATCTCAAATTTCAGTTCAAATCGAATAGATACTAAGCAGACGATTTTAAATAATATAAAATAAGAAATGAATAAATGAAATATTTAAATGAATGACGTCATAATGATAGAAAAATATCATTTTCGCCTATTTATTATGTGATGAATTGAACATTTTAATCTCCTGCTTTTAACCGTGGAAAACTGCGTTTAAAACAATTACTTGGGATGACGTCACATTGCTAGAAATATTGCTTCTTTCCCTTAGATATGATGCGATAAATTAAAAACTTAATCGTTTGCGTTTAACCGGGGAAAATAATGCTTGGAATAATGACATGAAATGCTCGAAAAAGGGGGAAGGAATGAATTTCGAACGTTGAAAATTTACAAAAACCTTCCCAGGGATATACCTAAACATTTCCCAAATTTTCACGGCGATTGGATGCATAGTTTTTGAGTCTATTGAGTACATACATACAGACAGACACACACAAATTCATTGTTATATATATATAGATTTCTCGACAGAGACCACCCTCTAGAACGTAAAAATCGGTCTTTTAAAGAAATAGTATTTTATGTGGAGGGGGGGGGGGCAGATAATATTTAGCTGTTCTAAAAATACGATTTTTTGAAACGGGACTACGTTTAAATGGTACAATATATTGGAATGAGATTTGGTACAGAGTTTCTTTAAGTCACTGCTTAAAATTTCCACAAGGCATTTTTTTTTTCAAATTTCAAACTAGTTTTTAACACATTATGTGCGGGTACATTTCACAGCGGAATTGTACCTGGAGCGGGCGTTTTGTACGTAAATTTAGCTATTCAGTTAAATCTCAATAGATCGAAAATTATTTAATTTGTTAACCAACTTTTCGTATTTTATAGTGAAATGTATAAACAAGTATATAAATAGAAATATATAAAAAAAAACCATGAGATTTTTGTAAACAAAAAATATATTTTTTAGTGGTTAAATTTATAGTAGTATCGTAAATATAAAAAATCAAATAGAAATAGTAGTATATAGTTTTAATTTTTTTCGAATTATGTTATATATAAGTAGTTATATAACATATAAGTTATATAACTAGTTTTTAACACATTGTGTGCGGGTACAATTCGCAGCGTAATTGTACCGGCAGCGGGAGTTTCGAGGGAAAATCCAGTTATTCAGTTAAATCTCAATAGATCGAAAATTATTTCATTTTTTAACCAACTTTTCGTATTTTTGTATTAAAATGTATAACCAAATATATACATAGAAATATATAAATAACAACCATAAGATTTTTGTAAACATAAAATATATTTATTAACGGATATATTTATAAAAGTATCGTAAATATAAAAAATCAAATAGAAATAGTAGTATATAGTTTTAATTTTTTCGAATTATGTTATATATAAGTAGTTATATAACATATAAGTTATATAACTAGTTTTTAAACACATTGTGTGCGGTACATTTCGCAGAGGCGTTGTACCGAGAGCGGGCGTTTTGCGCGTAAATTTATTCAGTTAAATCTCAGTAGATCGAAAATTATTTCATTTTTTAACTAACTTTTCGTATTTTATATTAAAATATATAAACAAATATAGAAATATATAAATAACAGCCATAAGAATTTTGTAAAACAAAAAATATATTTTTTAGTGGATAAACATATAATAGTATCGTAAATATAAAAAATCAAACAGGAATAGTAGCATATAGTTTTAATTTTTTTCTAATTATGTTATATATAAGTAGTTATATAACATATAAGTTATATAACTAGTTTTTAACACATTGTGTTGCGGGTACATTTCGCAATGGAATCGTACCGAGAGCGGGAGTTTTGAGCCTAAATTTAGCTATTCAGTTAAATCTCAATAGATCGAAAATTATTTAATTTTTTAACTAACTTTTCGTATTTGTATTAAAATGTATAAACAAATATATACATAGAAATATATAAATAACAACCGTAAGAATTTTGGTAAACAAAAAATATATTTTTTAGTGGATAAAATTATGATAGTTTTCGTAAATATAAAAAATCAAATAGAAATAGTAGTATATAGTTTTAATTTTTTCGAATTATGTTATATATAAAGTAGTTATATAACATATAAGTTATATAACTAGTTTTTTAACACATTGTGTGCGTTTACATTTCGCAGCGGAATTGTACCGAGAGCGGGCGTTTTGCGCGTAAATTTAGCTATTCAGTTAAATCTCACTAAATCGAAAATTATTTCATTTTATAAACAACTTTTCTTTTTTTATATTAAAATGTTTAAAGAAATGCATAAATAGAATTATATAAACAACAACTTCTAGATTTTTGTAAACAAAAAATATATTTTTTAGTGGATAAATTTATAATAGTTTCGTAAATAAAAAATCAACGAGAAATAGTGGTATATAGTTTTTAATTTTTTCGAGTTATGTTATATATAAGTAGTTATATAACATATAAGTTATATAACTAGTTTTTAACACACTGTGTGCAGGTACATTTCACAGCGGAATTGTACCGGGAGCGGGCGTTTTGCGCGTAAATTTAGCTATTCAGTTAAATCTCAATAGATCGAAAATTATTTAATTTTTTAACCAACTTTTCGTATTTTATATTGAAATATATAAACAAATATATACATAGAAATATATAAATCACAAACCATAAGATTTTTGTAAACAAAAAATATATTTTTTAGTGGATAAATTTGTAATAGTATCGTAAATATGAAAAATCAAATAGAAATATTAGTATATAGTTTTAATTTTTTCGAATTATGTTATATATATAAGTAGTTATATAACATATAAGTTATATAACTAGTTTTTAAACAACATTGTGTGCGGGTACATTTCACAGCGGAATTGTACCGAGAGCGAGCGTTTTTCTCGTAAATTTAGTTATTCAGTTAAATCTCAATAGATCGAAAATTATTTAATTTTTTAACCAACTTTTCGTATTTTAAATTGAAATATATAAACAAATATATACATAGAAATATATAAATAACAACCATAATAATTTTGTAAACAAAAAATATATATTTTTAGTGGATAAATTTATAATAGTATCGTAAATATAAAAAATCAAATAGAAATAGTAGTATATAGTTTTAAGTTTTCGAATTATGTTACATATAAGTAGTTATATAACATATAAGTTATATAACTAGTTTTTAACACATTGTTTGCGTTTACATTTCGCAGCGGAATTGTACCGAGAGCGGGCGTTTTGCGCGTAAATTTAGCTATTCAGTTAAATCTCAACAGATCGAATATTATTTAAATTTTTTAACCCACTTTTCGTATTTTATATTGAAGTATATAAACAAATATATACATAGAAATATATAAATAACAACCGTAAGATCTCTGTAAACAAAAAAAACTATTTTTGAGTGGGTAAATTAATAATAGCATCTTTAATATAAAAAATCAAATAGAAATAGTACTATATAGTTTTAAGTTTTTCAAATTATGTTATATATAAGTAGTTATATAACATATAAGTTATATAACTAGTTTTTTAACACATTGTGTGCGGGTACATTTCACAGCGGAATTGTACCGAGAGCGGGCGTTTTGCGCGTAAATTTAGTTATTCAGTTAAATCTCAATAGATCGAAAATTATTTCATTTTTTAACCAACTTTTCGTATTTTATAATAAATATATAAACAAATATATAAATAGAAATATATAAATAACAACCGTAAGATGTTTGCAAACAAATAATATATTTTTTAGTGGATAAATTTATAATAGTATCGTAAATATGAAAAATCAAATGGAAATAGTAGTATATAATTTTAATTTTTTCGAATTATGTTATATAAGTAGTTATATAACATATAAGTTATATAACTAGTTTTTAACACATTGTGTGCGGGTACATTTCACAGCGGAATTGTACCGAGAGCTGGCGTTTTGCGCGTATTAGTTATTCAGTTAAATCTCAATAGATCGAAAATTATTTAATTTTTTAACCAACTTTTCGTATTTTATATTGAAATGTATAAACAAATATATAAATAGAAATATATAAATAATAACCATAAGAATTTTGTAAACAAAAATATATTTTTTAGTGGATAAACTTATAATAGCATCGTAAATATAAAAAATCAAATAGAAATAGTAGTATATAGTTTTAATTTTTTTCGAATTATGTTATATATAAGTAGTTATATAACATATAAGTTTATATAACTAGTTTTTAACACATTGTTGCGGGTACATTTCACAGCGGAATTGCACAGAGAGCGGGCGTTTTACGGGTAAATTTATTCAGTCGAATCTCAATAGATCGAAAATTATTTCATTTTTTAACCAACTTTTCGTATTTTATATTGAAATATATAAACAAATATATAAATAGAAATATATAAATAACAACCATAAGAATTTTGTAAACAAAAAATATATTTTTTAGTGGATAAATTTATAATAGTATCGTAAATATAAAAAATCAAATAGAAATAGTAGTATATAGTTTTAATTTTTTCGAATTATGTTATATATAAGTAGTTATATAACATATAAGTTATATAACTAGTTTTTAACACATTGTGTGCGGGTACATTTCGCAGAGAAATTGTACCGGGAGCGGGCGTTTTGCTCGTAAATTTAGCTATTCAGTTAAATCTCAATAGATCGAAAATTATTTAATATTTTAACCTACTTTTCGTATTTTGTATCGAAATATATAAACAAAAATATAAATAGAAATATATAAATAACAACCCTAAGAATTTTGTAAACAAAAAATATATTTTTTAGTGGATACATTTATAATAGTATCGTAAATATAAAAAATCAAATAAAAATAGTAGTATATAGTTTTAAGTGTTTTGAATTATGTTATATATAAGTAGTTATATAACATATAAGTTATATAACTAGTTTTTAACACATTGTGTGCGGGTACATTTCACAGCGGAATTGTACCGAGAGCGGGCGTTTTGCACGTAAATTTAGTTATTCAGTTAAATCTCAATAGATCGAAAATTATTTAATTTTTTAACCAACTTTTCGTATTTTATATTGAAATATATAAACAAATATATAAATAGAAATATATAAATAACAACCGTAAGAATTTTGTAAACAAAAAATATATTTTTAGTGGATAAATTTATAATAGTATCGTAAATATGAAAAATCAAATAGAAATAGTAGTATATAGTTTTTAATTTTTTTCGAATTATGTGATATATAAGTAGTTATATAACATATAAGTTATATAACTAGTTTTTAACACATTGTGTGCGGGTACATTTCACAGCGGAATTGTACCGAGAGCGGGCGTTTTGCACGTAAATTTAGTTATTCAGTTAAATCTCAATAGATCGAAAATTATTTCATTTTTTAACCAACTTTTCGTATTTTATATTGAAATATATAAATAGAAATATATAAATAACAACCGTAAGAATTTTGTAAACAAAAAATATATTTTTTAGTGGATAAATTTATAATAGTATCGTAAATATGAAAAATCAAATAGAAATAGTAGTATATAGTTTTAATTTTTTCGAATTATGTTATATATAAAGTAGTTATATAACATATAAGTTATATAACTAGTTTTTAACACATTGTGTGCGGGTACATTTCGCCGCGGAATTGTACCGGGAGCGGGCGTTTTGCTCGTAAATTTAGTTATTCAGTTAAATCTCAATAGATCGAAAACCATTTCATTTTTCAACCAACTTATAGTATTTTATATATAAATGTATAAACAAATTTATGAATAGAAATATATAAATAACAACCATAAGATTTTTGTAAACAAAAAATATATTTTTTAGTGGATAAATTTATAATAATATCGTAAATATAAAAATCAAATAGAAATAGTAGTATATAGTTTTAATTTTTTCGAATTATGTTATATAAGTAGTTATATAACATATAAGTTATATAACTAGTTATATATAACTAGTTTTTAACACATTGTGTGCGGGTACATTTCACAGCGGAATTGTACCGGGAGCGGGCGTTTTGCTCGTAAATTTAGTTATTCAGTTAAATCTCAATAGATCGAAAATTATTTCATTTTTTAACCAACTTTTCGTATTTTATATTGAAATATATAAACAAATATATAAATAGAAATATATAAATAACAACCGTAAGATGTTTGCAAACAAATAATATATTTTTTAGTGGATAAATTTATAATAGTATCGTAAATATGAAAAATCAAAATATAGAAATAGTAGTATATAGTTTTAATTTTTTCGAATTATGTTATATATAAGTAGTTATATAACATATAAGTTATATAACTAGTTATATATAACTAGTTTTTAACACATTGTGTGCGGGTACATTTCACAGCGGAATTGTACCGGGAGCGGGCGTTTTGCTCGTAAATTTAGTTATTCAGTTAAATCTCAATAGATCGAAAATTATTTAATTTTTTAACCAACTTTTCGTATTTTATATTGAAATATATAAACAAATATATAAATAGAAATATATAAATAACAACTATACGCTTTTTGTAAACAAAAAATATATTTTTTAGTGGATAAAATTATAATAGTATCGTAAATATGAAAAATCAAATAGAAATAGTAATATATAGTTTTAATTTTTTCGAATTATGTTATATATAAGTAGTTATATAACATATAAGTTATATAACTAGTTATATATAACTAGTTTTTAACACATTGTGTGCGGGTACATTTCACAGCGGAATTGTACCGGGAGCGGGCGTTTTGCTCGTAAATTTAGTTATTCAGTTAAATCTCAATAGATCGAAAATTATTTAATTTTTTAACCAACTTTTCGTATTTTATATTGAAATATATAAATAGAAATATATAAATAACAACCATAAGATTTTTGTAAACAAAAAATTATTTTTTAGTGGATAAATTTATTATAGTATCGTAAATATGAAAAATCAAAATATAGAAATAGTAGTATATAGTTTTAATTTTTTCGAATTATGTTATATATAACTAGTTATATAACATATAAGTTATATAACCATTATATATAACTAGTTTTTAACACATTGTGTGCGGGTACATTTCACAGCGGAATTGTACCGGGAGCGGGCGTTTTGAGCGTAAATTTAGTTATTCAGCTAAATCTCAAAGGATTGAAAAATATTTAATTTTTAAACTACCTTTTATTATTTTATATTGAAATACATATACAAATATATAAATAGCAACTATAAGATTTTTGTAAACAAAAAATTATTTTTTAGTGGATAAAATTATGATAGTTTCGTAAATATGAAAAATCAAAAAGAAATAGTAGTTTATAGTTTTAATTTTTTCGAATTATGTTATATATAAGTAGTTATATAACATATAAGTTATATAACTAGTTATATATAACTAGTTTTTAACACATTGTGAGCGGGTACATTTCACAGCGGAATTGTACCGGGAGCGGTAAAAATCAGAAAAAGGCTTAAAAATATTTAATAATGATAAAACGCTTTAAATAGACTTTCAGAATTTTTTCATCGTCGAGGACAGAACCGTGTACCCTAGGAATACGATGCTTGAAAATATCCATTCAACAGATCAAGTTTCAAGTAATAATTTTGGTATGTATAAATAATTCTGGTAGATTGGTTTAGTAGATTTTTCGATTTATTATTTCTTAGGCATTAAAAGAAAAATTTTAATCGTTCAACTTTTACTGTATTCATAATATCTGTATAAACTTAAGAATAGTTTTTTCCGAATCGGATAAGAAAGGAGAAGAAAAAATCCTCATTAGGAAAAACGATAGTCGGAACAGCTCTGTAGTAATTCTTCCTTACAAAAAAAAAAAAAAAAAAAACAAAAAAAAAAAAAAAAAAAAAATCGGACCCTCTCGTACGTCAGCAGCGGTTTTGGAGCAGCTTCGGATAGCTGTTCTGATGGCCATGTCTTCAGTAGCATTGCTGCTGTATGGACTTTAGGTCTTGGAATACTTTAGACTTGAGAATACGTCTTACAAAATGCTTAGAGCTATTATGAAATAATGTAATAAAATAAAAATTATTATATAAAGTTAGTGTTAAATAATTATATTTCAATTATTTCAATTATACAATGAAATTTTTAAATTACATGCAAAATAAATATAAAGACAGTTTTCAATGTTATAATGTAAGAGAAGTAAGTAGAACTATCTCAAATTAGTGTAATAACACACAGTAAATTAAATTTAAATATAGCCTCTACACTATGACTTTTTGATTACCACTTCCTGATGGTGACCTTGGACGATGGTTTGCGGGTTGCATCCACACACTGGGCCACTATATGAGCCGAGAGTGAGGATTCGTCCATGAGGTCTACTGCGCACTTTTGTTGAGCATCTGCCTGATTTTGATCTTACGAGAGAAACCGCTTCCGAAGCCATCGTCCGCCAAGGCTATTTTATCATCTGCCACCGTGGACCTCGATAAGCCATGCCCCCTCCAGACGGTGGTAATGGCTTGCAGTGGACCATAGTGTGGAGGGGCCTTTACATCCACGCACTGGGCCATCTTATCGCCTGCCATCGTCGAACTCAATAAGCCATACCCCCACCATACGGTGGTAATGGCTTGCAGTGGACCATAGTGTGGAGGGGCCTTAAAACTCATGCGATCAACTACTAAAAGAATAAACTAACAGTTGCAGTTAAGATTTAAGGTAATTATATTTGAGGAAAAGAAAACATTTGATTTAAGAGCTATTAATCAAGATAAATATTAAACACATATTTGTGTACAGCTGTAAAAAAATTTAAAGAGTCTTCAAGGACTTGTCTACAAATTGAAAGTACTAATAAATTTACTAAAATAAAAGATTTTTTAATTTAGTTTTCTTCATAAGATACTGTACCATTCGGATATACAAAAATATAAATATCAAACCTTTCACTAATGTTTGTCAACTTGAAAATCTACAATCTCCTTAAACCTTGGATATTTATCAAAATATCGCAGTTGAATCATTCGATGGTTACAATATACCCTCTATGATTCAAATAACATAAAAAAAAACATAACGTAACAGAAAGAAAACATGCCGTGAGTGTCGCCATTTTGCTATTCCAAACAATGTCACGTGCTGTAAGTAAACATAGAAAAATGTGTCCAACCTGATGGAACATTGGAACCGTTTGTATGTATATTTCTTCCATTGTGTTTGGTCAATATATTTCAGGAAAAGGTCTTTGTCCTGTGTACTTACAAACTTTGTTATACTTTCATTCTTTCGAAAGCTATTTTTGCTCTCGAACAAACAGAAAAGATTTTGCAATGACGTTCAAAACAGGAAATTGAAATGGTACCTAAATACAATTTTTTGAACAATTACACAGTTATTACATGTAAATTTATACATTTGAGGTCCTTATTGAATCTGATCAGCAATTTTAAGCGTTCATGTGTAGTTATTATTTTAATTTCTAATTCAATATACATCAATACATCTGATAGTTTTTCTCAAATGATAATTTTCAAACTATCCCAAAAAAATCTTATATTACGTAAAATACTTTTTATGTCATTACCAAACAATTTGAATATAAAAAAAATTCACACTTCTGGAATTTTAGAACCATTATTATTTTAATCATAATTAAATCTCTTAAAATATCCTTAATTTCATTTCTCAGTTAGTTTGAAATATCTTTAATTTAATATATCACTCAATTTGAAATATTTAGAATATAATACCTCAATCAATTTGAAATAAATTTTTAATATAATATATATCAATCAATTTTATCTCTAATTTAGTTACTCAGAATATCTTTATTTGCCTACTTTTAGTAACTCAATATCTTATTTAACGTCTCATTTAATATCTCAATATATTTAAATAAATTTTTTCCTTAATTGAATTTTCTCAGAGATATATATTTTTCAGATTATCACTGAAATATCTTGCTATACATGATTATTTAAATTCCATCTTTATGAATTTCGACAAAAAGCCCGCCGCGAAAAGGTCAAGGGATGATGTGATAGCAATTTATCCTAAACTCCTTCTCACTTTCTGTGATAAGATGAAATCGTTGGCTGTCTGAATATTAATGAGAAGAGAAAGAAGGCAATGAAAACATATTTATTGCGTATAGAAGTGAAGTAAAAGAAATATATTCCAGTAAAAAGCTATAAAGTTGAGTATGCATTGCCGGTAAGAGTGTTTACATTTGTATCTCTGGCTAAGGATGGAGGAAAAACTGATTACTTGCTGCCATCCGTTAGATTAGGATAATAGCGAAGTAGGAACACCATTAAAATAGTAATGCATATCCATTAATTATTATTATCATCATTCCGTTTGTTTGTTATTGTTGATAAGCTTTGCATTTAATTAAGTTGGGGAGTGCAGAAGCAGAGCAATTAACATAATTGCCGTCAGGGATGAAAGAAATCGTAGGGCTTAGTCCAAAGGGTAACGGCAGAGAGGTCATTACAATCTTCAGTGGAAAGGAAAAATCATTCCAAAGAGCCATGAAAATTCTACAAGGTATTTTTTAACATCTTCGTAAAAGAACACTAGGCATCAATGAGTTAAAGATGTTAATCTAAATAGTAAGTACTTTAAAAAACCAATAGTAACCTCACATTAATCCTCTTTGTACCATATACGTTCTTTTAGGTAGATAAATGAATAATTTACATCTTAGAAGTTTTACGTTCTCATATGAATATGTGAAATCACGATTTACATGTAAACAGTTACCCCAGCAAAGTTATTTGATAGCATTAATATAAGAACGACCGTAGTGTCATTTTGACCACAAAGATACTTTCAGAATCGACTATTCTTCAAATGACTAGCATAGAGCCCGTCATATGACGTGATCAGTAAAATTTTTAATTTTCCAGAATTGTAAAAAACCCTATAAGGCAGGGTTTTTTTTTTTAATATTTAAGTTTAGTGATAAAACGTATGAAAATAATGGAGAAAATATTTAAATAATTTAAAATAAGAAATGATTAAATGAGAGGGTTAAAGGATTGAAGTCATAATGCTAGAAAAAAATTGTTATTTTTATCTATTTATTATGTTATAAATTGGTAAATTTAATCGCTTGTTCTTAAAATGGGGCTTGATATAATCGCAATACACTCGAAAATGGAACGAGGTGGATTTCGAGCATTTTAAAGAGGACAGTATTTTTCGCTGTGACACGAAGCTTATTCATACCAATTTACTTCAGAATCGGATCTATAGTTTAGAAAAAGATAAACTTTACTCGCTTTGAATTTTTCAAACCCTTACTCATCAAAAATCCAATATGGATGCTCCTCAATGTAATAGATTAGGTAGATATGTGATAATTTTAAATTGAATCGTCGATTATTTTTTGTTGCAATGGAAAATTTTATCACACATATGTGATAGTTTTAATCGATTATTTTTGTTGAACGATAATTCTCAGCCAAAAAACAAACCATTTTTTTTTACCTGCCTCATAAGGTATTTTACAATTCTGAAAAATTAAAAATTTTACTGATCCCGTCATATGACGGGCTATATGCTAGTAAAAATAATAAAAATTATAAAAAGTTGAAAAAATAGTAAAAATTTATTTTAAAAATAATAAAACAATTTTCGGAATAAAAATTTAAAAGAAAAAGCAGAAAATATTAAATTTATTAGACATTAAAAAAAAATTGGCTGAATCGGGGATAGAACCGTCAACCCCAAAATTATGACGATTAAGTGGGCGGACATTCTACCAAACATACAACGCCTGCTCATTGCGAGTGAACTAATTAGAGTATATGAAGTCAGGTAGTCAAGTAGAAACAGTCCAGAAATTTAAATATTACTCTCCGCTTTTGCCATCCTATCAAGAATGAATTTCGTATAGAATAAGAGGAAGGATAAGGCTTGAAATAATAGCATTAAACGCTCGAAAAGGGGGGATGGGGTGGATTTCGAGCTCGCTTTCAATTTTGCTAATCCTAACTCATGAAAAATCCAATATGGATTCCTGTGTCCATTCCAGGTACAACCGCTTCAGAAATTTGCGGACAGACAACTTAGGCTATTATTATATAGGGGATTATATCAGCTTACACAAGTTTCATGACTTTTATTACATTTTAAATGCATAAAACTGTTTTTTCTTTCAATGTTTTATAAGTCTATAAATTGTTGTGGTCGTTCTGGATAGTTAAAAAACATCGGTAATTCCAATGTTAATTATTATTTTCAATATATCATGATTAAGAAGAAAAAAGTAAATAAACCAGTGCTGATTTATTCCTCATTGAATTCAGTCCTGTTTTTATATGTTTTCTCTCCCTGCCAGGACAAGTAACTGAACTCACAAGGACATTTAACAAAATGAAGACGTCATATAACAACGAGCTTTTTTTTTCTTATTTAAAAGTATTTTCTCTCCCTACCAGGACAAGTAACTAACTGAACTCACAAGGACATTTAACAAAATGAAGACGTCATATAACAACGAGCTTTTTTTTTCTTATTTAAAAGTATTTTCTCTCCCTACCAGGACAAGTAACTAACTGAACTCACAAGGACATTTAACAAAATGTAGACGTCATATAAGAAAGTGTTTTTTTCTCATTTAAAAGTGTTTTCTCTCCCTACCAGGACAAGTAACTAACTGAACTCACAAGGACATTTAACAAAATGAAGACGTCATATAAGAACGTGCTTTTTTTCTCATTTAAAAGTGTTTTCTCTCCCTACCAGGACAAGTAACTAACTGAACTCACAAGAACATTTAACCAAATGAAGACGTCATATAAGAACGTGTTTTTTTCTCATTTAAAAGTGTTTTCTCTCTCTACCAGGACAAGTAACTAACTGAACTCACAAAGACATTTAACAAAATGTAGACGTCATATAAAAACGTGTTTTTTACTCATTTAAAAGTGTTTTCTCTCCCTACCAGGACAAGTAACTAACTGAACACACAAGGACATTTAACAAAATGAAGACGTCATATAAAAACGTGTTTTTTTCTCATTTAAAAGTGTTTTCTCTCTCTACCAGGACAAGTAACTAACTGAACTCACAAGGACATTTAACCAAATGAAGACGTCATATAAGAACGTGCTTTTTTTCTCATTTAAAAGTGTTTTCTCTCCCTACCAGGACAAGTAACTAACTGAACTCACAAGGACATTTAACAAAATGAAGACGTCATATAAGAACGTGCTTTTTTCTCATTTAAAAGTGTTTTCTCTCCCTACCAGGACAAGTAACTAACTGAACTCACAAGGACATTTAACCAAATAAAGACGTCATATAAGAACGTGCTTTTTACAACTGAACACACAAGGACATTTAACAAAATGAAGACGTCATATAAAAACGTGCTTTTTTTTCTCATTTTTTAAAAAATACGCATAGAATAAAAACTGTACAAAATTGAATTATCAATGCGTAAAACACCAAACAAGCTAAAACAAAACAATTCGAAATACATGACATTAAAATCTTTTACAAAAGAATTTATGATTTAAATAGAGAATTTCTTTTATAAAAATGGAACCAACTATAAACATTCTTTACAAATATCCCCAGCGCACTGCCTATTAATTAACTACTTTATTATTTTACTATATATTTAGTTTTATATAGAAACGAACTGGGTATAATGACTACTTCAGTTTAAATAAAAATTCCCAAAAATTAACATAAAATAAAATATTAAATAAATAATTTATAACAATTTTTGATTTGTTCAATTACACTTTAGTTTAGTTTAAATACAAATTCTCAAAAATTAACATAAAAGCAAATATTAAATAAATAATTTGTGACGATTTTTGATTTGTTCAAGTTGATTTTACTTTAATTTGCTTTAGTTTAAATACAAGTTCCCAAAAATTAACATAAAAGTAAATGTTAAATAAACAATTTATGACGATTTTTGATTTGTTCAATTTGATTTTACTTTATTTTACTTTAGTTTGAATACAAGTTTCCAAAAGTTAACATAAAATAAAATATTAAATAAATACTTTATGACAATTTTTTATTTTTCAACTTCACTTTACTTATTTTAGTTTAGTTTAAATACAAACTCCCAAAAATTAACATAAGAGTAAGTATTAAATAAATAAAAATGTATGACGAGTTTTGATTTGTTCAATTTGATTTAATTTTATTTTACTTTAGTTTAAATACAAGTTCCCAAAAATTAACATAAAAGTAAATATTAAATAAATAATTTATGACAACTTTTGATTTGTTCAATTTGATATCAGAGACAAAATATAGATTATGATATAATGTAAAATGTAAACATATTCAAATTAAAATATTAATTAATACAATTAATTTATTTCTTAATAATCAATTTATAAAAATATTAATTTATAAAAATAAAAAAAACAAGATTTAAAAGAACTCTAAATATGAAACGTAAGCATACAAAGAAAAAGTAATACAGATGTAACAAATAATTTTTACAACTTAGCATATTTTAAAAAGTATAATCATGAAAGAATAATTTGTCCAAAATTTTATTTCCAAATAAAAATCTAATTTGGGTGCAGAGCAATCCAGCTGCTGAAAATAATCTCTCAGATACACACTCGTTAGTCAAATTGTCTTTCGATAAGTAAAGTTTCTGACCCGGAATAATTCTATTTTTTTACGTTAAGAGCCGTTGTAGATATCAGAGGGCAGTTTTTCAGTGGGTCACTCCCAGTTCCCTTAAGGTATCCGTCTATGTTAAAAACGTCATTTTTTGCCAAAAATCATATATTTTTTTAATTTCTCTATTGTAAAATCTCAACTTTTAGGCTTCTAAATCTGATTTTGTTTTGTCTCTACGGCATTTTAAAGGAAAGTTACAGCTGTTTAAACATCAGTGACAGCTGTCAAAACAAAACGGAAGTAGCGACTTCGGAACCGGAAGTTGTGAATTTAAAGCCTTTTAAAGAGCATTTTTTTGGACAAAACTTTTTAAATTTTCATGAAGATTAGTTTAAACATTTTTCTAGTATTTTTTAATAATTAGCAACTTGGCAATTAGAAAGTTTTGAAGCAAGAAAGTGTGGGGAATTTTAAACATGTATTTTAATTTTTTAATAGTTAAAGTTGCTTTCATAAACTTCAAATGCGTTTTTCTCAGAACGGTATTTTTAATAAAATGTTGAAACTTGAAATGTGATTTCTCAAAAGTTCTTAAAATATTTTGTTGAAAATTATTATGAATGCTTTTGATAGTATTTACTAGTAAATGACCTAAAAGCTTTAAATTTGGATAATTTTTAATGATGTTACACTCATAGTTAGATATAAAGGTAATGAAAAATTCGTTAAAAATTCAATGTGTATGATTTTGAAGGACCAAAATTTTTTACCAAATGTAAATTAAGCAAAGATTTTAGGTGATTCACTAGTCTAGCGTATAAGAAATGTGTTGCGTCAAGAAATATTGAAATAATTTAATTTATTAAAAAATTAAACCTTTCGAAAAAACCCGATTTTTTAACTAAATTTTCTTTATTTATTAGAAATTTTATGAAAACTTCTCCAGGAATAAATTTTTTAAATGCAATTCTCTATGATAATATAAAAAATAAATCTAAAATTGTAAAAACATGAACTAGTTTCTATTTTTAAAGAAAACAAGTAAGCGGGTACCTTAAATTAATGGCCTGGCTTAAGATTCCCCATTTTGGGAAGGAATTGTTTGACCGTTTTTTTTTTTTGTTCCTCTTCCCATTCTCAAGAGGTCTGAGTGATAACCATAGTAGGTGACATATTGCTTTTCGATGTGTGAAAATTTTTCAGGAAATGTGACTTGTTTAAATAAAATAAATAGTCAGCAAATAAGCAATATATAAGATTCATTCTTTGTGAGCGGCAGATGAATGATTCCTTATATTGAAAATCTACATGATATAAATCTCGTGATTTTTAGTAAGCAGCTCTGTTAGAAATTAATACCACTACAGATCTTAAAATGAGCCACGGTAATACAGTCGGAAAAGGTATAGATCTCGTAATTGGATAATTGTGGGTTCATGACTAGAGACAGCCAAAGATCTGCTATATTTCTTATTAACTGCTGCTGAGGTACTTAAAAATAGGTTTTGTAGTCGAAATGTCCGTCCAATTTCCCAAACGACACCTCTGTAGGTGTCAGGCCAACTCTTGTGGGATTCTGCTTGGATGCTGCTTCTAAATTACGAGAAACCACTTGTGTTTATTTGCATACCCTTAGGAAATAATGTTGGCTGCCTATGTGGAGCTCTTATAATTAAATAGTTAACAAAAATCCGAGCACTGAAGAGGTAAATGGTTAATAGGTGTTATAAAATTGAAATAAAATAAAATCAGTGAAAAAGAGTGAAAAAAAAGGAGGAGTGGGAGAAAAGGGGAGGTATAGAGTGAAGGTGGGAGAAGAGATGAAAAAGGAGGGCGAGGGAGAAAGAAAAGGAGAAGGATGGGGAGGAGAGAGAAAGAAAGGGGAAGAAGGAGAGCAGGAAAGAAGAGTAGGGAGAGAGTGGGAGAAAGAAAAGGAGACGGAAATGTAGGAGAGAGAGGAAGAAGGAGGAAGAAGAGCATGAAAGAAAATGAGAGAAGAGATAGAGGGAGGAAGATATATGGGACAGAGAAAAAGAGAGGAAGGCAGAAAAAGGAAAGAGAGGTAGGGAAAGATAGTGAGAAGAGAGAGAGAGAGAAGGAGGGAGTGAAGACGTGAGAAAGAAAGGAAAAAGGTAGGGTAGGAGAGAGAGAAAGGGAGAGAGAGATGGAGAGAGAGAGAGAAAGAATAAGAATTCAGAATATAGGTTTTTATTTGAGTTTTATTGCTAAAACTTATTTTTAATTTACCGGTGTATTTTACAACTTACCAGTAAACCTGTCAGCTGATTTACCAGTATGTATCACAATGCCCTAATGCTAAGATAAAACACTTTCGATGTAGAATCATCTATTCGTCCTAATTATCAGCAAAAGCAGAAAAATTTATCGTTATCACCATTCGCCGCACAAGGTTTTAACTTATCGAAACAGAGATATAAGAGGTGTCATTTGGTGATAACATGCTAAAAGAGTAGACGTGAATGTTTAAGATAAATTCTTTCATTTGGTAGTGAATGTTGCATTAAATACCACCTAAAGATGTCTAGAATCAGATTACTTCAAGTACTTCAATTACAGGATAAAAGTAAGATTCGTTTTTCGTTCAAAGCTTTTTTAAATGATTTCTATCAAGGACGAATATTTATTAAACTTGTAAAACATTAATCCATTAACATATCTCCATACAATTTTATATAAATAGGTTGATAATTGACCTAGTTTCAGGCTTATTCTGTAAGGGAATGAAAAAGCCTATAATCTTGAGATTTTCTACTTTTTTCAGGGAAATTCCATTTGTACCTAAATAATATATTAGTGATGATTTGTCATTTTGAAAATCATGTGTGATTTATTTGTTATCATGCGTAGACACAGTACTATAAAGTAAATTAGATAGAGAGATATTTTTCATGATTTCAGACGATGCAATGGTCGAAAAAGTAAAGTTATATGTGAAGCTCAAAAGAGGATAAAATATCGATTCCAATGGCAAAATTATAAACAGTAGCAGGTGCTCGAAAATTTGGTAAATTGTTTACAAGGTTTATACCTCGTTTTTAGAAAACATAAAAACTCTACAAACCATTTTTTTTACCAGTTTGTAAAACGTAACAAGAAGCATTAATGAGTTAAGGGCACTAGAGAACTTGAATCAAAGAATATAGACAGAGGAAGAAGGGAAAGTGCCATAGACATAATGTAAATATGCAAGAAAAAGATTGACCTCCAATAAATTACAAAACAAACTTACAAAATATATGTGTAATTGTTGTTATTGTTATTGATCCCTAGTTGGCATGACTAAAATCAAACTAACTCCATAATGTTGTCAAATGAAACACCTTGGTTTGTTCACTCATACACAAAATACTAGTCAAAAGTACGTGTCTTAATCTAACCTTTGGCCAGGCCGACTTCTCAACTCCATAAAATAGTCAGCTTCTAATTGGGTAAGGGAAATTTATCCCAACGAATTTAATAATACAAGTTCTTACTTAAGCGGTTCATTTTAACTTGTTTGTTGCTTGAGAAGTCGATCTGCGTAATGAGGTGTGCAAAATAACTTCGCTTTATGAGGTTCTGCTCGTGCCTGGTTCTGGGTTAGCCTAAGTTTTAGTAAGGTTCAAATGTATTCATTTTTGTAATCATTTTCAATGTTTTTTCTTTTACTAGTAGTAATATTGTTTAACAGTTTCAGTTACCAGTTTAAAGGATTCTATACCATGTTTATTTGCCTTAAAACTCTTCTTTGTATGTTTTAAGTAAATTAAACGTTAGTTTTATTTTTAAAAGTTTGTTTATGTTCATTTACATTTAAAACACATTGCTGATACTCTGCAAAGATAACTTTTACAATTCCATTTTTTACAATTTAAGTTTGTTTAAGAAGTCTGTTTAATTTTTAGTTTGACTAAATTATATTGACTATCACATAAGTCCAAAAACTTCTAAAAAATCTAAAAACCGTAGGGGTTTGGAAAACACTTAATCCAAATTAAAATCGACGTAAAATGAAATATGATTAGGCGAAGCCTTGGCAGACTTACACTTAATGCGTCTTGAAAACGTTCTGTTCCTGCTCAAAGGAGAGAAACCTCAAGTGCCCACTGGCAAAAAGTGAGAGACATGTCTGCTAACTTCTATTACCCTTGTAAAGAAAAGCACCACCAGGGCTTCTCCTAGAACAGTGGTGCGCAAACTTTTTTTGACTGCAACTCCTTTTGTAGAGAGAAAAATTTGGCGACCCCTAGAGGTAAATGTTCACAAATGCAATGTATATTTCTCGCATTTCTTTCGTTTCATTGAATAAAAATATCATCATATTTGACTCATATTAATTTTATTTATAATTTTAAGAAAATACTTTTTGTATAACACAAAAATCAGTAAATTGCCCTTTAATGAGATGTATGTGGCTGCAAGTTTCTAATTATCTCATCGATGTTTGGATGTATGTTGCTAATTGCAATTCGCATATCATCTTCAGGGTTTAAACGCGAGCGGTATTTAGTTTTTATTGAAACTAGTTTGCTAAATCCAGTTTCACATAAATACGTTGATGCAAATTGTATTAACACTCTGATGGCATTCTTGCATAAAACGGGATATTGTTTTTCCGCGGATAGCCAAAATTTTTGGCAAGGTTGAGTCTTAAATTGATTTCGGAGAGTATAATCACTAATTAGATCTATCAATTGCTCTTTCTCACTAATTTGAAGAGTTGAACTGCATATGTCAAAGGAAAATGGATCACGAATCCAACCAAGATCGTTTTCAGGAAAATCCTCGAATCTTCTCGAAAAATTTTTCTTTAACTTTTCAGTGACGGCGCTTCACTCTTTATATGTACACTATATGGTATGCAGCATTCAGGGACAATGCATTTCATAAAAAATTGACGACCCCAAAAAAACATCTGGCGACCCCCACAGGGGTCGCGACCCCTAGTTTGCGCACCACTGTCCTAGAATACCAATGATGATCCGGAGAGAATTTCCACAGGTCCCTATTCAATTTCTTTTGCTCCGAAAAAACCTCGCTAAAGGTGGTAAAGGTTCCATTTATTTCATTTCCACCCGTTCAAGGGTTAAGAAACATACATTTCAGTTACCTTTTCGAAAACAGAAAATAATTTAGATTTTTGATCAAATTCTGTCATTTCAAATCAGAAAATGTCATGCTGCTTGATCCTAAAGGACTATTTCATAAAGGATTTCAGATTAAAATTATTTACGGTCTGTTCCATAAGAGCATGTCGTTCATAATTTCGTCAATAGATAGCGCGCAGATACCGGCTTAATTGCACGTGTTCTTCAAACATTAGAGAAGAATAATTTATGTTTATATTCTTCATTCGATTTGTTTTGCTGTGTTTAAATCAACAATTCCAAAATGAGTGCGGCGTATGAGAGGTTTTGAGGCAGTGTTTCTGTGTAACCATCCAAAAGGACCAAAAATGTCTTGTGCAGATGCAGCCCGGTTCATGAGAAAGTCGGTGTCGTTCGTCAAGAAGTGGGTAGCACGTTATAAAGCGGTACAAAATGTTGACGACCTACCGGAACGAGGTAAACGCCGCTCGACATCAAAATCGAATGATAAAGTGATTCTTGTATAATCGATAATAATGGGAACTGGACAAATTATTAGGTGAAATGCATTCCAGTTTAACATGTATACTACACGGTACAAATTGATTTTTAACTAATTCGTCAGTATTTTCAGAGAAATAGATGACACTCTCTTATGGAACAGACTGTATAAGTAAAATTTATCAATCTTTTACTTTCAGAGAAAGGGAAAAATCTCACACTGGAAGAGAACCTGATCCGCTGCTATAACGAGAATAAGTACGTCGATGTAGTATTAAAGGTGGAAGACAGAATATTTCGGGCTCATAAAAGTATACTGTTCTTCCATAGTCCTGTTTTAAAAAAGTCTTTGCCCAACAAAGATATCTCTTCTACAACATACGCCGTAAAAGGAATAAAACCTAAAGGATTCGAAATCTTACTAAGGTAGTATATTTTATAATTCTTGTACTTACATTCTTGTACATGAGAGCTGAATTTGGTCATAGTGTTCCGAAACAACCAATCAACCTACATTATTGTTAAACCTACTGCAGTGGAATCCGCTTAATTTAATTTATATATATTTTGAAATTAAAAAGTTTGTTAGTTTGTGTGTTTGTTTTACATATCCACACGGTTTTGACTAAATGAATTCAACGTGATTCTAAATTGCATTACAGCATCGGGAGACTCTAGAGGAGTATGACGATAAATAAATTCATTGAAAGTGATAACCAGATAATTCAGCCAAAAAAACAAACCATTTTTTACCTGCCTCAATGGGTACTTAACAGTTCTGGAATATTAAAAATTTTTCTAATCCCGTCATATGATGGGCTATATGCTAGTTAGAGAAGAATGCTTTATGATTATATTCTTTATTCGATTTGTTTTGCTGTGTTTAAATCAACAATTCCAAAATGAGTGCAGCGTATGCGAGCCGTTTTGAGGCAGTGTTTCTGTGTAACCATCCAAAAGGACCAAAAATGTCTTGTGAAGCTGCAGCCCGGTACATGAGGAAGTCGGAGTCGTCCGTCAAGAAGTGGGTAGCACGTTATAAAGCGGTACAAAATGTCGGCGACCTACCGAAACTGGGTAAACGCCGCTCGACATCAAAATCGAATGATAAAGTGACTCTTGTATAATCGATAATAACTGGACAACTTATTAGGAACTTATTAGGGAACAGGACAACTTATTAGGAGAAATGCATTTCAGTTTAATATGTATACTACACGGTACATATGTATTTTTAACTAATTCGTCAGTATTTTCAGAGAAATAGACGACACTCTCTTATGGAACAGACTGTATAAGTAAAATTTATCAATCTTTTACTTTCAGAGAAAGGGAAAAATCTCACACTGGAAGAGAACCTGATCCGCTGCTATAACGAGAATAAGTACGTCGATGTAGTATTAAAGGTGGAAGACAGAATATTTCGGGCTCATAAAAGTATACTGTTCTTCCATAGTCCTGTTTTAAAAAAGTCTTTGCCCAACAAAGATATCTCTTCTACAACATACGCCGTAAAAGGAATAAAACCTAAAGGATTCGAAATCTTACTAAGGTAGTATATTTTATAATTCTTGTACTTACATTCTTGTACATGAGAGCTGAATTTGGTTATAGCGTTCTGAACAAACCAATCAACCGTACATTATTATAAGAACTATATATATATATATATATAATATATATATATATATATATAATATATATACATATATATATATATATATATATATATATATATAATATTGTAATATGTACATTAAAAATATAATAATAATGATGTAATTATTAAGAAATATTAATACAGTGGACTCTGCTTAATGCAATCAGTTTGGAGCACCGCCATTTTGATAACAATAACCGATTGATATCAATAAACGATATATAAAATTAGATAAATTTACCCCCCCCCCCTTTAATTCAGACTTACTACATTTCAAAATATAGTGGAAAAACTCACTTTATATTTATGTACTGTATATTATCCTAAAAGACATAAAAATTGTTTACATAATAAAAATAATTGATTAATTGTTGACTGTCTACAATTCTTTCTAAGAAGCTCATTGATAAATCTTTCGTAATCGTAATGTTTTTTAAAGTCATCGGAGCGGTGTTGTACTGCACGTTTCGAAACTTTCATTGCAATTCAGAAGCTGAAAAATATTTAACTCCGTTGCTGCATTGAGCTGACTCATATTTGGCAACCTGTCAAACGATTTAAAATTTCGATATTTAATTTTAATGTTAAATCATTTCGCTTTCTGGCTTTCATATCGTCAAGTAGTAAAAATAATTGATCAATTGTTGACTGTCTACAATTCTTTCTAAGAAGCTGATTGATAAATAGTTCGTAATTATATTGCTTTTAAAGTCATCGGAGAGGTGTTGAACTCCACGTCTCAACACATTCAATGCAATTCAGAAGCTGAGAAATGTTTAACTGCACTGCAGCATTGTGTTGACTCATTTTTCGTAACCTGTCATAACGATTAAAAATTATCATAACGAAATAAAATGCATACTAAATTTCAAAACAAAATGAAAAAAACACACCTTATATTTATGTACTGTATATATTATCCTTTGAAAAATAAGAATTGTATGCATAATTAAAGAAATTGATCAATTGTTGACTGTCTACAATTTTTTCTAAGAAGCTTATTGATAAATTGTTCGTAATCATAATCAACCTGTCATATCGATTTAAAATTTCGATCTTTTGTTTTAATGTTAAATCATTTCGCTTTCTGGCTTCCATATCGACAAGCTGCATGTAAGCGAGCAAGGCATAAAATGTGAATACGCTCCTTCTCAGTTCCGATAATAATGTGTTGCCTTCTGATTATCTGGCAACCATCGACCACCAGAAGGGTGTGAGTATTTCTGAAACATTCCAGGAACTTGTAAAACTCCACTCTTTTGTTCATTCTCCATTTCCCTAGTTTGAAGAGGAGAATTCTTGGAAATTCAAACAGAGAAGGGAAAAAAAGAATAGGCTCCTTCTGAATATATTGTGAATATTTCTTTGCCAGTTAAAATGAGATTCGAAAATTGATAACATTAACCGATGTAATGATCACATAAATCGATCATTTTAACATACAAGTGAATAGAGAAAATCGGGACCAAGTGAATTCGATAACAATAACCGATTGATTATGTTAACAGCGATCACATTAAGCGGAGTCCACTGTATAAGTTATTAATAAAATATTACCTCAATGCATAGATGAATTTTTATTGATAAGATTTCGCTGCTTATTCAACATCTGTTGTTATGAATTTCTTCTATCGATTCACGACAAATATCGAAAGGCATTATCATATGTCAACCCGTATGCTTTAAAAAAGTAACGGTTTTAGTTTAGGATTTCTTTTCACCATTAATGAATGCTGAGTTTAGTGCCCTAACCATTCGGCCATCCTTCGACAAAATGCACATGCAATGGCGATAAGTAGAAAAATTTAATAATTTTGTTAAAGTGATAAAATGACTAAAAATATATCGAGATGAAATAAACCTATTTTTTTTGTTCATTCCGGTGCGAAGCCCTTATATAACATCAAGATATAATATATATATATATATATATATATATATATATATATATATATACATACATATATATACATACATACATATACATACATACATATACATACATACATATACATACACACATATACATACACACATATATATACACACATATATATACACACACACATATATATATACACATATATATACACACACACAATATATATATATAAATATATATACACACATATATATATACACATATATATACGCACATATATATATACACACACACACACATATATATATATATACACATATATATACACACATATATATACACACACACACACACATATATATATATATATATATACACACACACACACACACACACACACACACACATATATATATATATATATATATATATATATATATATATATATATATATATATATATATATACAAGATAAGAGTTAACTACTTTGCCAAGACTTTGCCTTATTTCAAAGAGCAGTTCCGAGATGATATTAACGCTCTGTAATCTTGCAGATTGGAAGAGAAAGACTACTTAAATAAAGACAAATACGAATCTCAAACTATCGTAGTTTATTTATATTTTTTATTACAAACGAAATTTTCAACTCAACTGTCCGCAAACATTGTACATCCCTTTTATAGTGGCTTGTACTAGCCAGTCAGCGATCACTACAAGTCACGTGGATGACGTAACTTGAGCTTTATAACTCTATTTTTAGCTATGCAACCGGAAAGAATCCACAGGGGAACATTCGAGAATATTTTCTAGGGTTGCTAGAAAGGAATTGCAGGGAATACAGAATCAGAATCGAGACTTTTATAAATCATTACATATATATTCTCGTAACATTCAAGGCGTAGACTTTAAAAAGAAAAGTAAGGGGGGGGATAAAATATGCCTTGGGTAGGTAAAAAACTTATTTAGAGCGAAAAAATTGAAAACTAAAACTTGTTTAATGCCCGAATAAAATTGGGTTAAGATCACGTAAATAAAACGTCTTTTTCAGAAAGCAGTTTTAGAGTGAAAGTGATTATTTTCATGTGTACTAATTAATTGCATACAGAATATACTGGGTGGCCATAATTAAACTGACAGTGCTCACAGTGTTTTGTAGCGCTATCTATTTGAGAGAATGACGCCACATTTTGTAGGAAGAACAAGACGGGGGACGAAAGATTCCGCGAAAAAACAAATTAGTTCCAAAAGTCACCACTAGGGGAGTATTTAGCGCTGTGTAATAGAAAATAGAGTGTTAACAAATCCAAATCAATACGGAAATTAATTTCTTAACTGTGCCAATGGATGTAAAGTGAAATTTGAATAATGAACTTCTTCAGCTCAGCGTACGTGATATTACAGATCACGAGACTTTATCGGTGTTTATGTAGATTTTACGCTTTTTTAAAAGTGTTGCCTTATTGCACTGGAACTAAATGAGAAAATGGGTGTAATAAAAGGTAATTTTATTCCGTATTAATTTGCATTTGCTAACACTCTATTTTCTGTTACACAGTGCCAAATATTCCCTTAGCGGTGACTTTTGGAACTAATTTGTTTTTTTTGCGGAATCTTTCGTCCCCCGTCTTGTTCTTCCTACAAATGTGGATTCTTCCATTCTCGCAAATAGATCGCGCTATCGAATACTGAGATTAATGTCAGTTTAATTATGGCCACCCGGTATGTATATATACATATATTACTTTTGGTATTATAGATATTTGTACACATCCGAAGTGTCCAATGAAGTAGAGTCAGGCGATTTGGTAGAAGCCTGTTACGCAGCCCAACTGCTGCAAATGGAGAAGATCCGTGAGAAATTACATTACCATATCATGTGCAGACCAAGACCGGGTAAGAAGTATTCCGGAAAAACTATCGCTGAGGTGCAATTCTGGTCACTCCTGGAGAAGTGCGTGTCGCTGGAATTACAAGACCTTCAGGAGAAGCTGCTGAAATTCGCCGAAAGCAACTTAACTTTCGTTTTCGAAAGCGAAAGTTTCGTTGCAGCTGACTTCAAAATTATAAAGCTAGTGTTTGATAGGAAGTGTCTTTCAAGATCCCAGAGTTACATCTTGGAGAGCATAGCACGCTGGGCTGAAGCGAATCAACACTTGGTGTCTTTAGACCAGCACATTAGAGAGTTACTGAACTACATCGACTTCAAAAGTTTGCACCCGAAAGAATTCTACGCCGTTGCATCCAAGTTCGACCGTTTACTATCAAAGAAAGATTCTCTCGACATCCTTATGCACCTGGTCGATCCAACGGTCTGCCCCCTCCCTGAGTGGTACCAGCTCGTCGGCAAAGTGTGGAACATTCCTGTCAATAAAGAAATGCAATTAAAAACTCTCGATGAATTTTGGAATAATTTGAGTTCACCACCAGGGGATTGGAGAAAGAGGGATTTAAAGTCAAAAGAGGATTTAAGTCAAAAAACCAAAGTAGATAATCTCAAGCAGAAGGAAAGCAAATTAAAATCAGATGGTATGTTGAAATTAGTTCTTAGCAAAATATAATCGATATTATTCTTTATAAGTGAAATTTTTACCGTTTATGTCACTGGCAATGTGAATCTTAAAACGATTGTGTGTAAGGTATAGGGGATACCCTTTATAGTTATAGCCAAAGTTATCTGTCCGTCTGTCTTCGAAGTTTTGAAGCGGTTGGACCTGGAATGGTTAAGGGCATCCATATTGGATTCTTGATGAGTTTAGGCTTAGCAAAATTCAAAGCGAGTCTTTAAAATGTTCGAATCCTTTCCCTCCTTTTCGAGCGTTTAATGCCACTATTTCATGCCCTATTTTCCCTGGTTAAGAGCAGGCGATTAAATTTATCACATAATAAATAGGTAAAAATAACATTTTTTAGCATTATGACTTCATTCCTTTAACCATCTCCTTTAATCATTTTAAATTATTTAAATATCGTAGGCATTATTTTAATACGTTTTATCACTGAACTTGGATATTACGTAAATAATTTTCCTTTATTTTAGGCTTAAATAATATATTAGGCAATATGTGATAATTTTAAATTTAATCGTCAATTAATTTTGGCAAATTTTTTTCATAAAAGTTTAGGAGTCTATTTCACGGACTAATAAATATCTAGCTTTTAAGTTATATATCTCTAAAAGAAGATTGTTCGTATGTGTGTTTGTTTTTTTATAAATATCCACATGGTTTGACTGAATGAATTCAATGTTATTCTGAACTGCATTCACAGTATCAGGAGATTTTAGAAGAGTATGAGGATAAACAAATTATTGAGCGGGTACCAGATAATTCTCATCCAAAAAACAAACCATTTTTTTTACTTGCCTCATAGGGTACTTTGCAATTCTGGAAAATTGAAAATTTAACTGATCCTTGTATATGAGGGGTTGGTTGGTTGGTTGGTTGGTTTGGAGCGCTACGGTCTACTTTTTGCAACACGAGGGCTAATGAGACCGGGTCCTACTGCTTAAAGCCGATTCCGAACGGCTACGAACATCCATGCCATAGTGGGATTCGAACCCACGAACTCCGGATCCAGCACCCTAACCAATCGGCCATCGTTCGGCATATGACGGGTTATATACTCAAATATCATGGAAAGTAAAAGAAATAAAAATGTTTCACTCAGTTAAATGTTTTATTACACTTTAGATTTGAAAATAAAACGTCATCTTTTTCAGCTTACACATAATTGTTCAGTTGAAACAAATTAAATAGTATTTTTCGGATTTATCATATTCTGTTTTATTTGTATGTTCTGTGTTATTTATATAATACGTCCCAAAGTAAAGCTTCTGTTATCGTGCTGAAACATTTCATATAGATTGAAAACGTGGAGAACTATGGCTTTCCCATTATTTTTTTTAAATCCCCCATATAATAATAGCCTAAGTTATCTGTCCGTCTGTCTTCGAATTAATGAAGTGGCTGGACCATTAATGGATAATGGCACCCATATGGATACTTGGTGAGTTAGTGTTTGCCATATTCAAAGCGAGTAAAGTTTATTTTCACCTAAACTATCTATCGGATTCTAAAATAAATTGGTGTAAATATGCTTCATATCACAGCAAAAAGTACTGTCTTCTTTAAAGCGTTCGAAATTCACCCCTTTTTGAGCATTTAATGCCATTATTTCAAACTCTTTTCCCCGTTTAAGAGCAATCGATTAAATTTATCAATTTATCACATATCTAAGTAAAACTAACATTTTTTCTAGCATTATGACGTCATTCCTTTAAGCATCTCATTTAATAATTTCTTATTTTAGATTATTTAAATATCATCTGCATTATTTTCATACATTTTATCACTGAACTTAGATATTACTTAAATAATTTTCTTTTATATTTGGCTTAAATAATAGATTAGGTACATATGTGATAATTTTAAATTGAATCATCGATTATTTTTTGCTGCAATGAAAATTTTATCACCGGTATTAACCCACTGAACGGACGCGTCGACGGGGGTTCGACAGCGAATTCCTGTTCGAAAACGGACCTGTCGACCCCTTCTCGTTCGCACTCGTATAACACACTTTTGAGGAAAAAAATATTGCAAAGCGATAATAAATGAAAGAAACTAATTTTGAGTAACGGAACTCCTTTACCTTGCAGGGAAAATAACTTAAAAGTAGCCTGACAACTTTTAAACCGGCAACTCTAGTATGGTACGGTAAGTTCCGTCTGGAATTTACGAAAAGGGTGACTGTTTTGAAAGGGAAAAAGGTGGGGAGGGTGGTCGGTGGATGGGTTAAGAACAAATTCTGTCTACCTCCAGGGTGTAGTGAAAATGATAGTTTCATTCCTTTACTTCCATTAATTAATGTGGCAAAAAATTGGAAAGAACTTAACGATAATTTCGACGTAGCTAAGAAAATTTTGAATTATCTTTCTAAATTAATTCAACGGGGCTCTAAAACTTATTGTTACAATAGTATTTTTGGATTCATCATATTCTGCTTTAGTTGTATAATACATTCAAAGGTAAAGCTTCTGTTAACATACTGCGACATTTCATACAGATTGGAAGCGTAGAAAACTATGGTTTTTCCATTATTTTTTTTTTAAATAGAAGAATAATAAGTTGAAAAATTGACAAGTTGATAAGTTGACAAGCCACGGGACATTTTAAAGAATTTTTAGCAATGTATACTCATTTGTGTTTTTTCTATTTTTCAAATAAGTGTAATGTATTTTCTACTATTTTAAAAACTAAACTTATTTTTAACTTATTTTTAACTATCATTACATCTCTTCTATCATAATTCTAATTTTTTACAATGTACTATTCCATATCATTAAATCTAACGTCATGTTTTATGCATCGTTACATTTCTGTAATCTCGAAAAACCAGTATATTGAACTTTTTTAACCATTCTTCAAGCTATCTAAAATCTAGACAAATATTCGGCAATTATTGCCAAGTTTGGCAACGTATCACTAAAAATCCATGCCCAGAAGGCCAACCAACGCCAGAAACAGTAGGGAAGTCGGTATCCTATCATTTTATAGAACGTAATTTAAACTAGAACGGGCATTTAAATAAATTTAATAAAATAAATAAAATGAATTTTGGAGGAAAGCTTACCAGAATTTTTGAGTATCTGGTATCCACTAAAACTTAATTCAGCCATTTTTAATATGCGTTAATTTTCTAGGCCTCGTATCAGGAACTTTTCTTCAGGAAAGCTTCTGCCAGATGCTTAAGGAAGGTTTGTTCACGGATGTCACTTTGATCGCCAAAAATAACTCTCAAATACCGGCTCACCGCCTCATTTTGGCCCTAGGAAGCGAATTCTTCAAGCGTGTCTTCTACGATGCAACTCCAACATCGAAGACCTTGCATATGGATGAAACGGCAGAAGACGTGAAAGATATGTTGAGGTAAATTTGCAAATTTTAGAAACGAAATTAGTATTTTCAGTTGATAAATAAGTTAGACTATCATGTAACTGAAAGGTTTTAACAGCAGTTCTTGAATTACATACTTCTGAATTGTACAGAAATGTACAGTCTGAAAGTCAAACCATTTGTTGAGATCTTGATATAGGCACAATTATAAAATTTATCTTCTTAGAAAACTTTAATACTAACATTTAGAAACTAAGCTTTTAAAGATTTATTTTTTCTCTGTTTAAAATAATATTACACAAACATACACATGTATGTGTAAATCTGTATGTATATAAATGCATATACACACTCTAAGGAAGAGTCGGGTCTTTATGTAATGTAGCCACCACGCTATGACCAATTGTTCCCCACTTCCTGATGGTGACGTTCAACGATAATTCACGAGTTGCATCCACAAGCTGGGTCACTAAATGAATCGAGCTCGTGGATTCGTCCATAGGGTCTACCGCGCACTTTAATTGCGCATCTGGTTGCCTTTGATCTTTGGAGAAAAACCGCTTCGAAAGCCATCATCCGCCAAGGCTATTTTATGGTCTGCCGCCATCGACCACGATAAACCATACCCCCTCCAGACGGTGGTGATGGCTTGCAGTGGACCATAGTGTGGAGGGGCCTTAAGAAGTCAGGACCAGCAGTAAAGTGTGTCACGTTAGGTAGAGCGAGGATAGACAACAAAACAGACGCTGATTTGAGTTCCAGACCTTTTTATTATTATTTCATCTCATTTAATTTCTCATTAATCTTACACAAATAGCTAATATCACTTCTGCCGTGATTCTATAGTGGGTAACTGAGATTATTTTACTGAAAGAATAGTGTTGATTGAATCAAGGTAACTCCAGGAGTGTCGCGGTATTGAGGCCGGGCTCCAACAGAAAATTGGTCCCTAGAAAAAACGCGTCTGCAAGGTTCTTAAAAATGTTCTTCTCTGTTTCTAAAAGTGACGAAAAATTTTCGATTGCGATCACACGAAAGCGCCCAAAAAACAGGAAGCAAGGGGTTGCTAGAAGCCAAGAACACCTCGGGCTCTCAAGGAGACGTAGGGCTCCCTCGGCTCTAACCAATGATAACCCGAGACAAGGAGCATGGAGGACGAAAACGCTAATCGTAGGGAGGCGCATCCAATGTGGTGAAAAAAGGGTGATGCGGAGCGGAATTTGGCAACACGTCACAACGCGGCACTTTTCAAAAAAAGCGGCTGTCAGCGAAAAACCGTAACATATTGCCTTTAAAGTGTCAGAATATAAGCCGATGGGCTCAAATTATGACCGAAAGGTTTAAAAGGTTAAAAAAGGTTAAAAAGGCCGAAAGGCTGCGGATACAGATGGTTAGACTTGGACGCTCTGTCCGAAATTTAATCCTAGATCGAGGGTGGCTCTGTTTGACGACATAGGCTGTTATCGTGAGAAAACAGAGCTGCACCTGCAAAGGGCAATTTGCGAAAAGAATGAACGCAAAATGTAGGCCCAAAAATACAACACACGAGGGAAATATGTAATGAAGGGGCATGAAAACGGACACATCAAGAGAGGTGTAGAAAAGCCCTACTCCATAGAGGCGAAAGTTTCACCAGGAGGGAAAAGGACGTCACTTCCACCCTGCTGCAGACGAGTAGAGGGGCATTTTCCTATGGAGGTGAAAGCTTGACCAAAAGGGAGAAGATTCCACTCCCGCCCTCGCCAGCTGTAGAGCAGGGAGATACCCGCTCGGAACGAATGAGAAAAGACGTTAGAGTGGAGGGTTGGAACCCGTGCAGGCCACTCTGTACTATTTTGTTCTCGGGATTGTTCAGACAGCTATCGATTATCTTTAAGAATGTATAATTTTCATACATTCATAACTTGTAAATAATAAATGTATAGTCAGTATTTAATCGTTGCAGTTATTTAATTGTCGACAAGACGGTCAGTTAGCGAACCCACAACCCCTGATCCCCTAATTCAGTAAAAATAGGTGAGGAAGAACAGAAAGAAGTGTGCAATCACCGGGGGAGATATAGACGCCGACTCCCATCATTACATATGTATTGCCTCTATACACTTTAACTTTCTTTTCAACTCATTTGTATTTAGGAGAACAATACTTTTCCTTTGACATAACACTTAAACTCCTGGGATCACTGATTTTTCCAACTTGGTTTGCAACCATATTTTATCGCAAATAGACCTTCTCTATACCTAACAACCACCAGATATGCACAAATCTAAGAAAGAATCGATTCCAAATAGTCAAAAGAGATAAATATTCCTATCAATTTTAATTGTATTTTGCAGGTATTTTTACGGAAATGGAAAAACGTCTATCTACGGATTGCCATTAGATTTGATTTTGAGGAAAACCGGCATGGCTATGAAATACCAGTGTTACCCGCTGATGCAAGTCTGCAATAGTGCACTTTCACTAATTACCCTGAGCCCTGGAAATTTTTGGACCCTGGCTGACTGGATGGTTCGAGAATCTCACACGAAGATAAACACCGAAGTCTTAATGAACTACGTAGCAACATCCACGAAGCAGGTCTTCGAAAACCATTCTTTCCTTAAGTCTTCCAAAGATTCTCTAGTGATGGTGTTGAAAAGTGACTATCTGAACATGCCAGAGGACGATATTTTGGAACACGTCTCGAGGTGGATGATGGAAAATTCAAAGCAGTTGCCTACAGATAACTCTAGAAAAGAAATCTTGGGAAATATCAGGTTCGAGTCTTTGGAAGCGGAAAAAGTCTTTGCTTTCTTGAAAAAAAACGAAGGACTCTTGCCAATGCAAGATTCGTTCGCGATTTTAGAGTTCCTTTTCCGGCGGTGCGAAGACGTTCACTTGCCGGCATGGTGCTACAGAGGTGCACTTCGTAGCATCTTTTACAATCCTTCGATGAAAATCGGAACGACCGTCCCAATACCTTGGTCAGGCTCACCTGCAAAGGGCAAAAACTCGTTCAGCTGTAGCTACACGATATCCCTTCGTGACCAGCAACCGAAAAGCGAGATACAGTTCCTTGAGGTGTCGCTGAAAATAAAACGGACAGAAGTCGGACAGTGTGGCTCTGACTGTACATGCAGCATCACCTTATCGTCCGACGATGGAAAAGGACCTCTGATGTTCTCAGACCTTAATATGTCCCGTCCACAGCGATACCTCTTGCCCGTGTCTTTCAGTCTTGATGAATCATATAATAGAAGCATAAAATTAGTCTTGACAGTAAACTCTAGACACTCTCATAAGCTCCATTCAGTTACCCAACAAGTATTGGGGTTCGATAAAGCGGTGTTCAAAGTCATGTCTGCTAAAAATAATAATTTCCTGTGCGATGCGGTAGTGGACGGCTTCACGTCCGAAAACGTCCGAATTCCGCCCCACCTTTTATCCAAAAAGAAAATCGAAGATTTCAAGACGGAAAAATATTTTAAAGTCGTACCAGAGTCAAAGGCTTGATCAAAAGCGTTTAAGTAAAACATTTTGTAACTAAAGCTGAAATAAAATTATTTTTTATTTACTCTGGAGCATGTTTTTTGGTTAACACATTAAATTTGTAATGAGTTCCAGCTGTATAGTGTTTTGTTCAAAGAAAATTCGAAATAATCCGACTTATACAACATAGACAGCATTAATGCGAGTTTCAATAAATGTATAGAAATAAAACAATTTCTAAAGAGGATTATTCAGTTAAGAAAATAAAATAAATTGCATATTTATTTCGTACTTAACTATTTTCTGAAATCATCTTGTTGTCTAAATATAGCACCATTTTTGTTTATGCGGTAAAGCATATTTTTTTGTGAAAAACTTGTCACCCAACCTATCAAAAATGGTTAAAAAAAAGGAAAATATATGTATTAGGAATTCAATGTGATGCTTTTGGCTTATTAATAACTTACTTCATGAGAATTAACTGTAGGAAAAAAGGAGGATATGAGAAAAGTGCTTCGATAGCGGAAAACGAACTCTGCAATAACAACTAAGTTTTATTCAAGATCTAAAATGTTACCTATGAATTGAAATGACCATATTATGCGTAAAAAGAATACAAGTGGAACATTCTTAAAGATGCTCCTTTTAAAGGAATTCATAATAAAGCATTAAAGCAATTCATAAAAGCCTTTACCATTGTTAATATTTTACCATGAAATAACCGTGCATAACAACTAAGTTTTATTGTAAGATCTAAAAGGTTACCTATGAAGAAAAATGACCATATTATGTGTAAAAAGGATACACGTTGAACATTCTAAAAAGTGCTCATTTTGAAGCAACTCATAATTAAAAGCCTTTACAATTGTTAATATTTTACCATGAAATAACCATGAATAACAACTAAGTTTTATTCTATGATCTAAATGGTTACCTATGAATTAAAATGACCATATTATGCGTAAAAATGATACACGTTTAACATTCTCAAAAATGCTCATTTTGAAGCAATTCATAATTGAAAGCCTTTACAATTATTAATATTTCCCCATGAAATACACATGAATAATAACTAAGTTTCATTCTAAGATCTAAAAGGTTAACTATGAATTAAAATGACTATATTATGCGTAAAAAGGATACACGTGGCACATTCTCAAAAATGCTCTTTTTGAAGCAATTCATAATTAAAAGCCTTTACAATTATTAATATTTTATCATGAAATAACCATGAATAACAACTAAGTTTTATTCCAAGATCTAAAAGGTCACCTATGAATTAAAATGACCATACTTTACGTAAAAAAATACAAGTGGAACCTTCTCAAAATGCTCCTTTTGAAGTAATTCATAATGAAAAGCCTTTACAATTATTAATATTTCATCCTGAAATGCACTTGAATAACAACTAAGTTTTATTATAAGGTCTTAAAGGTTACCTATGAATAAAAATGACCATATTATGCGTAAAATGAATACAAGTGGAACATTCTCAAAAATGCTCTTTTTGAAGCAGTCCATAATTAAAAGCATTTATAATTATAAATATTTTACCATGAAATACACATGAATAATAACTAAGTTTATTATAAGATCTAAAAGATTACATATGAATAAAAATGACCATATTATGCTTAAAAATGATACACGTGGAACATTCTCAAAAATGTTCATTTTGAAACAATTCATAATTAAAAGCATTTACAATTATTAATATTTTACCATGAAATACACATGAATAACAACTAAGTTTTATTCTAAGATCTAAAAGGCTACCTATGAATAAAAATAACCATATCATGCGTAAAAAGGGGATACACGTGGTACATTCTCAAAAATGCTATTTTTGAAGTAATTCATAGCTAATAGCCTTTACGATAATTAATATTTCACCTTGAAATACACATGAATGACAACTAAGTTTTATTATAAGATCTAAAAGGTAATCTATGAATAAAAATAACCATATTTTTCGTAAAAAGAATAGAAGTGGAATATTCTGAAAAATGTTCTTTTTGAAGCTGTTCATAATTAAAAGCCTTTACAATTATTAATATTTTATCATGAAATACACATGAATAACAACTAAGTTTTATTCTAAGATCTAAAAGGCTACCTATGAATAAAAATGACCATATTATGCGTAAAAAGGGGATGCACATGGAACATTCTCAAAAATGCTCTTTTTGAAGCAATTCATAATAGCCTTTATGTTTATTAATATTTTACCATGAAATCGTATTTGATTGTGACAATGTTATATTTCCAAGCAGATGGGTAAAATAATTAATTGAAAGTACATTGAAAAAGGGTATTTTTTATATCCACTTTTTATCAGTTACGAACTCAAGCAGGAGATTATTCGGAAAAAGGGAAAATCCCTTTTGATATTATATCTGCTACCAGAACCTTATCAGGGCTGTTTGCTTCAAATTACGTATCCCGTTGGATAGGCATTTCCGAGTTATTGAGAATACTATTTTTATTCCTCTCAAAAGGAAAGAAAAATATCTAAAGTAAACACTGCGACTTCCTTGAATACGTATTGAATTATAATCTTAATTTTTTTCATTGCACAATGTGTCAGCAGAATTAACTTGTACATGTTTCTATAAATGTTCAAAATTAACTTCGCCTGGCGGTGACCGTCAGTGTTAATAACATTTTATGTAGCCTTCAAGGTCCCTCCAAACTATGGTCCTCTGGAAACTATTACCACTATCTGGAGGGGGTATGGCTTATCGTGGTCCATGGTGGCAGATGATAAAATAGCTTTGGCGGACAATGGCTTCGGAGGTGGTTTTTCTCTAAAGATCAAAGGCAGCCAGATGCGCAACTAAAGTGAACAGTAGACCGTATGGAGGAATACATGCGCTTGGCTCATTTAGTGGCCCAGCGTGTGGTTACAACCAGTGAACTATCTTCCAAGGTCACCATCAGGAAGTGGTGAACAATTGTCCATAGTGTGGAGGCTTCATCACACTATGGCCAATTATTATTTATGATATATATCATTTTAATAAGCACTAATATTAAAAAAATCTAACATGTGAGGGGGGGTTCCCCCCTTGTAATAAAAGAAATGCAAAATAAATTTAATAACAGATGAAAATTGGAAAGGGTAGCGCCACAAACATTCTTCAACACTCCTACCTCCCTTAAAAAAACTTTGAAATAATTCTTTTTTTACCAAATAAAAAAAACCCCTCAGATTCGGAATACCGTTGTTCCCTCACACTTGGAGTTTAGAATGAAATGCAAAACCCACCTCACACCTAAGAATATCCTGATATTTTTTAACAATTTCAAAAATAAGAACCGAAATAACTTCAACCGTCATAACTAAATTAACTAAATCCTAGAAAATAAGAACAAATCAAAAATGTTCCAAACCAAGGCATCTTGTTTGATTTAAAATATCCTGATACTTTTTAACCATTTAAAAAATAGTAAGAACTGAAATAACCTCACCCGTCGTAAATAAATTAACTAAATCCCAGAAAAGGGTAAGAACGAAAACAAAATTAATTACTAAATCCCAGAAAATGATCATTTTTTTGGGATTTAGTAAGTAATTTTGAAAAAAAAAAAAAAAAAACAAAAAAAAAAAAAAAAAAAATAACAAAAAAAACCAAAAAAAAAAACAACGAACAACACAACAAAAAAAAGTACAACCTGACCTAGGCGACTGTAAACCAAAAGAGCAGCTAAAA
>CM063500.1:92565532-92568032 GCA_032207245.1 Pardosa pseudoannulata
CCACTATACCGAATAATTGGCAGTAACCGGATATTGCACTTATACGTCAGTACATCCGGCCAAAAATTATACACCCGGAAATAAGATAAATGTAACAAAAAACACAAAATGTGAAACAATGTACAATATGAAACAATGCGTGTAAGTATTATGGAGCATTATGTATTGTTGTATTAAGTATTTTGGAGCATCAGTACATCTGGCAAAAAAAAATTATACACCGAGAAATAAAATAAATATAACAAAAAAATGCAAAATTTTAAACAATATACTATATGAAACAATGCATATAACTTTTATGGAGCATTATGTATTGTTGTATTAAGAAATTTGGAGCATCACTACATCTGACAAAAAAAAAATTATACACCGAGAAATAAGATAAATATAAAAAAAATGCAAAATGTTAAACAATATACTATATGAAACAGAGCATATCAGTATTATGGAGCATTATGTATTGTTGTATTAAGTATTTTGGAGCATCAGTACATCTGGCAAAAATTATACACCGAGAAATAAGATAAATATAACAAAAAGAAAAATGCAAAACAATATAATGTATGAAACAATGCGTGTAAGTATTATGGAGCATTATGTATTGTTGTATTAAGTATTTTGGAGCATCAGTACATCTGGCAAAAAAAAATTATACACCGAGAAATAAAATAAATATAACAAAAAAATGCAAAATGTTAAACAATATACTATATGAAACAATGCATATAACTTTTATGGAGCATTATGTATTGTTGTATTAAGAAATTTGGAGCATCACTACATCTGACAAAAAAAAAATTATACACCGAGAAATAAGATAAATATAACAAAAAAATGCAAAATGTTAAACAATATACTATATGAAACAATGCATATAATACAGGTAACACTTTTCGTGTGCCGAAGTATATATAGTGAAGAAACATTTGCATAAAGATCGAAGACCATCAGTACGGTTACGGTTCACGAGGAAGCCTGTGAAGATTGCGATTTGCGACTGCTATTATGCGTTGTTGTACTGGAGCTAGTACATCTTGCCAAAAATTATCCACCGAGAACAGTATTAACAAAAAAATGCAAAATGTTAAATAATATACTATATGCATAAGTATTATGTATTGCTGTATTAAATATTTTGGAGCATCAGTACATCTGCCAAAAAATTATACACCGAGAAATAAGATATATATAACAAAAAATGCAAAATGTTAAACAATATACTATATGAAACAATGCGTATAAGTATTATGGAGCATTATGTATTGTTGTATTAAGTATTTTGGAGCATCAGTACATCTGGCAAAAATTATACACCGAGAAATAAGATAAATATAACAAAAAAAATGCAAACTGTTAAACAATATACTATATGAAACAATGCGTATAAGTATTATGGAGCATTATGTATTGCTGTATTAAATATTTTGGAGCATCAGTACATCTGCCAAAAAATTATACACCGAGAAATAAGATATATATAACAAAAAATGCAAAATGTTAAACAATATACTATATGAAACAATGCGTATAAGTATTATGGAGCACTATGTATTGTTGTATTAAGTGCTTCGTGTTTCGAGCCACGGGTTGGGCGCCAATCTGTAACACTATAAATCCAGCACAAACTATCTACATTTAAGAATTACGTTTAATTATTAAAATATTTACACATATTTACAGGTTTACTTAATATTTAACATTACTAAAAATGCAGAGAGCAGGAGGCCCTCGCACACACCAGCACAACACCTAACGGAAAACTAACAGTCTGTCCTTTTTCCACTGAAACAAAAGGTGCGCGCGCAGATGGCCGCTGCGCGCTGCCACAAGCATTATATATTGTTGTATTAAGAAATTTGGAGCATCAGTACATCTGCCAAAAAATTATACACCGAGAAATAAGATAAATATAACAAAAATGCAAAATGTTAAACAATATAATGTATGAAACAATGCGTGTAAGTATTATGGAGCATTATGTATTGCTGTATTAAATATTTTGGAGCATCAGTACATCTGCCAAAAAATTATACACCGAGAAATAAGATAAATATAACAAAAAGGCAAAATGCAAAACAATATACTATATGAAACAATGCGTATATGCATTTTGGAGCATTATGTATTTATGTAAATTTAGGTTATTTATACATCGTTACAAAAAAAATCATAAATAATATATCATAATAATAACAAAAATAAATAAAATAATAATATATCATAATCATAAATCATTTGTCTGTACAAAGTGTTTTTGCATAAGACAAAACTTACTTTTTTTAGGATAGAAAATAAGGACAATTTATAAAAAAGTATGAATATGTCTAGAAATTATTTCATACACAAACATAAAATGTTAAGAAATAAGGTAAAAATTATAAAAAATGCTTTTTATTCAGATTTGTTTTTTCTAATTAAATAAATGTTAAATTAAGATATTGAGTACTGAAACTGAAATAAAGAAAAAAAATAAAATAAATTACAGTCAAAATAGTTGACT
>CM063500.1:92573032-92590532 GCA_032207245.1 Pardosa pseudoannulata
ATCACGACTTGTCATGTATATACAGTGGACTCCGTTTAATGTGATAGCGGTTAATGTTATCAATCGCTTAGTGATATCGAAATCACTTAGTCACTATTTTCTCTATTCATTTGTGTGTTAAAATTATCGCTTTATATGATCGTTACATTGGTTAATGTTATCAGTTTTCGGACCTCATTTTAACTGGCAAAGGAATATTCACAATGTATTCAGAAGGAACCCATTCTTTTCTTTCCCTTCGTTCTTGTTTTAATTTCCGAGAATTCTCCCTCTTCCACCTAGGGAAAAGGAGAAAAAACAAAGGAGTGGGAATTTACACGTTCCTGGAATTTTTCAGAAATACGCACACCCTGCTGGTGGTCAATGGTTGTCAGATAAGCAGAAGGCAACAAATTGTATTCGGAACTGAGAAGGAGCATATTCACATTTTATGCCTTGCTCGCTTACATGCAGTTTGTCGATATGGAAGCCAGAAAGCGAAATGATTTAACATTAAAACTAAATATCGAAATTTTAAATCGTTATGACAGGTTACCAAATATGAGTCAGCGCAATGCTGCAGCGCAGTTAAACATTTCTCAGCTTCTGAATTGCAATGAAAGTGTTGAAACGTGGAGTACAACACCACTTCGATTACTTTAAAAAACATTATGATTACGAACGATTTATCAATGAGCTTGTAAGAAAAAATTGTAGGCTGTCAACAATTGATCAATTATTTTTATTATGTAAACAATTTTTATGTCTTAAAGGATAATATATAGCACATAAATATAAAGTCAGTATTTTCATTTTATTTTGAAATGCAGTACGTGTGAATTAAAGGGGGAGGTAAATTTATCTAACTTTGTTTATTGTTATCAATCGATTATTGTTATCAAAATCACGGTGTTCCAAGCTGATCACATTAACCCTCTTACTGCTCATCCCGCGATTTCCACGGGCAATTCAAATGTAGCAAAATTTGCTCATCCCGCGATTTTCGCAGGCATGTGTTTTTCTTCCTTTATTAAGAAGCACATTCTGCCTTTTCACTGTCTAACCAGTTAAATAAATTATACACAGTATTAGAAATTTAATTAGGTAAATAGAATTATATGACTAGAACTATTATAGTTATATTAGATAACAGAATGATAGATAGTATGTTATAAATAGAAACTATATTAAAGTTGAAATTTATTATAAAATAAATGTTTTATGTGATAACATCTGAAATTAGTTTTTCTGAAAGCTTATTTTCTCATGATAAAAGTCAATATAAAAAATCTTTTCTAGAAAAGAACTAGTATTTCAATTCTCCAATATATATATATATATATATATATATATATATATATATATATATATATATATACATATATATATACATCACATATATATACATATATATATACATATATATATATATATATATATATATATATATATATATATATATATATATATATATATATATACATATATACATATATATACATACATATATACATACATATATACATACATACATATATATATATGTATATATATATATATATATATATATATATATATATATATATATATATATATATATATATATATATATATATATATATATATATATATATATAATATATATATATATATATATATATATATATATATTATATATATATATAAAGGGGCAACACATCGTCAAATGCATACTTAAACTTAAAAAAAAATGTGTAGGTCGCGCTGTTGTATTTGCCTACTAACACCGCTTGTACAATGTCCTCAACACGTCATAAGTGTCAGTAATTTCCAGAGCAGTATTGTGTGCTGTTGAGTACATTAAACAGAGCTAAATTAATTGGAAAATGCTCAAATTGTTGGCAATTGTATGATGTGTGCTTCGGTAATCCATTTTGAAGGAAAATAACAAATTATTCCGTTGAAAATAGTACAGATCTTGTATTTATCCATTTCAAGATGACTGCAAGCGGTTTTGAATGCCAACAGTTTTTGTACACTGTATACGGCATATTTCCATAATTTTGTCTAACTCCTGTTTTTATGTACATATAAGTAAGTATATATATATATATATATATATATATATATATATATATACCCTTATATACACATGTATGTATATACAATCTGTTTCATAAGAGCGTGCCTTTTATTTCTCTGAAAATACAAATGAATTAGTTAAAAGATACATTTGTAACGTGTAGTATACATATTAAACTGAAATACATTTCACCTAATAAGTTGTCCAGTCTCCATTATCGATTATGCAAGAATTACTTTATCATTGGATTTTGACGTTGAGGGCCGTTTTCCCCGTTCCGGTAGGTCGTCAACATTTTGTACCGCTTTATAAGGTGCTACTCAGTTCTTGACGAACGACTCCGACTTTCTGATGTACCCGGCTGCAGCTGCACAAGACATTTTGGGTCCTTTTTTATTGTTACACAGAAACACTGCCTCGAAACGGCTCGCATACATTTTATAATGGCGGCACTCATTTTGGAATTGTTGATTTAAACAGAGCAAAACAAATCGAATAAAGAATATAACCAATATAAGTGCAATTAAGCCGGTATCTGCGAGCTATCTATTGACAAAGTTATGAGCGACACGCTATTATGGAACAGACTGTATAATTATTTCTGTTTGTGTACGCCTTCGCATTTTGCGTTATATACTCTGAACTTCTATCTGGATCTCATTTCACTAAACCCTTAGTAAAGAGAGAGTAAATAGTCATTAGTAAAAAATTTGGCGTTATATTTTAGGGATTTTATGCCAAGTTGCCGCAACTGCCATGGCCGTTGTAGTAGCGTACGTGGTGTTAAAATGTTTACCATTATGTCGGTTCTCAGAATAATTGTATTAAAACATTGATAAAATTAATATGAGAGTTTGAATTAATTTAATGAAATTAAAGAACTTCTATGAAAACACATTAAAATTCATGAGTATCAAGTGCCCATTAATGTGAAAATCAGTCAGTTATTATTTGCATGTGTATATTCCCCAGATATCGCGCCCAAGAAGACGTTGCAAGAGAACTTCTACCAGATGCTGGAGGAAGGTTTATTCACAGACGTCGTCCTGATCACCAAAGACAATATTAAAATACCTGCTCACAGTCTTATTTTGGCTCTTGGAAGCGAATTCTTTGCGGATGTCTTCTACACTGCAACTCCCACCTCGAAAACTTTATGCATGGACGAAACAGCAAAAGACGTGAAAGACATGTTGAGGTAAACTCTAACTTTCAAAATAAAGGGTAGAGTAATGCCGAGTTATATTGTTTTCTAGCGGTAATGAAATATTTAAACAAAAGTTTCTGTATAATCCACCTTTGAATCCTTTTAAAATATTGTGAAGCCAGAAAATCAAACAAATGGTCATGATATCGGATATTTCTGAGTATTGCAAAAATCTGTTAACTTAAGTTCAATATTAACGAAAGATATTTTTGGATGGTTTTTAACCCCTTGCCTGTTTTGCACGTACACCGCACGTTCGCGGTTGCCGTGCCATTAATGATTTGCCCGTACAGCAGCCCGTACAGGGCAATCTGATTTCTTTGTCGTTCTCATTGTTGTAGCCGTATCTTTTGTATTTTTAATGTCAATATAGTAATATAGATGTCCACAAGATGTTAGTTTTTTTTAGTGTATTCTGTTTGGTTTAAGCACGGACTTTCTGATAGGTTTTGCATTGCTCTGCTAGTCTTTATCTTTGAGTATTTGGGAGACTGAACCAGAGAAACATTTTTGAGGTAATTCTACCTACAGACAAAATCTAAGACCTCCAAACCGGTGCAATGTGTGTTCACTGAGGAAAAATGACAGCGGGAAAAGAATTCGAAAAGAGTCTAGGTATTTTTGTCCGGACTGTAACTTTGGACTATGCCTATTGCCCTCTTTCAAGATTTATCGCACTAAATTTGATCTTTGAAAAAACAGGTACAAGTACTTCTAGTATTTGCATTCGAAAATAATTGTGTAGTAATGATAATGGAAAATATTTGTATTTTTTATCTGCACAACTGTAAACGTAACTTCCCTGTCTGGCGTATATGAGAGAGAAAAGACAATTTCCAGGGAAAATATTACTGTACTTCCCATAGAAAAGTTGTTATACTTGCTTAAAATAATTAGAAATATTACGTTTAATAACATTTTCCAGCTTACAAATGCAACATGAACAAAAATATGCAATAATAAAAAGTGACGGTTTTTTGGGTCGAATTCGTGAAAAAAATGAAACTGTTAAGGGGTTAAAGTTTAATAATATTTACTACTTAATACTTTCTTATATTAGACACTTGCATTCGTAAATAATATGGGTAAATAATGGTTAATAATAGTAATGGCGTGGATGACATACTTTACAGCCATTTGTGTAAATTATTCAGCCATTTGTGTAATTTGAACAGTTTAATACAATTCTGTGACACCACTTTTTCATCAAACAACATTATTTTATCTAAGACAAAATCAATAAAATCTAGATCTAATTGACATATCATATTATTTTCTCCTTCAATGTGCAAGGGAGCCTTAACATTCCAACATTCTCATTAGATATTTCAGATACACGATTTCTTATTATGTGATAGGTTATGATTATATAGTACAATGACTACAATTGTATTTTGCAGGTATTTTTACGGATATGGAACAGGAATTGAAAATGGTTGCTCTCTGGAAGGTATTTTGAAGAAGAATGAAATGGCTCTGAAATACCTATGCTACCCAATGATGAAGGTCTGCAATGAAGCACTCTTCCAGATGACCCTGGATCCAGTATATTTCTGGACACTTACCAACTGGGTTGACCGGCAGTCTCATTTCAAAGTAGACAGTTCAATTCTGATGAGGTACGCCGCGACGTCGACGAAGCAAATATTCGAGCACGATTCTTTCCTCAAGGCTTCCAAAAATTCCTTGGTAATGGTGTTGAAAAGCGATTACCTCAGCATGACTGAGTATGATATTTTGGGACATGTTGCAAGGTGGATAAAGACGAATGCTAGGCAGTTACCTTCTGATAGCTCCAAAAAGAAACTCTTGGAGAATATCCGTTTTGAGTCTTTGGTAGCGGAACAGTTCTTCTCTTTCCTGCAGAAACACGAGGGGATATTGCCAATCCAGGAGGCCTTCGAAGTTCTGGAGTTCCTGTTCCGTAGGAGCGAAGAGAATCCTCTGCCTGCATGGTGCTACCGTGGTCCATACAGTCTGTATCTGTTATATGGTCAGCTTAGCGGTCCAAAAAAATCAGACCATATAAGCGGGGTGACCATATATACGGTACAATACAACCCTATTTTGCATATACCGTAAATTTTTAATTTCAACATTTGAGGACCAACGTTTGACAGCTAAATTGTTGTTTAATGTCGTCCAGGTAATCGAATTTGCTTTGAAGAAAGTAGCCTTTGAAAGATTAGATTTTTCAAAATTTTCCTTCAATTCATTTTTGGCAGCAAATGATAAATTCTTTCTTTTCGAAGCCATAATTAAAAAATGAACGTTCTATTTCGTGACGTATGATACAAATGAAACAAAATTTTCTTTTACTTGTTTCGTCTCAATTTCAACTTAAGGGAGAGGTAACTTCAACCAATAAACAGGCAGATGTCCACCTCTTGTCAGGAGGGCAAGAGAACTGAGAGAGGTGATGTCTACACAAATAGGAAAGGGGGAAAGGGAGGTGAATAAAGACTTAAATTCAGGTCCTCTTCGATTTAACACTAATTTCTAAAAAAAAAAAACGGAAACTCGTTGAAAACATGAAACTCACCATATAACCGGTAACATGAAAAAAAATGACTGTATATGCAGGGTACTTCAACACATTACGTTAGTCGGGGCTTTAGAAAACTGACCACGTAAGCGGGGTGACCTTATAAGCGGGTGACCATATAGCCGGTATTGACTGTATATATATATATATATATATATATATATATATATATATATATATATGTATGTATATGTAATATGTATATATATATATATATATATATATATATATACATATATATATATATATATATATATATATACATATATATATATATACATATATATATATATATATATATATATATATACATATATATATACATATATATATATATATATATATATATACATATATATATATATATATATATATATATATATATATATATATATATATATATATATATATATATATATATATATATATATATATATATATATATACATATATATACACATATATATATATATATATATATACATATATATATATACATACATATATATATATATTTATATATATATATATATATATATATATATATACATATATATATACATATATATAAATATATATATATATATATATATATATATATATATATATATATATATATATATATATATATATATATATATATATATATATATATATATATATACATATATATATACATATATATATATATATATATATATATATATATATATATATATATATATACATATATATATATATATATATACATATATATATATATATATATATATATATATATATATATATATATATATATATATATATATATATATATATATATATATATACATATATATATATATATATAATATATATATATATATATATATATATATATATATATATATACATATACATATATATATATACATACATATATATATATATATATATATATATATATATATATATATATATATATATATATATATATATATATATATATATATATATACATATATATATATATAACACACACACACACACACACATATATATATATATATATATATATATTTATATATATATATATATATATATATATATGAAGAAATAATATACAAATAATAGACAAATGATAAGAATAATTGTGGGGATATAAGTATTTCAAAAAAATGTGGTTTTATAAAACAATAATAGGCTCTCTTAAATGTATTTTAGAAGAAGAAAATAAATTGGGAACGACCGAACAGTTTTTGTTTTGTCTCTCTAGCAGTTCAACGACACCTGTGTTATTTATTTTACTATGCCTTCGTGGATTAAAAATGGAAAGAATATCGATTTGTTCCCATTTCTCTTTTTTAGTGCATTCTTCATTTTGAATTCTTTTAAAAAAAGGGTTTTGAATCTGGTCTACATTTCTTCCCCAGAACTCTACTTCGAATTGAAATTCCCTTCAGGAATTCGAAAGGAGTTTTGAAAATGACCGAAAATGTAGCATTCTATAAGTATCCGAATAAATATTTCAATAATGAACTTTTTAAGATTGAAGGGGGCAAAACAATAATAAGTATAGATTTAAAACTGCATGCATACACAGATACACACACGCACAAACATATCCACACACGCATATGTAAATATAGATCCAGTGAAATATCTAACCATCTACACTAAAGATTAATATGCCCGGGCTCACAGGTAAAGAAGAACTGCTAATCTAAATACAGTCTTGAACCATTAGACACACAAGTCCAAACTCTGAAACTTTACGGTTTTTGAGAATACAACGGCAACAGTCAACTGACCCTCTGAACAGAACTTTTTCCCTATGCAGCTGGCAATACAGGCATATATACCTTTATGCTAATACAAAGCTGGGAATCTGTTACACATTTAGCACCACCCATGTACCAAGTGTAGCTTAAGGAATACTACGGATGTGGGTAACATTACCCAGTTGGGTCCTCATAATTTAGAAGCAGGGACCAAGTAGAAGACCCATAGGCTTAGCCTGCCACCCCCAGAGTTATTGATTGAGAACTTAAAACATTGTGACCACGAACCTATTTTACTTGCCCCAGTCACGTCACCTTTAACGAACACGGCGGATCTTAAGTCTACTCGAGCCTCAAACCCGCAACCTTTCAGTTACGCGATCTCTGCCTTTGCCGATTGAGCTACTGAGGCTAACCAATTCTATTCGGATCTAACCAATTATAATTCTATTTCTCTAGCGGCCAATTTAGGAACTTCTCAAAAAGGAGATGCAAGATATCGGATGCAATTTTACTAGAGATTTTCCCATAGATTTTGACTGAGATGTTTATCCAGGTGTTGAGGGCCTTTTAATTCTAACTTCATGCTAGCTGACCCCTCAGTTTGTGCCTATGATGAAGTGGGAACCCGTCCAACAACGTTCTGTTAAAAAAGGTATTTAACTAAAACCGTGTCATTTTTATGAGCCATGACTGCAGCAAACCATTGTGAAGCCTATCTTACTACATATATATAGAGAGACACACACTCATAATATGTGTATATATACATATCAGAGAAACTGACAACTATTTTTAAAAAATGAGGTTGTATAATCATGGAAAAAAATGTGTGAAGAAACAAGTAATCGATTCGGCATTTGAATGCATTTTAAAAGAAGAGAAGGATTTGAGAAGATCGAAAGGATTTTATTTTGTCTCTCTCGCAGTGCAACGACACGTGTGATCCTTCTTTTACAATGGCTTCACGGATTAAAAATGGAAGAGATATCGATCTGATTCCTTCTTTCTTTTTGTTTCTTCCCCCTTATTTTATGTTTAGTAAAGAAGAAAGGTTTTAGATTTTGTTTTATGTTTATTACCCCAACCGCTGTAGTGTAAAGTGAAATTCACCTTGAAAATTGGCAGAGATTTTTGAAAAAGATTTGACAAATGACTCAACCTGAGAACATTTTAGAGAGGAGAGACTTCTGTTTTTCATTCCTTATTACAAGCCGACATGTATGTCTGCATACATCTCATTTCGTAATGCAATTCTCATTTCGAATGACTCAAACGGAGAACATTTTAGAGATGAGAGACTTCTGTTTGTCATTCCTTATTTCAGGCCGACATGTATGTCTACATACATGTCATTTCGTAATGACAATTCTCATTTCAAATGACTCAACCGGAGAACATTTTAGAGATGAGAGACTTCTGTTTGTCATTCCTTATTTCAGTCCGACATGTATGTCTACATACATGTCATTTCTTAATGACAATTCTCATTTCAAATGATTCAACCTGAGAACATTTTAGAGATGAGAGACTTCTGTTTGTCATTCCTTATTTCAGGCCGACATGTGTGTCTACACACATCTCATTTCGTAATGAAAATTCTCATTTCAAATGACTCAACCGGAGAACATTTTAGAGATGAGAGACTTGTGTTTGTCATTCCTTATTTCAGGCCGACATGTGTGTCTACACACATCTCATTTCGTAATGACAATTCTCATTTCAAATGACTCAACCGGAGAACATTTTAGAGATGAGAGACTTCTGTTTGTCATTCCTTATTTCAAGCCGACATGTATGTCTACATACATCTCATTTCGCAATGACAATTCTCATTTCAAATGACTCAACCGGAGAACATTTTAGAGATGAGAGACTTCTGTTTGTCATTCCTTATTTCAAGCCGACATGTATGTCTACATACATCTCATTTCGCAATGACAATTCATTTCAAATGATCAATAGAACATTTTAGAGATGAGAGACTTCTGTTTGTCATTCCTTATTTCAGGCCGACATGTGTGTCTACACACATCTCATTTCGTAATGAAAATTCTCATTTCAAATGACTCAACCGGAGAACATTTTAGAGATGAGAGACTTGTGTTTGTCATTCCTTATTTCAAGCCGACATGTATGTCTACATACATCTCATTTCGCAATGACAATTCTCATTTCAAATGACTCATGAGAACATTTTAGAGATGAGAGACCTTCTTTTATTCCTTATTTCAGGTCGACATTTTGTCTACATACATTTTTCGCAATGAGTAAATGAACATGAGAAATTGGTTGATGAGTTACATCTGCGTCATCACACTTTAAAAGTATTAAAATTTTATGGTTCATGTTTGACAGCAAACTTTTTTTTAATATTTTGTTATAATTTTAGGATTTAAAAAGTACTACAGTAGACTCAGCTTAATGTGATCGATGTTAATATTATCAATCGCTTATTGTTATCGAATCACTTGGTCAAGATTTTCTCTATTCATTTTTGTGCTAAAATTATCGCTTTATGGGATCGTTACATCGGTTAATGGAATGAGTTTTTGAACCTCATTTTAACTGGCAAAGGAATATTCACAATATATTCGGAAGGAACCCATTCTTTTAATTCCCTATGCTGCTGTTCGAATTTCCGAGAATTCTCCTCTTCAACTTATGGAAGTTGTGAATGAACAAAGGAGTGGAGTTATTACACGTTCCTGGAATTTTTCAGAAATACGCACACCCTGCTGGTGGTCAGTTGGTGTCAGATAAGCAGAAGGCAACATATTATTATCGGAACTAAGAAGGAGCGTATTCACATTTTAAGCCTTTTTCGCTTACATGCAGCTTGTCGATATGTAAGCCAGAAAGAGAAATTATTTAACATTAAAACAAAAGATCGAAATTCTAAGTCGGTTAACAGGTTGATTATGATTACGAACACTTTATCAATGAGCTTCTCAGAAAAAATTGTAGACAGTCAACAATTGATCAATTCTTTTAATTATGTATACAATTCTTATGTTTTAAAGGATAATATACGGTACATAAATATAAGATGTGTGTTTTTCATTTTGTTTTGAAATTTAGTACTTGGGAATTAAAGAGAGGGAATATTTATCTAATTTTGCATACCGTTTACTGTTATCAATCGGTTATTGTTATTAAAATCACGATGTCCCAAACGGATCACATTAAGTTGAGTCCGCTGAATTAAAAGTTTACCCTATTATGCTGTTAAATATCCGTTTTGATTTTAATATTTTTCTTATATTTATAGAATTTTGTGAAAATTTTCATTTAACTGAATTTTATTCATCTCCTTTTCAACATTGCATCTGCAAATGTAAAAACAGAACAATTTCTTTCCATGTGTTTATCTTAATTGCTAATAGATAACGCCATAGAAATTTGTAGACAGGATATTTAGTTGCCCATTTGCTTCCATCAAAGACTGTCTCATATAATTGGCTAATGTGTGGAGATCTAACCCTTCGTCATCGCCATTTATAGAATAATGTTAAATTTTCATTTAACTGAATTTTATGCATCTCCTTTTCAACATTACTTCTGCAAATGTAAAAACAGAACAACTTCTTTCCATATGTTTATCTTAATTGCTAATAGATTACTCCATAGAAATTTGTAGACAGGATATTTAGTTGCAAATTTGCTCCCATCAAAGACTGTCTCATATAATTGGCCAATGTGTGGAGATCTAACCCTTCGCCATCGCCATTTATAGAATAATGTTAAATTTTCATTTAACTGAATTTTATGCATCTCCTTTTCAACATTACTTCTGCAAATGTAAAAACAGAACAACTTCTTTCCATATGTTTATCTTAATTGCTAATAGATAACGCCATAGAAATTTGTAGACAGGATATTTAGTTGCAAATTTGCTCCCATCAAAGACTGTCTCATATAATTGGCCAATGTGTGGAGATCTAACCCTTCGTCATCGCCATTTATAGAATAATGTTAAATTTTCATTTAACTGAATTTTATGCATCTCCTTTTCAACATTACTTCTGCAAATGTAAAAACAGAACAACTTCTTTCCATATGTTTATCTTAATTGCTAATAGATAACGCCATAGAAATTTGTAGACAGGATATTTAGTTGCCCATTTCCTCCCATCAAAGACTGTCTCATATAATTGGCCAATGTGTGGAGATCTAACCCTTCGCCATCGCCATTTATAGAATAATGTTAAATTTTCATTTAACTGAATTTTATGCATCTCCTTTTCAACATTACTTCTGCAAATGTAAAAACAGAACAACTTCTTTCCATATTTTATCTTAATTGCTAATAGATAACGCCATAGAAATTTGTAGACAGGATATTTAGTTGCCCATTTCCTATCAAAGACTGTCTCATATAATTGGCCAATGTGTGGAGATCTAACCCTTCGCCATCGCCATTTATAGAATAATGTTAAATTTTCATTTAACTGAATTTTATGCATCTCCTTTTCAACATTACTTCTCCAAATGTAAAAACAGAACAACTTCTTTCCATATGTTTATCTTAATTGCTAATAGATAACGCCATAGAAATTTGTAGACAGGATATTTAGTTGCCTATTTCCTCCCATCAAAGACTGTCTCATATAATTGGCCAATGTGTGGAGATCTAACCTTCGCCATCGCCATTTATAGAATAATGTTAAATTTTCATTTAACTGAATTTTATGCATCTCCTTTTCAACATTACTTCTGCAAATGTAAAAACAGAACAACTTCTTTCCATATGTTTATCTTAATTGCTAATAGATAACGCCATAGAAATTTGTAGACAGGATATTTAGTTGGACATTTCCTCCCATCAAAGACTGTCTCATATAATTGGCCAATGTGTGGAGATCTAACCCTTCGCCATAGCCATTTATAGAATAATGTTAAAATTTCATTTAACTGAATTTTATGCATCCCCTTTTCAACATTACTTCTGCAAATGTAAAAACAGAACAACTTCTTTCCATATGTTTATCTTAATTGCTAATAGATAACGCCATAGAAATTTGTAGACAGGATATTTAGTTGGACATTTCCTCCCATCAAAGACTGTCTCATATAATTGGCCAATGTGTGGAGATCTAACCCTTCGCCATAGCCATTTATAGAATAATGTTAAAATTTCATTTAACTGAATTTTATGCATCTCCTTTTCAACATTACTTCTGCAAATGTAAAAACGGTGTATGTGGAGATCTAACCTTTCTCCATCGTATCAAGACCACCATCATAGTGGCCAGTCATGGACCACAGTGAGAAGGAAGAATAAGTTAAGCGGTTTCGATATCGAAGCAGCATTTATTCAACTGAAAATATGCTTATCTAGCAACAACTAAAGCAAAACACGCTGCGCAACTGTTTTCACTTATCAGTGCGGATGTATTCAGAGAGGAGTGTTTCTGGAAAGATAATGGCAAGCAGTTGATTTCAAAATGCAGATGAAAATCATTTTCAATTGAGATCTTAAACTAGCAGTGGAGTGAAGTCACTAGAAATGTCTAAAACATCTTTAAGTACAATACTATCCATGCGGGATAAAAGTAAGTTCATTTTATTAGTCCTAATCGTCATTTCCTAGTTCCTTTTATAGTCCTATTTCATTCATTTTTTTCTTTTATTAGTTTATTATATAAGACCGGAAGCATGTAAAACTGCTTTTGGACTTTCTATCAGAAATCATCTGCTTGTAAGCTTTAAGCAGACTTGCCAACTTTTGATGATTGAAAATAGTAGCGCTTGCAATTTTTTAAAGCAAAAATAGTAGCACATTAATTTTTGAGGTAGGTTGGATGGCTATATTTTATACCAGAGGTGGGTAAAAGCTGGCCCGCGGGCCTGATCCGGTTCTTTTGCTTACTTTATCCGGCCCGTTGAAAAATCCTGCTGTTAAATAATTTACTAAAAGAAATTTTTCACTCAAACGAGTTGAGTGTTTTCTACGGTGTTTTGAATACAGAAAATTTCAAATATTTTTTGAACTATGTTCAAAAATACCTAATTTTATTTCTTTCAACATATATTTGTGACATAACTTTTTCGTTAATGATTTACACGAAAAATAAATATTGATCACAAATTACTGACTAAAATCTACACTCGGTATTAAGGATTGCTACAAGTGATTTGGATTCAAATTGTGAAGAAATAATATCAAATGAACATTCCAGATTTCACGTTTCGCATTAACTAAAACTATTCTATTTTAACGTTTGATGTTTGTCTTTTCTTTTTATAATTATATTTACTATTATATTTACAAAATGTTATATAAATATAAAAATGTATTAACTATGATCAAAATAAAATAATTTGTATCGTTAAGATATAAATAAATATCAAAATAAAATCTTTCATTAACTGATTTATTTAATGACTATCAATTTAATATAATGGATCATATTTCTTTAAAAATTAAGTGACATATTTTACTGGGCACAAATTGTTCGCATATACACCTAAGTAAGACAATTCATTATTACTATTATCTTTTATTAACTGTCAAATTTCTCTGTCCAAATGCTTTAAATGATACATATAATGTTTTTGTCAAAAAAAATTTCTTGGGCAGAGAAAAAACTCCACCCAAAACATTCGCATGTGCACAGCGTACGCGGTATATTCCTCCGGCCCGGGAGACATTTTGAAAATTTCATTTTGGCCCGAGATTAAAAGTATTTGCCCTCTCCTCTTTTATACCATAAATACTAGGCAATCTTACGCGTGCCATAACACAATGCACAGACTAAATGACTGAGTGTATGTTTACTGCTCAAACAAAACAATCAATTCTACTAAAGTATCTAAAATCCCATATAAAATTTCAAATAGGCATTATTTTATTTTCAAAATATCATAAACCTTTATATACATTCCAAATCAAAATCCCCACACCCCATAAAAGTTAGATGAAGTATTTTATTTAGATTTATTTTAGTTGTATTTAAATGTTATTTCACACCTAAACATTTTTATAATCCCCTATATAATAATAGCCTAAGTTATCTGTATGTCTGTCCTCCAAATTATGAAGCGGTTGGACCTGGAATGGATAGAGGCATCTATTCAAAGCGAATAAAGTTTATCCTCTCCTAAACTATCGATCCGATTCCAAAATAAATTCGTATAAATATGCTTCATTTTCACAGCAAAAAATACTGTCGTCTTTAAAACGTTCGAAATCCAACCCTTCCCTCCTTTTCGAGAGTTTAATGCCATTATTTCAAGCCCTATTTTCCCCGGTTAAGAGCAGGCGATTCAATTTATCCATTTATCACTTAATAAAGAGGTAAAAATAACAAGCTTTTCTAGCATTGTGACGTCATTCCTTTAAACATCTCATTTAATCATTTCATATTTTAAACTATTTAAATATCGTCTACACTATTTTAATATCTTTTATCACTGAACTTAGATATTACGTAAATGATTTTCTTTTATATTTGGCTTAAATAATAGATTAGGTACATACGTGATAATTTTAAATTTAATCATCGATTATTTTTTATTGCAATGAAAATTTCACCACCGGTATTAACAATAAATTCTCTTGATATGAGTCTAGGAGTCTATTTCACAGGCTAATAAATATCTAGCGTTTAAGTTATATATCTTTGAAAATTAAGAAGTTTGTTCGTTTGTGTGTTTGTTTTTTATACATAACCACAAGGTTTGACTAAATGAGTTCATTGTTATTTAAAACTGCATTCACAGTATCGGGAGACTTTAATAAAGTATGAAGATAAACAAATTATTGAGCGTAAACCAGATAATTCTGAGCCAAAAAAACCACGTTTTTACCTGCCTCATAGGGTACTTTACAATTTTGGAAAATTAAAAGATTTACTGATCTCTTCATATGACGGGCTATATGTTAGTTAATTCATAAATGGAAACTATTAATTCTCCATTTTCAGGAAGACCAAAATATTTTACCTTGCAAGAGAACTTGATCCGCTGCTACGACCAGAAACTCTACGTTGATGTCATCGTAAGGATATGTGATCAAACTTTTAAGGCTCACAGGAGCATACTGTCTTTCTACAGCCCTATTTTCCAAAAGGCTTTCTACGAGACAAAAATTCCCTCTTCAATCTGCATCATCAACCACATAAAACCCAATGGATTTGACATTTTGCTTAGGTATTATGTTGTTTTTACTTCTGTAAGTTTTAGATCATTGAAACGAAACAAGTATATTTTCTACCAGCTTCCATTCCAGCTTCCATTTCTCTTTTTGATTCACCAAACGTCCTGAACTAGGAAAAATACCGAGTGGCCATAATTAAACTGACAGTTCTCATAGTGTTCTGTAGCGCTATCTATTTGTGAGAATGACGCCACATTTTGTAGGAAGATTAAACAAAACGGGGGACGAAAGATTCCGTAAAAAAACAAATTAGTTCCAAAAGTCACCGCTAGGGGAATATTTGGCGCTGTGTTAAAGAAAATAGAGTGTTAACAAATGCAAATCCATACGGAAATAAATTCTTAATTGTGCCAATGGATGTAACGTGAAATTTGAATAAAGAACTTCTTCTTCAGCTCAGCGTACGTGATATTGCAGATCACGAGACTTTATCGGTGTTTATGTAGATTTTACACTTTAAAGTGTTGCCATAAAGTGTTGCCATATTGCCCTTGAACTAAATCGGAAAATGTGCATAATAAAAGGTAATTTTATTCCGTATTAACACTCATTCCGTATGATACTCATTTTCTTTTATGTCTAAATTACATAAATTACATGCTACAGTTATACTATATTGCTTTCTTACACATACATTGCTGTAAAAATTTCTTACGAAAGAGAAAGGAATAAAATAATCAGCTTCTTATCCATTGTAGCACATCGTTCCCAGTGATCTAAGATAACCATTTACAAGGGTGAAAAAAATCGTTTAGAAGGAATCCTCTTTAGAATGACATAGAAAGAACGTTGGGGCTTAGTTTATTATATCCACGTATAAAATGATTTACAATGTTACAATGTTTCACATTGTAAACCATATGTCACTAATACGTTACTTTTGGGGGTCGTTATATGCGAGTACATACTGTATATATTAGAAAGATAGTAATTTTCAATTGTATTGTAATTTTTATATTTGATTCTTCATAGATTTCTATACACTTCTCAAATACCCTATGAAGCAAATGCAGATGATTTGGACGAAGCCTGCTATGCTACTCAAATACTCCAAATGGAAGGCATCGAAGAAAAGCTCGTAAACCGCATTCTTTTTGGAACAGACAAACAAATTTCTCGCAAGACGATAGCCAAGATCAAATTCTGGCCACTCCTGAAGAAATTTCGTTCTTCAACAAACGGTATCCTGAGGGAAAAGTTACTCAAATTCGCGGAAAGTCACTTCAAGTTTGTTGTCGACAGTAAAGGTTTCACAGAAGCCGACGTCGAAATAGTAAAGTTGGTGTTCGACAGGAAGCCCCCTGGCTTACCCGAGAGGTACGTCTTGGAGAGTATAGCGCGCTGGAAGGAGTCGAAGGATCATTTGGTACCATCAGATAAACCAGTCAGGGAGTTGATGAACTACGTCAAATTCAACAGGCTGTCACCAAAAGAGTTCTACACCGTCGTATCCAAGAACGGTTGTCTGCTATCGAATAAAGATTCTCTGGACATCATTATGCACATCGTTGATCCGACAGTGTGTTCTCTTCCCAAGTGGTACCATTTTGATGATAAGTGGTGGAATGTCCCCTCCAATAGAAAAAAGGAATCGAAAACTGAGCAATCCAAATCTTCTGATGTTATATGGACCACCAATAAATTAAGTCCGATGGATTGGGCAAAAAATTGGAACAGATGGAAAAAAGATTTGACTTCGCATGAGGGCCTAAGGAGAATTAATTACGTAGACAATTTTGAAAAGTGGGATGAAGAAGAATCTAACGCAATGGGTATGATACAATTT
>CM063500.1:92593032-92605532 GCA_032207245.1 Pardosa pseudoannulata
GGATGAAGTTACTGTATTTGGTATTTATGTATTATCCTATTGACCCTATTGCCAAGTAAAATTTGTTCACCAAGGAAACTCAAAGCAAGAAAGCTTAATGGGTAGGTAAATGTATATTATTCTGGTTTTTTCTTAAATTGTAGATTAAAATTTTATTAATATAATATTCATTATTTTTTAATAAAAAATAATTAAGATTGTTGCACAAAATATAAGTTTATCTCTAGGGATATTGTATATAAACATTATAGGGTTATATTTGGCTATTATTCATGGTCACCTGGATAATACCAAAGTACCCTGAATTCAAATTTGAAACATTTTGATTGAAAAATTGCTATATGATTAAACTTAGGTATGTAGATACAACAATTTATTTTTATGTATGTGAGTTTATTAACACTTATAAATAAGTTTATAGTTTTTTATGATAAAATTCCTGTAATTTCTCAAAAAGCATATATTTTATTTGTATGTACATCAGAAGTTTTATTCGTATATACTTTAACGAAAGCTTTTTAAAGTCATGGAAAATGATCTGCTAAATCAGGGAAAGTCATGAAAAGTCATGGATTTGAAAAATTTTATTTTCGCAGATACCCTGTATCTGTCTTTATCGATCTAATATTTTATCATATATATATATATATATATATAATATATATATATATATATATATATATATATTCGCAGAAATATAATATTTACCGTAGCACTATTTAGGTCGTGAAGTCATAAGGTTAGTCATTAAGTGCTGCAGATTGGTAGAATCGAATGCTACAAGTTATACTGTTCAGTAGTATGAAAACATTGGTCACTCACGTTAAACCGGAATCAAAATTTCTTGCAAGGAAACGAAGTACAAGCAAACAATTTCAGCCAGTAAAATCACGTGCAATATGTTTTAGTATAGACAAGATGTTTTATAATCATTATTTTTTGTTTCGATATAACGCAGTAAATACCGACAGATATTTTGAGACCTTGAAAAAAACCTATCGGGTAATCCAAAAGAAAAGACGAACTATGGTAGACAGATCGTTATGCTTCACCACAATGCTCGTCTTTCGTGGTTGATCTACCCCGATATCTGATCGTGCTATTTGACTGAGAACAACTTGATCACACGCCGTATAAACCCTGCTTATTTCCAAGAACTTTTAATGCGTTTTGGCAGTTTAAAAGTCTCAGTAGCTCTAAAAGTTCAAATATCCAAAAAGAAAATTAGAATGAATTGTTTTTTAATTTGCAATTAATTCATTGATTCATTGCAATGTAAAGAATTCCGCATTAAAGAATTCCTAGCACTGAAATAATAAACTGAATTATAAAACATATTAAACGCGTTACTTGCGTGTTGTTTAAAAGTCTGCCTTGTTTTCTTTAAAACACATTTTTTTCCCATAATCTTCTAAAAAAATTAATAAATAACTTTGAAATTTTCCAGATTTGGATATAGACTTAATAGTTATAGAATTTAAATATTGCATCAGTGTAATGAGAGTATTCTAATTTTAAAAAGTTAAAATTAAAAGTTATATTTTTCTTATTTAGAAATATTTTTTGATGTCATCTTTATTGTATATGCTACGTTTATTGTATAATGATAGATAATTCATTTTATACATCATTCATGTATAAAGATTTTGATGTTAAATTAAATTTTATATGCTAATTAGATCTCTAGTTATTAATAAATAAAAAAAAGTATTGAAAAAATTACATGCTCTTGCATTAAATTAATTATATATCTATATATATATGTATATATATATATGTATATATATATATATACATACATATATTATATATATATATATGTATTTATGTATGTATAAATATTATATATATGTATATATATACATATATATATATGTATATATTATATATACATATATATATGTATATATATATATATATATATATATATATACAAATATATATATATATATATATATATATAAATATATACATATACATATATATAATATATATATATATATTTATATATAAATAATATATAAATACTATAATAATACACACATACATATACATTATATCAAATACAATATATATAACATATATATATATATATATATAAATATATATATATATATATATATAATATATATGATGATTAATTTAAGGCAAGATATTATTCATGACTATTGCACACTTTAATAGTCAACCATCATACATGGCGGTGAATGACTAGCGTCCGCACTCTAACAAAGAAGCTACATTTGGCCAAGGTTCGTACATCAACCCTTTCTGAAGACGCTCTCTCTCAATTATTACACGTCAAGTGCTTTTATATGGAGTTGTTAGTGATTCATTCGCCTGTATTAAAGAGTGCTCTGTGTTTTCTGCCTTTGAGCCCCTAAAGTATTAACCTTAAGTTTTCAAACCTGATACACACATATACATACATACATATATATATATATATATATATATATATATATATATATATATATATATATATATATGTGTGTGTGTGTGTGTGTATATATATATATATGTATATATATATATAAATAATATATATGTATATATATATAACATATATGTATATATATATATATAAATAATATATATGTATATATATATATATGTATATATATATATAATATTTAAAATAAGTAGCTTTAATAAAATTCATAAACAGTTTTCTGAAATGTTTGAATATTGCGTATCTACTACAGAGAAATTCAACCTTTTATAATTATGCATATTTTCCAGTCACAGTAAAGAAATTACAAGAAAGCTTCTACCAGATGTTTGAGGAAGGTTTGTTCACTGATGTCACGCTTATCACCAAAGACGAGACAAAAATTCCAGCCCACCGCCTTATTTTGGCTCTCGGAAGCAAATATTTCGAGGATGCCTTGTACAAAGTTCCAGCCCCGAAGATCTTACACATGGAAGAAACGTCAGAGGACATAAAAGACATGTTGAGGTATATTCTGATTTTTAACACATTGTATGCAGGACACGTACTAATACGTTTTCTGACTTTTGATACTTGAGCACGGGGCACATACAAGTACGTTTTCTAACGATTGATACTTGAGTGCGGGTCACCTACTAGAACATTTTCTGACGATTGATACCTGATCGCGGGACACGTACTAATACGTTTTCTGACTTTTGATACTTGAGCACGGGGCACATACAAGTACGTTTTCTAACGATTGATACTTGAGCGCGGGTCACCTTCTAGAACATTTTCTGACGATTGATACCTGATCGCGGGACACGTACTAATACGTTTTCTGACTTTTGATACTTGAGCACGGGGCACATACAAGTACGTTTTCTAACGATTGATACTTGAGCGCGGGTCACCTTCTAGAACATTTTCTGACGATTGATACCTGATCGCGGGACACGTACTAATACGTTTTCTGACTTTTGATACTTGAGCGCGGGCACATACAAGTACGTTTTCTAACGATTGATACTTGAGCGCGGGTCACTTACTAGAACGTTTTCTGACGGTTGATACCTGATCGCGGGACACGTACTAATACGTTTTCTGACTATTGATACTTGAGCACGGGTCACGTACTAGTACGAGTTAGTGTATCAACATGGTGTGTTTGTGGGTACAAAAATAACGGTATATACTTTAAACCGAAGCCGAATGTTCTTGTCTACTACATAGATTCTGGAAAAATTTAGACAAATAAAAACTGGTTTTTACATCAGTCGATGGGAACCACTGAACGGGAAGGTTGATTAAAAAATCAATTTAGATTTAAAATTATTACTTTTTATTTATCCTTGCGAAAATGATATTATATAAATGTATATATATATATATATATATATATATATATATATATATATATTTGTTTATTCGTCTACGTATATATTTGTTTATATATTTCAACATCAAATACGAAAAGTTGGTTAAAAAATTAAACAATTTTCGATCTATTGAGATTTAATTGAATAATTAAATTTACGCTCAAAACGCCCGCTCCCGGTACAATTCCGCTGTGAAATGTACCCGCACACAATGTGTTAAGAACAAAAGTGTGGGTTTTATCTTGAATCCTCAAAATATGTCGTAAGACAGCCCAGCATATATGACTGTAACAAAAAGAATGACTATCAAACAATGCAATATTTTTAAAATGTAAAAGATTTTCATGATTGTTTTTAAAAATCCAGTTTTAAATACAATGGGTTCCACTTAATGTGATTAGTTTGGGACACCTTGAATAATAATAACCGACTGATAACAATAAACGATATTCAAAATTAGATAAATTTACCCCCTCCTGTACTTCACAAGCACTACATTTCAATATAAAGTGAAAAAACTCACCTTATATTTATGTACTGTATATTATCATTTATGACATACGAATTGTTCACATAATAAAAATAATTGATTCATTGTTGACTGTCTACAATTCTTTGTAAGAAGCTCATTGATAAATCGTTCGTAATCATAATGTTTAAAATCATCGGAGCGGTGTTGTACTCCACTTTTCAACACTTTCCCTGCAATTCAGAAGCTGAGAAATATTTAACTGGGCTTCAGCATTCCGCTGACTCATATTTGGTAACCTGTCATAATAATCTAAAATTTCGATACTTAGTTTTAATATTAAATCATTTCGCTTTCTGGCTTCCATATCGACAAAATGCATGTAAGCGAGCTTATATACATAAAATGTGAATACGCTCCTTCTCAGTTCCGTATAGAATTCGTTGCGTTTTGCTATTCTGACAACTATTGACCACTAGCAAGGTGTGCGTATCTCTGAAAAATTTCAGGAACGTGTATGATAACACTTTGTTTTTTTTTTCCTTTTCCCTAGGTGGAAGAGGGAAAATTCTCGAAAATTAAACAAGAACGAAATGAATGGGTTTCTTCTTAATATATTGGGAATACTCCTTTGCCTGTTAAAATGAGGTTCGGAAACTCATAACAATAATAGATGTAACCATAACATAAAGCGATAATTTTAACATAGAAAGGAATAGAGAAAATCGTGACCAAGTGATTTCGATAACAATAAGCGATTGATAACATTAACCGTGATCACATTAAGCGGAGTCTACTGTAGTAATTAGATCTAGATTCTAAAAATTGAACCCCTCGGCATGAATTTGGAAGTTAGTTTTGGCATCACAAAGTAAAAAGCATTATGTCTTGGTTTTTATTTAAATAAAAATTTTTGAGTTAATTTAGATTTTTCAGTGAATTTCTTCTATATAATGTGATGAAAGAATTACCTTAACCCATTAACGCCCAATGTTCTCATTTGTGAGGACATTCAAAAAATGGTTTGTAGAGTTTTTGTTTTCTTGAAACGATTCTTCCTTTTTAATGGAAATAGATATTAATCTTATGAATAATCTTGCAAGTTCTCAAATATGATCTTATCTATAATTTTGTCATTTCGATCGGCATTTTATGATTTTCAAGCTTAGAATTAGGAATGCATTATGACCGGTATTCTGAACATATACCGGTCAAAATCATGGCGAATAGCCATATCTGTAATAAGTCATCTCTTTTCAGTACTTTTCTCATATATGATAGCAAGTAAATCTCTTATCACGAAGTTTTCCTTTTTTTAAAGACATCTCATGTTTTAAAATGACACCTCCTCACTAATGATGACTTGATGTCATATTTAAAGGTGTTTAAATTTCATATTTTGTTTTACTTCTAGGTGTCTATAATCGCCTCTATGTTAGGTATTTACTAATATATAGTCATAAATATCCGGGCGTTTATGGGTTAATTTCTTAATTTTTTTAAAATTTTCTATTTGGGGTTATAATTATTTACAAACTATTAAAAATAGCTGTATGAAATTTTATACAGTCATAAAACCTGTTTATACATTACGATATTTTGCACCAAAAAATTTAATCATTATTTTAATATATTTTTTTATTCATTATGGTTTTAAATTCTGAGTTTTCATTGCTAAAGATTTCTGTTAAGTTTAAACAGAATTCATATATAAAAAAAGTATACATATATTTTAAATTATGAAGTCTTTAAAGATGAAGTGTTATAAACTGTAATTGTGAAATAATTTGTGATTGTAAAAAAATTCTGATATTTTGTGCACAACGTTTTCTAATTTTTCAATTCTGATACATAAGTAAGACACTTACTATAAAATAAATCTTAATAGTAATCAATAATAATAAAGTGATAAATAGTATATATTTTTAATGAAAACTAGATATCTCCATATACATAACTAGCAAAAATACTTGTTCAGTTTAAGTCTTAAAGTTGAAAAAAATCTCTTTTAATCTAATTTATGCTAATTTTTCAACTTCTTAATAATCCTGAGAGCCAGTAAGTTTTTTCATTTATTTTTATTTTATAATCTATCGGTAAATATATAATCTGTACACCCTCTCTCTCTTTATATATATATATATATATATATATATATATGTGTGTGTGTGTGTGTGTGTGTATGAATATACATATATATGTGTATATATATGTATATATACGTATACATATATATATTCATATACATATATATATATATGTATATGTATATATATATATATATATACATGTATACATATATATACATATATTCATATATATATCTTCATATACATATATATATTATATATACATATACATATATATATATATATATATATATGCATACACCATATACATATATATTTATATAAACACACACATATGTATATATATATATATATATATATATATATATATATATATATATATATATGTATAGGTATAGATATATAGGTATATATATATATATATATATATATTCATATACATATATATATATATATATATATATATATATATATATATATATATATATATATATATATATTCATATACATATCTTCATATATACATATATTCATATATATATCTTCATATACATATATATATTATATATACATATACATATATATATATGTATACACCATATACATATATATTTATATAAACACACACTCATATGTATGTATATATATATATATATATATATATATATATATATATATATATATATGTGTGTGTGTGTGTGTGTGTGTGTGTGTGTGTATATGTAAGGGAAAAATAAGCTAAATCAGTAAACAAATATAAGGATTTTGTATAAAACCCCGAAGACGGCTTCTATAAAGAATATAATGGCAGGAAACGCCTCGTATTCTAATAGTTCAAACATGACGGCTTAAATTTATATTGTTTTAAGAAGATGATTCGATTAAAGATATCGATATTGGCATATATTAACTGTTGTTTATTCCTTAGGTATTTTTACGGAGATGGAGAGAAAAGTGTTCATGACCCTTCACCTGATTCAGTTTTAAGAAAAATCACCATGGCTGCGAAATACCTGTGCTATCCTATGATAGAAGTCTACTATGATGCGTTCTCCCGAACGACTATGGCTGCGGAAAATTTCGGGGCACTGACTGACTCGGATGATCAGATGACACTCTCCAAAGTGGATACTAAAGCCTCGATAGCATATGTCCCGATGTCGACGAAGCAATTCTTTGAAGACGAATCTTTTCTCAAGGCATCTAAGGATTCTCTGCTGAAGGTCTTAAAAAGAGATGACCTAAACATGGCAGAATGCGATATTTTGGAGCACGTTGCGAGGTGGCTGGAACGGAACGGACAAAAGCTATCTGACAGTTGTAAAGAGGAAATATTGCAGAACATTCGGTTTGAGTCACTGACATCGGAACAGTTTTTCGCTTTCCTGAAGATACACGAAGGACTGTTTTCAGTCCAGGATACGTTCGCAATTATGAGGTTCCGTTATAGGTTGAAAGATAGACTTCCGGAGAGGTGCTTCTCAAATGTTTTCTATCACCCTTTGAATAAAATTGGAACGAATACTCCAATAAAGTGGTCAACTGCCTCCAATAAAGGAACGAAAAGGTTTAGTTGTACCTATAAAGTAACCATCCGAGGCAATCAAACAAGGAGCGAGATTCAGTTCCTTGAATTTTTAGTGAATATTAAAATCCCTCTAAACAACAAGTTCTTAGATACCTGCACTTACAGCGTCACCATGGTAATCAACGATGGTTCATATCCCGTGACATTCCAAGACCTGAAAATATTCCCAAAACAGCGTTACCTACTACCGGTGTCTATATGCCTCGACGATTACTCTAATAAAGAAATCCATATTGATCTGATATTGAATGCTAAGTACTGTCACAGGTTTTTCTCTGTTATGGAGCGGAGCTTTCAGTTCAAGAACATTACGCTAGACATGACAGCTGGCAAATCAAACTGCATATGTGATGCTATAGTCGACGGCAAGACGTCCGAGAATGTCTCAATCCCTCCACACTTGCTATCCAAGTATAGAAGTTCTGTCATCGAGACGGAAAAGTTCCTAGAAATAACGTCCTAGGCACTTTCTTGGTTTCTCTGAAAAAATTGCAATAAAACTAAGAGGAGTAACATTTATTTAAATCATCAGTACCATCTTGTCTATTTTGTCATATACTCCTCAGAATTTCATTTCTCTGAAAGTGATAAAAACGACTACTGAATAGCTATAAATCTCTATCAAAACTTTTGCATTTTACGAGGTGCATCCAGAAAGTAAGTTTCCTTACATAAAGAAAAAAAGAACTCACACATTTAGGGACATATTTATTGGCAACAAGTACAGCAATGCTTCAGCTATTCTTCAGCATAGCCACCAGCAGAATTGAGACACTTGTATTGTGGGATCAACTTTTGTATCCCTGTATCGTAGAACTCTGCAGCCTGTGAATGGAACCAGCCTTCCTATTCTAGAACACCGTCCACATCCCTTTCTATACCCACAGCGTCTTTTTGAATTTGTTCCTGACATAAGATCCACTATGAATCCAATGCATTGACAGGTGCATGGTTTCTTGGGTAAAGTGCGAAATCCAAGTCCTATTGCACTTGACGATTCTGTCGAGGAACTCTTCGCCGTCATCGTGATACCTTAACAAAAATGTCAGTGCTGCTCATAAGCGTTGAATTTTGTGTTCGCGTGTCAGTTTCGGTTCCTAGACCTGGCAGAGATGACGATAAATTTCAATTGGCGCAATGCTTTGTGCATTCTAGATCGTCGACCGAACCTTGCAGGTGGCGGGAGAAGGAATTAGAGTTTCCATTTCGGGCCACTTTTACCACGCTACTGGCAGGAGTCGGGACCTGTCCAGCTGGCATATGATTGATACGTCATAGATCTGTTACGCATGCGCAATTGACATTCCTAATTACGTTTACTTTAAAGGGGAAAACATCGAGAAACTTAATTTTTGGATGCGTCTCGTTTCTTCACTTATAAATCTCAAAGGTGAATAAAATGTTTCATCAGTAGAATCACAATTCACCTCATAAAAGGTGTCATTTATGTGAATACAATACTTTTATATACAAATATACTTTTATATACAAAAGCATAATTATCATGCAGGTAAAAAAAAAGTTACCCCACAGTTTTGTATTTGGATAGCTTATTTTTATGTAAGCATATAAACAAGACAAGTTTTCTATCATTACCACACATACAATCTATTTAGTATGTGTGCGTGTGTGTGTATCCTACATTAAATTATAAGAAAAAGACTAAATAATATCAAATTCATTTTGATGTTTATAGAAGAAAGTAGATTGGCATGTAAAAAAGTATTAATGTTCCTTGCCGAAAGTTAAGAAAGAGTTGTACCTCATACCTGTCGAGCACTTGTTCCTTCTATACATATAATATAAAAATACTCCCAAATGTGTAATTTAATGTGCATAATGAGAAAGGCATTTAGATAATTGCAGAACAAACCTTGAATGGTTATCAATAGTCATTAATTCTCACATGAAAAAAAAATGAACGTGGGACGCTCACACAGTAATGACGAAGAGGGACGATAAAATGCATAGGATGATCATGACGCCTTTTAGGAATTCATTCCGTAATTGAGGCATGCTCTGAGAAAAAAATAAATAAAACTCGGGATTGTTCGCTTCTTTAAAACTATAATTTTTTCTTGGTGTCCTTTAAACGCCTGAATTTTGTTACTACCTCCTACAAAACTCCTAAGTTTTGATTTATAGATATCCAGATGGGGATTTCGGATATTTAAAAATCAGCTGAATACTTAGCCGGATATTAGTTTCTTTCCAAGTTTCAATTTACGGGTTGATTATTGAAAATTTGTTTACTGCACTGTTTACTTTTATAATTTTTTAAATTAAAAAATTTGTAAAGTAGATGTAATTGGTAAAGTATCATTGTTAAAATTAATCTTGATAGTAATAAAAGATCATTTTGGACTTCGTAAAAATAGTTCTAAGAGGTATCCTCCTCCTGTTAAACTCCTGCATTTTAATTTTCGTAATTGAGTATAATCACGTTATTAAAAGAAAAAATACCTTGTTCGTAGTCAAAGAACATTTTGGTCTTCGTAAAAATAGTTGTAACAAGTATCCTCCTCCACTAAAACTCCTGCATTTCAATTTTCAAAATTGAGTACAATCTTGTTACTAAAAGAAAAAACCTTGTTAGTAGTAAAAGAGCATTTTGGTCTTTGTTAAAATAGTTCTAATAAGTATCCTCCTCCTGTAAAGCTCCTGTGTTTCAATTTTCAAAATTGAGTACAATCGTGTTATTAAAAGAGAAAACCTTGTTAGCAGTAAAAGAGCATTTTGGTCTTCATAAAAATAGTTCTAACAAGTATAATCTCCATTTAAAGCTCTTGCATTTCAATTTTCAAAATTGAGTACAATCGCGTTATTAAAAAAAAACCTTATAAACAGCCAAAGAGCATTTTGGTCTTCGTAAAAATAGTTCTGACAAGAACCCTCCTCCTGTAAAGCTCCTGTGTTTCAATTTTCAAAATTGAGTACAATTGCGTTATTAAAAGAAAAAAAAACCTTGTTTGCAGTAAAAGAGAATTTGAGTCTTCGTAAAAATAGTTCTAACAAGTTTCCTCCTCCTGTAAAGCTCCTGTATTTCAATTTTCAAAATTGAGTACAATCGCGTTATTAAAAGAAAAAAAAACTTTGTTAACAGTAAAAGAGCATTTTAGTCTTCGTAAAAATAGTTCTAACAAGTATCCTCCTACTGTAAAGCTCCTGTGTTCACATTTTTCAAAATTGAGTATAGTCGTGTTATTAAAAAAGAATCCTTGTTAAAAGTAAAAGAGCATTTTGGTCTTCGTAAAAGTTTTTCTAAAAGGAATAACTTTCTGCAAAATTCCTGCATTTTAATTTCTAAAATTGAGTATGGTAGCGTTATTAAAAAAAACCTTGATAGTAGTAAAAGAGCATTTTAGTCTTAAAAGCAGTTCTGAAAAGAATCACTTTCCTACTGCATTTTAATTTCCCAAATTGAGTATAGTAGTATTATTAATAAAACCTTTAATAGTAGTAAAATGCATTTTGGTCTTCGCAAATGTAGTCATGGAAAGAGAAAGTTTCCTTCTGCATTTTAATTTCCAAAATTGAGTATAGTAGTGTTATTAATAAAACCCTTAATAGTAGTAAAATGCATTTTGGTCTTTGCAAAAGTAGTCATAGAAAGAATCACTTTCTTTCAGCATTTTAATTTTCAAAATTGAGTATAGTAGCGTTATTAAAAAAATCCTGATAGTAGTAAAATACATTTTAATCTTCTCAAAATTAGTAAAATCCCTTTGTTTCTGCATTTTAATTTCCAAAATTGAGTATAGTAGTGTTATTAAAAAACCTTGGTGGCAGTAAAATGCATTTTGGTATTCACAAGAGTAGTCAAGGAAAGAATCAGTCTTCTCCAGCATTTTAATTTCCAAAATTGAGTATAGTATCGTTATTAAAAAAACCCTTATAGTAGTAAAAAGCATTTTAATATTCACAAAACTAGTCATGAAAAGAACCACATTCTTCCTGCATTTTAATTTCCAAAATTAAGTATAGTAGTGTTATTTAAAAAAAACCTGATAGTAGTAAAAAGCATTTTGGTCTTCGCAAAAGTAGTCATGGAAAGAATTAGTTTTCTATATCTTATTTTCCAAAATTGAGTATAGTAGCGCTATTCAAAAACCCCTGATAGTAGTAAAAAACATTTTAATCTTCCCAAAATTAGTCATGAAAAGAATCACTTTTCTCCTGCATTTTAATTTCCAAAACTAAGTATAGTAGTGTTATTAATGAAACCTTTAATAGTAGTAAAAAAAATTTTTGGTTTTCGTCAAAGTAGTCATGAAAAAATCATTTTCCTCCTGCCAAACACAACTTAAAAAAGGAATGAAGAATCTGAATTTGAGCAGGGGCCTGCAAAGTTGTATTTTTACCAAGGCTGAAGATCAATTATTTTGCTTGCATGTTTACATTATCTATACGGTGCCTTTCTTTCTTCCTGTGTGTATATTCTTTGCCTAGATAGTGTCTAGTGTGCAGTAGACGAAAATCGGACCTGTATACATACATACACACACACATATATGTAATGGTCGAGCGTTAAGGTGAATGG
>CM063500.1:92610532-92615532 GCA_032207245.1 Pardosa pseudoannulata
ATAATATATATATATATAATGAATATATATAAATATATATATATATATATATATTTATAAATATATATATATATATTATATATAAGATATATATATAAAATATACATATATATATATATTATATATATAATAAAATAAATTTTATACATATATATATATATATTTATATATATATATATTATCTATATATTATATATATATATATATATTTTATATATTCTTTAAACAAAAATGTATTCTCCATTGAGTATATAGAGTGTGAAATAACCTAATTTGAATGACAATAGCTGTTAAAGTGTGATTTAGAATTTTTCATTAACATGCAAATAGGGAATTTGTAAGTTTTAATGCAATTGTCAGGATTACCCTCTCGAAATGAAACAGGTGTTTGAGATTAATCAGTTTTAATACCAAACAAAAGAGGAAGGTTACCATAAATTATTCAAGACAAAAGAGAAAATAATCTCATTTAGTTTTGTTTTATTTACTTGAATCAATTTCCTGAAGCTTACTGAACATTTTTTTAGAGCATTTGTGAAACCCGTTCTGAAATGTGAAAATATGTTATTATATTTCGTCTTTAAGAACAAATATTTTAGAAAATATGTAAAAAGTTAAATTATAAAATAATTTAGTTACATATACAAATTATTAAAATTTGTATTTGTATTAAAACCAAATATAAACGAATAAAATACATAAAATATATTTTTTATACATTATTATTATAATCAGAAAATTTTTTCATTTCCAGATTTTAAACCTTTTTGGTTTAGCTCTACGGTCTACTTTTTGCAGAATTAATGAGGCAATACTAAAGATTCTAAGGCTAGAAACATCCATGCAGTATTCGAATACGAAAATATCGAAGAATAACAATCTTTGTTCGGCTAAAGTACCCTATACAGGTAAAAAAAAATGGTGTTTTTTTTTTTTCTGAAATATCTGTACACGCTCAATAATTTTGTTTATCTTTGATATTTACCAACTTTAATTTATTCTGTCATATTACAAGGGTGAAAATCAGAGGTTTTAATATTAAATGATTATTTATGTATGAATGATGTTAAAATTGGGCAATCGATAAACCGTGTGGTTATTATAAAGAAATAAAATACAAGAAAAATTCTTAATTTTCGAAGATATATATTGTATTGTTATTTATTACCGTTAAAAACAATTATTATATGAAACAAATATTTGTTGTTAAATGTAAAATTTTCAATGCAACAAAAAAATAATTATATTAAATTAAAAATTTTATCACAAATCTATAATTTAAGCCAAATATATAAAAAAAAATTATTTACATAATATCTAAATTTAGTTTTAAAATGTATGAAAAATAATCATATATTTATCAATTAAAAATAGAAATATTAAATGACATGGTTAAAAAAATAATCATAATCTATAAAGAAAAATGTTAGTTTTATATATTATGTGAAAAATATAATTTAATGTTTCTTAATAACGTTTACATAATGTTTATAAAAGATGTGTGATTTAGGAATAGATCATTAAAATTTTCTTTTTTGGCATTGCAATATTATTTACGAATTTTTTTATAACAAGAATTTAATCAATCGCTTATATTTTTGTGTAGATATGTATATATATATGAATAATATATATATATATTTATATATTTGTATTTATATATATTTATATTTTTATATATATATATATATATATATATGTATGTATATATATATGTATGTTACATATATATGTATAATATATGATATATGTTTTTTATATATATTTTATATTAAATATATATGTGTGTTTTTATTATATGTGTAATATATAAAATTATTTCACTTTAATATCTCTTTAAAAAATTTTTGTTTTAATTTTTTAAAAATTATTTTAAAATACAATAAAGGAAGTATAAAATTTTGTATTCAAGCATTTTAATAGATGTAAAAATTTCATATTACATATAGCTGTCAAAAATCTATTTTTCTTATTTACTTAATCGTAAATTATTTGAATTATATGTCTCTTTAAACATCTGTTAAAGAGTTTTGTATCATTTCTTGTTTTTACTAACATGTCTTTTTAATAATAAAGATAAGTTGTTCTCAAAATTTCTTCTCTAAATGTATATAACATTATTATCTAGCTGCATATTTTTTATAAAAAAGTAAAAAAAATAAATAAATAAATAATTATATTTTTGTATTATACACATAAAAACATACATATATATATATATTTATTTATATATATATATATATATATATATACATTTATTATAAAATATATATTTTTGTGTTTTTTGTGTTTTTGTATGTGGTTATTTTATATTAATATAGTTAATATATTTTAACTCAAATATTTTAAAATCTTTAAATCTATAATTATCTTAATTCTTGTATACAAAATTAAATATAATTTAAATTTTTAAAACAATAATTTAAAATATCGTTTATAAAAATTTTTTTTTAAAATATCTAAAGTTAATTCGTAATAGAAAAAAAATTTTAATTCTGAGTCGGTAATTTGTTTCTTTTTCTATATAATATTCACAACTCCTCCGTATACGTCATGAAATGATCCATAAGACTTTACTAACTCTTACAGAAAATATTCAGACGCTAAAAGTATAAAATATTTATTTCACATATATAGCATACACAAATTTGTATTTTTGTAAAATGTATATTTTTTTAGTATCTTTATATACTTTCTATGTATGTGTATATATAACATATTAATACATCATACTTTTAAATGCATTGAATTTATTTATACTATTTATGTGTACACACTTTAAATATTATGTGTTTTTATATTTTTACTTTCTATGTACTTACTACAGATTAACCAATAGCAGTCAAAACTACAGAAGGTGTTCATCTAGAATGTCGATAAAATATGATTTGTGATTCCTTAAACAGCATAAGATCATTTTTAACTTCATCTTTTTGTTTACATGGGTGCACAAAAAATGAAAAAAATTTTCGATTGATAATTTGTCACTTATATAGCTAGACAATATTTTTATAAATTTACATAAAAATCTGTACAAACGTATGATTATTGTTTCCTTCCAACTGCTCCAAATGATTATTAGAACAGATTACAGAAATAAATGTTCGGTTGCCGTTTGAAAAAGGCTTTATCCAGTGTTTCTCAACCTTTTAGTATTCACGGCCCAATTTTCAATCATAATTTTCATCGCGCCCCCCTCCCCACCGCGTACAATAAAATGTATACAATAATAATGTATTTTGAGCATTATGGCGCTAAACCTGCACTACAACCTTAATTTTAAACTTTGCAAATTACCAAGAATACGGAAATTTATTGACATTTTGCAACACTGATACTCAGCATTGAAAAAACAATAATCCTATGCCTTTTTATTGCTCTTGCGTCCCGCCATGTCGGGCATTCTCACGGTTTCGCGAGAAGTTTCGATTTGTCTGGAATTTGTCTGGTCAGCTTAAAAGTTAAGTTAGGAGCGTGCGCAGATGTGAACAAATGTTTTCTCATAGGGAGAAGGAGAAAGTTCTATGACGCCAATTTCAATTCCAGACAATCTCATTCGAGTCGATCCTTCTTATCGCTATTGAATCTATTCTTAATGTGTATGTTATATATATTTTCGTGTAATTGCAATTCACGGTATTAAATATTCACGGCAGCAGACTTATGCAGAATCATGGATAAATTTTTAAGCGGGCGTAAGCGAGCATTAGACGATAGACAAGCATCAACAAGTACACAGACGAGCGTGGTTCCGAAAATAAAATCAAGAAAATATTCTCAAGAATACTTAAATTTTGGGTTCACTAGTACTGAAGTAAATGAAGAAGAAAGGCCCCTGTGTATCATTTGCTCAAAAATGTTGGCGGCAGACAGCATGAAACCTAATAAACTTAAACGACATTTGGAAACGCTTCATAGTGAGTACGTAAACAAACCCAGAGAATTCTTCGAATTAAAATTAAAATCATATGAAAAGCAAAAATCATTGTTTAAAAAAACTTTGTCTGTGAATGAAAAAGCTTTAATTGCCTCTTACAAACTTTCATATAAAATAGCCAGATGTAAAAAGCCTCACACCATTGGTGAAGAGCTTATTTTGCCAGCCGCAATTGAGATTGTAGAAATTATGTTTGGAGATAATTTTGCAAAACAATTGCAGTCTATACCTGTTTCAAATGATACTGTTGCCCGTCGAATTGCTGATATAGCTGAAGATGTAGAGTGTCAGCTTTTGTCGAAGTTGCGTGACAAATTGTTTTCAATACAACTCGATGAGGCAACAGATAGTAATAAAGATGCTCATTTCATTGCCTATGTTAGATTTTGTGATGATTTGTCAGTAGTAGAAGAATTACTTTTCTGCAAACCAATAGAACTCAAAGCAACAGCACTCGCATTATTTGCTATCTTAAATGATTTTATGAACGAGGCAAACATAGAATGGAAAAATTGCGTCGGAATATGCACCGATGGTGCTCGTTCTATGTCCGGAAGATTCCAAAGTATTCAAGCACTTGTGAAACAAAAATCGCCACAGTGCGTCTGGACACATTGCATGATCCACAGAGAAGCTTTGGCTTCCAAAGAAATGAGTCCTGGTTTGAATATTGTGTTAACTACGGTTGTAACCGTAGTAAATTATATAAAAATGAGACCCCTGAAATCAAGAATCTTTTCCGCACTTTGTAAAGACATGGGTGCAGTACATTCAGCGTTACTATTTTATTGCGAGGCAAGATGGTTATCACGAGGGAAATTTTTGCAACGTGTTTATGAATTAAAAGAAGAAATCGCCGTTTTCCTAGAAGAGGAAAACAGACCGGAAGCTGAGAATTTTCGCGATAGTTTATTTGTGATGAAATTGAGCTACATGGTCGACATATTCGAGAAATTAAATAACTTGAATCTTCATCTGCAAGGAGCAAATACACATATATTGGATACGAGTGATAAAGTTAATGCTTTTTGTAGGAAATTGGAATTGTGGAGCAGAAATTTAA
>CM063500.1:92620532-92630532 GCA_032207245.1 Pardosa pseudoannulata
TCAATATCATGGAACAGTTATGATCTATTTTAGGGCTCAATCCGTAATTTATATCCTTCATTAACATCTCTTCCGGAACTTACACGATATCTCTATAATAAATAGTAGAATATTCATTTAAACATTACTTATCACTTGTATGATTGGGTTTCCAGGTGAATGGCTTGCAGTGGACCATAGTGTGGAGGGTCCTTAACTTGTCCCGCATAGTCCCCCCAACCTCAATATCATGGAACAGTTATGATCTATTTTAGGGCTCAATCCGTAATTTATATCCTTCATTAACATCTCTTCCGGAACTTACACGATATCTCTATAATAAATAGTAGAATATTCATTTAAACATTACTTATCACTTCTATGATTGGGTTCCTAGGTGAATGGCTTGCAGTGACCCATAATGTGGAGGGTCCTTAACTTGTCCCGCATAGTCCCCCCAACCTCAATATCATGGAACAGTTATGATCTATTTTAGGGCTCAATCCGTAATTTATATCCTTCATTAACATCTCTTCCGGAACTTACACGATATCTCTCTAATAAATAGTACAACATTCATTTAAACATTACTTATCACTTGTATGATTGGGTTTCCAGGTGAATGGCTTGCAGTGGCCCATAGTGTGGAGGGTCCTTAACTTGTCCCGCATAGTCCCCCCAACCTCAATATCATGGAACAGTTATGATCTATTTTAGGGCTCAATCCGTAATTTATATCCTTCATTAACATCTCTTCCGGAACTTACACGATATCTCTATAATAAATAGTACAACATTCATTTAAACATTACTTATCACTTCTATGATTGGGTTCCTAGGTGAATGGCTTGCAGTGACCCATAATGTGGAGGGTCCTTAACTTGTCCCGTAAAGTCCCCCCAACCTCAATATCATGGAAGAGTTATGATCTATTTTAGGGCTCAATCCGTAATTTATATCCTTCATTAACATCTCTTCCGGAACTTACACGATATCTCTATTATAAATAGTACAACATTCATTTAAACATTACTTATCACTTGCATGATTGGGTTCCCAGTTGTATGCAATCATGTAACAGCTGATATTAATTATTTTTCAAAGTTCATAAATGACGATATTAAGTTTAAGCTATTCCATTCTTATAACCGTACTGTTCCTCTCTTTCTATTAACGTACTAACTAAACACTAAGTTAAAAAAAAACACTTTCATATGACGCTCTCATCGTTCCCCAAATAAACGAATTTGTCATTTACGAGTTAATAACCTCATTCATATTCCAATTTCAATACCCACAACTCACAAAGCGACCTCCACCATGATGACGTCATTCATCGATGGTTCTAATGGCTTCCCACGGTTTTTATCGAAATATTTTATGGCTTATGGCTATTCAAACGTGTATACGTACATTCATGCGTACATATATATATCTGAAATCTTTTGATAAAAGTGAAAAAACTCAGGGAAAATGGAAGATAATGTAAAGCAGAAGGAAATTGCAAATAGTTAGAGATAAAAATAGTATAATAATTACAAACAGGATTATATTAATTCTTTATGGACATTCAAACGCGTATGTGTAAATTCATGCATACATATGCATACATGCATAAATATACATACATATATATGCATGCATACGTATACATATATTTGAAATCCTTTTGATAAAAGTTAAAATACTCAGGGAAAATGGACGACGTAGAATGAAATTGTAAATAGAGATAAAAATAATGCAATTAGTACAGACAAGATTATATTAATTCTTTTTGGCATTACAAACGTGTATGTGTATATATATGCATACATACATATATCTAAAATCCTTTTGAGAAAAGTTAAAATACTCAGGGAAAATGGAAGAAAAGGTGAAGTAGAAAGAAATTGTAAATAATTAGTGATAAAAATAATGTAATAATTACAAACAGGATTATATTAATTCTTTATGGCTATTCAAACACCTTAAGTGCATATTCATGCATACATATATCTGAAATCCTTTTAATAAAAGTTAAACACTGAGGAAAAATGGAAGAAAAGATGAAGTAGAATGAAATTGTAAATAGAGATAAAAATAATGTAATAATTAAAAACAGGATTATAATAATTCTTTATGGCTATTCAAACGTATAAATGTACATTCATGCGTATATATATATATATATATATATATATATATATATATATATATATATATATATATATATATATATATCTGAAATCCTATTGATAAAAGTTAAATTACTCAGGGACAATGGAAGTTGAGATGAAGTAGAATGAAATTTTAAATAGACATAAAATCAATGTAATAATTACAAACAGGATTATATAATTCTTTATGACCTTTAAAACGCGTATGTGTATATTCATGCATATATATATATATATATATATATATATATATATATATATATATATATATATATATATATATATATATATATATATATATCTGAAATCCTTTTCATAAAAGTTAAAACACTCAGGGAAAATTGAAGAAAAGATGAAGTAGAGTGAAATTGTAAATCGACATAAAAATAATGTAATAATTACAAACAGGATTATATTAATTCTTTATTGCATTCAAACTCGTATGTGTATATTAATGCATACATATACTTATATATACATACATGCATAAATATACATACATGTATATACATGCATACATATACATATATCTGAAATACTTTTGATAAAAGTTAAAATACTGAGGGAAAAATGGAAGAAAAGTTTAATTAGAATGAAATTGTAGGTAGTTGGACATAAAAACAATGTAATAATAACAAACAGGATTATATTAATTCTTTATGGCCATTCAAACTCGTATGTGTACATTCCTGAATACTCATACATATATCTGAAATACTTTTGATAAAAGTTAAAATACTCAGGGATAATGAAAGAAAAGAGAAAGTAGAATGAAATTGCAAATAGTTAGAGATAAAAACAAAGTAATAATTACAAACAGGATTATATTAATTCTTTATGGTCATTCAAACACCGTATGTGCATATTCATGCATACATATATCTGAAATAATTTTGAGAAAAGTTAAACACTGAGGAAAAATATACGAAAAGATGAAGTAGAATGAAATTGTAAATAGAAATAAAAATAATGTAATAATTACAAACAGGATTATAATAATTCTTTATGGTTATTCAAACGTATATATGTACATTCATGCGTACATATATATATCTGAAATCCTATTGATAAAAGTTAAAATACTTAAGGAAAATGGAAGATGAGATGAAGTAGAATGAAATTTTAAATAGACATAAAAATAATATAATAATTACAAACAGGATTATATTAATTCTTTAAGGTCTTTCAAACGCGTATGTGTATATTCATGCATATACATATATCTGAAATATTTTTTGATAAAAGTTAAAATACTTAAGGAAAATGGAAGAAAAGATGACGTAGAATGAAATTGCAAATAGTTAGAGATGAAAAAACGTAATAATTACAAACAGCATTTTATTTAATTTTTTATGGCCATTCAGACGCGTATGTGTATATTTATGCATACATACATATATAAGCGATGGGAAAATATGAGATAACAGAAATTATTTTCGTTTATATAGGGTTATATAGTGTATGTGGGGCAAATGCGTCGTACGAGAAGCAACGTTCAAGTTCAACGAGGCTTAAAATATCGGGTGTTAAGGCTAGGTTAATAATTCTTTCGGACTGTTTTACTCAAACTTATCTTTTAAAACGTATTCTTTTCAATAATTTAGTACTTCTTTCTGAAAAATATTATAATCAACTCAGTGTAAACACTTTTTGAATTCCTACTTACGTACTTACCCCATCAAGTTGAGGTAAGTGCATACATACCTTTTAAATGCTTATTGTGTGAATTGAATATTCAACATGATACATGAAGATACAACATGGGCACAAAAGAGTAATAATTTCAAACGAGTTTTAATCCTTAAAACTTAAAAAAAAAGAGTGCTTTGGTGGAGCCATCCAATATCCTAGGCATTCTTCATGTAGCAAGCGATGTATCAAAACAACAGAAAACTGTGGCCGATTAACACCCTTACCCCATTTTTCCTTAGCTTATACCAAACCATCATTACACAGTATCTAAATGCATAAATTTATTTTTAGGTTAAAGAAAATGGTACACAAATCTTAAGTGTTGTATAAAATTTTCTGAATCCCCTATATAATAATAGCCTAAATTATTTGTCCATCTCTCCTCGAAATTATGAAGCGGTTGGACCAGGAATGGATAGAGTTATCCATATTGGATACTTGATGAGTTAGGGTTAGCAAAATTCAAAGTTTATCTTCTCCTAAACTATCTCTCCGATTCTAAAATAAATTGGTATAAATATGTTTCATATCACATCAAAATATACTGTCGTCTTTAAAACTTCGAAATCCACCACTTCACTACCTTTTCAAGTGTTTAATGCCAATATTTCAATCTCTATTTTGACCGGTTAAGAGCAGGCGATACAATTTATCAATTTATCACTTAAGAAATAGGTAAAAATAACATTTTTTCTAGCATTATGACGTCATTCCTTTAACCATCTCATTTAATCATTTCTTATTTACAATTATTTAAATATCGTCTTCACTGAACTTAGATATTACATAAATAGTTTTCATTTATATTTGGCTTAAATAATAGATTAGTTACATATGTGATAATTTTAAATTTAATCATCGCTAATTTTTTGTTGCAATGAAACTTTTATCACCGGTATTAATAAGGAATTCTATCAACTCCAGGGTGTAGTGGAAATGATAGTTCCATTCCTTTACTTCCATTAATTACTGCGTCAAAAAATTAGGAAGAACTTTACGATAATTTCAACGTATCAAAGAAAACTTTGAATTATCTTTCTAAATGAAATCAACGGGATTCTAAACTGCATTCACAGTATCGGGAGACTTTAGAGGAGTATGAAGATGAACAAATTATTGAGCGTGTACCATATAATTCTCAGCCCCAAAACAAACTATTTTTTTACTTGCCTACTGGGTACATTACAATTTTGAAAATTTAAAAAAAATTATTAATCCCTTCATATGATGGGCTATATGCTAGTATTATACAATAGTTAAAAATAAGTATTTTACAAATTAACTCTTTTAACCCTCTAAGCGGTTCGCACGTACAATTCCGCCAAACCGAGGATGACTTCAAAGCGGTTGTCACTTACAATTTTCGACCTCGAAAAACGTTCCGAAAATGGATGTAATGTACATTTCTGCCAGTGTTTTCCCCTATGGAGTTTTGAGGTAGGAGCGTCAGGTCGATTGTTTAAGAACTGCACACCTACTCTCTGAGGCACAACGACGCTGATAGCTTTTTTATGGCTTTGTAAATCTGTATTTCGAAGTATTTCTTTTGAGGTAACAGATGTATCTCTAATTGAACCACTTAAATAGATTGGATGACTTTCGTAAAAAAGATATAAATCATTCTTTTAAAGAATACTTTTATTTGTACCTTTAGAACCCATTATTTGTTATGGGATGATCTTCGAGACTTGACGAGCTTTATGTGTATTAAAAATTAACAATCTATAATGTCTATTTATATATCTATTTATAACAGAAAATAAAGGGACAGTGACGAGGGTGGGTTTCCCGTATTCCAATCTAGTCGACAAAGGGTGAAGTAAAAAATCATAGAACACTTTGGTCACTGACACAATGAAACTTTAGCGTATTTTTTGGAGACTTTTTTTCCTCGGTGTGTTCCCCTCGGAGGGTTAAAACACTATTGATTACGTTAAAATATAATTAGAATTTATTGGTAAAACACAAAATATTTAACTAAGACCTTTGGTAAATCATTTGAAATTGGATGCAAAATTTGTTAATGAATCCGCAGATGTTCTGTTAGATAGTAATTAATAAACTGTGAATGATATTTCGATTTTACGAATTTAATCATGTAGTACAAAGATTCATTCCAATAAGTTATATCAAAAATTGAAATTATACTGCTAGGAGCTTTTTTTATTATTATTATTACTTTGATCATCGTAAGGGTTTCCAAACTTCAGTTATATAAATAAATTGCCATTGTTATTAACGATGTTTAAAACTTTTTTAGCAATAAAAAAACCAAAATCAAGCATAAACGAAAGGCTTTGTTTTTGTATTATATACAAATTTCAATTACAAATCTCCTCTATTCAATTTGTGTTGAGTACAAGAGACTCGAAGAAGTTAAAGAAGTGATCACTTCTTCGCAAAGTGGAAAGTCCACTGTCATTTTAACCTGATCTAAGAACTGGCTTATTATCATTTCAGGTCAACAAGGATTTTTAAGCGAGGTAAACGTGCTAAGTATTGCCCCGAGAGATGTTACTCATCGTATTATTGAACATCGTGCTGAATTCTGTAAGCATGAATAAATATTGATTCTCAGATAGTTGTATTGGTTGGAAAGACATCATAAGCATATTTCGAAAATTTTCGCGATAAAATTCTTTTCATTCTCCTAACATACTATAGTTTTTGATTTTCAAATTCTTCTCATTTTTAAAATGCTAAAACGTCTACAATTCTTATTCAAAGGGCTTAAAAATATTTTTGAGGAATCTTGATATTTAAAACTAGGCAGCGGTTTTTACTATCTGTAAAAAACTTTAAAAAATTAGAAATATGATAAAGTATTTTTTCTAATGTTTTTATCCATATTAATCTACATTTTATTTATTACTCGGATCTATTCCTAGTATTAAAAATCTTTCAATATTTTTATACAAATATTATGAATAAAAGGTTAAAAAAAATCTAGTTCCAAATATCAAAATTATAAAAGATCTAAGGATTAAAATTTGTTAAATTAAAAAAAATTCAATCTTAAAAATATTACAAAATTACTACAATTTTGAAATGATCTTTTACTTTGTACTATTCAAACTTGATGAAAAATTATGCCACTATTAATACCTTGACATACAATCACGATTTAGGGTCGGGAGTTTTATAATTTTGGGGTCGTATTCATAATTATCCATAACTGTTCATAACTGTTCAGATGAACTAATTAAATAGCATCTGTCGGACGCATTAAATTCCACCTTATTTGTATGTCAAAGGGTTAAAATGTTAGTTATTTAAGAGAGAAATTGGTACTAGGTTTGCTTAAAAATAATAGATATGTGTGGGACGGAAATTTCTTTTCCTTATGTTCAAGAGATTGTAATATGCTAGATTTCCTGTAACAGATTCGACCTTTTTTATTCAAAGGAAGGGAATGAGTTCATAAAATAATAGGGTAGAGAGTATTTAAATATATATAAAATAATAAATTTGAAATGGACCAACTGTCGGTATTTTTTAATGAGTTATAAATTTTATATCTTAGCATCAAATTTTCTTCTTATAAAAATCAAATTTTCTTCTTATTTATTTTTATCTACAAATAAAGTTAATAATTCTATGTAAATCTCACACGTGTTAACATTGAAACGTAAAAGGGCCCCATAATTATAACCCTTTTTTAAGAAAAAAAAAGCTTTGTTGCAATCTAGAGTGGCGAAAATCCATGTTCCATCCCCATCACATTCATCTCTTTAATCACGTGAAGCATTCCCTATCTTCTACCTTTTTGTAAGTTTTTTGTAAGCCAGGACCTATAATGGGGTATCCTCCTCCTCTCCTAGTGATAAAAGTTTTGTACTATCCAATGTTTGTTATTATTATTATTATTATTATTATTATTATTATTATTATTATTCATAAATTCTGGGCGAACTGCATCGGTAGGCACGTAAACATCTTACTTTCTTTTGGGTAGGCAGTGCCCAGTTCGAGTTTTCAAGCATAATGTTTATTAGTTTTATAATCTTTGTATTTTAAAATTTGCAATTTTTACAACCGGTTTCTCTAGTTTGAAATCTCCTACACTCTTTAAACGGTTTACAATGGCAAAGATTTTCACACTTTATTCGTTTAAAATGTCAAGTTCACGTGTCGCTAAACAGTGGTAAAAATAGAAGCGAAACGAGGTAGTAAAAACGGAAGGTCTGTCCAAGAAGAAGACTTTCAAGTGCGTGCCTGATAGGAGCCAGTTCATTCAGAAATTATAAATACTAGTGATTGTAAGTCAAAACCTTAAATGACGATTTCATAACTTTAGTATCTTTGGATTGCAGAGTTAACACTATCTTCTTAGTGATGCAAACGAATTTTGGACTAACATGGTAAAAATAGAAACGAGGTAGAAAACATGGAAGGTCTGTCCTAGAAGAAGATTTTCAAGTGCGTGCCTTATAGGAGCCAGTTCATTGAGAAATTATTACACTAGTTATTGTAAATCCGAAACTTAAATGACGATTTTATATCTTTATTTTCTTTGGATTGCAGAGATGACATATATCTTCTTACTGATACAAATGAATTTTGGACTAATATGGTAAAAATAGAAGCTAAAAGAGGTAGTAAAAACGGAAGGTATATCCAAGAAGAAGACTTTCAAGTGCGTGCCTGATAGTAGCCAGTTCATTGAGGAAGTATTACACTAGTGATTGTAAGTCCAAGCCTTAAAAGACGATTTCATATCTTTATTATATTTGGATTGAAGAGTTGACACGTATCTTCTTGGTGATACAAACGAATCTCACACAACATGGTAAAAATAGAAACTAAACGAGGTAGTAAAACTAGAAAGTGTATCCAAGAAGAAGACTTTCAAGTGTATGCCTGATACGAGCCAGTTCATTGAGAAAGTATTACACTAGTGATTGAAAGTCCGAACCCTAAATGACGATTTTATATCTTTATTTTTTTTTGGGATTGCAGAGTTGACACGTATCTTCTTAGTGATACAAACGAATTTCGGACTAACATGGTAAAAATAGAAGCGAAAAGAGGTAGTAAAAATGGAAGGTATATCCAAGAAGAAGACTTTCAAGTGCGTGCCTAATAGGAACTAGTTCATTGAAAAATTATAAACACTAGTGATTGTAAGTCCGAACCTTAGATGACGATTTCATATCTTTATAGTCTTTGGATTGCAAAGTTGACACGTATCTACTTGGTGATACAAACGAATTTCAGACGTAACATGGTAAAAATAGAAACGAAACGAGATGGTAAAACTGGAAAGTATATCCTAGAAGAAGATTTTCAAGTGCGTGCCTTATAGGAGCCAGTTCATTGAGAAAGTATTACACTTGTGATTGTAAGTTCGAACCTTAAATGACGATTTCAATCTTTATAGTCTTTGGATTGCAGAGTTGACACGTATCTTCTTGGTGATACAAGCGAATCTCAGACGTAATATGCAAACAAAGTGCACGGAATGCGAGGGAAAGGATATAACATTGTGATAATATTACTTTCTTTGCAGGAGAAAACAAAAGTTTACAGACGTTCCAAAATCTGGAAAAGTTTGAAATTCGGAATTGCTAAGATCCTGATGATTACGAACTTGAGGCTCTGTACTGTATAGGGTGATTATAATTAAAGTCCCCTTTCAAAATGCTGTAAAAAAAACGACTGGTCAGAATTATTTCAAATTTGAACTGAAAATATTGGACGAAGAGGAAAATATTATAACACAAGAAAAGAAGTTCCAAAGTATATTAATAAATTCTGTTGTAAGCAAATTATAAGACAATCTTGCGTAAGACACATTGTATGCGGTATAAAAAAAGCTGGATATGGGGCATTTTTCCAACAAACAACCAAAATATACTGGTGCAAATTGAACAGTAAGATTAGTTGACTAGTTAGTGCAACTCAGGCTACAGCCGTCATATTTCGATACAAAATGTGACTTGTATCCGAATCCATTTTCGTTATGCTGCTCACATTTTCGTTTATTAGTACACTGTAGAACTATTTTTATCATCAATTTCCCCGTTCTTCTAGTATATTCAGTTCAAATTTGAAATCATTCTGATCAGTTGTTCGTTTTTACAGCATTTTGAAAGTGGCTCTTTAATTATAATCACCCCGTACTTGCTATGTACAAACAATGGAACCGTAAACCAGAAAAATTAAAAAAAGGT
>CM063500.1:92638032-92640532 GCA_032207245.1 Pardosa pseudoannulata
TAATATATAATGTATATATTATACTAATATATATATATATATATATATGTATATATATATGTATATATATATGTAATATATATATATTAATAGTATATATATATATATAAATATATTATATATATATATAAATTATATATATTATATATATATATCATATATATATATATATATGTATATATATGTATTTATATATATGTATCTATATATTTATATATATATATCATATTTATATATATATATACATATATAATATATAACATATATATTATATATATATATATATATATATATATATATATATATATATATATATATATACATATAAATATTTTACATATATATTAATATATATATATATACATATATATATATCATATATATATATATAATATATATATATATATATTTACTATATATATATATATATATACACACACACAATATATATATAATATATATATATATATATATATATATATATATATATATATATATATATATATATATATATGAAATAAATACTTGTGTTGTCCTATTCACCTTGAAGTCTAGATGGACAGTTTTTTGTCTAGGACACTCCTTTGGTTAAGACATTTTGTGGCTGGGAAAATAGAATTTAAGGAATTAGAATGGGAGAGAAGAGGTTTTTAAAGAGATATTAAAGTGAAATAATTTTGATATATTACATACATTTCCCGTATTCATCATTTTCCATTCATGTCTGTTCCTAAACGATAGATCGAGGTTTCATTATATATCTAAAATGCAAAAGCGTGTGTGCACCATTAAATTTTCGAAAGGAGCACAATACTGCACAAAATAAGCTGTAAAACTGAACTCAGCGTTCAGGTTAAGGGTAAACCCATTTCTTTCCCAAAAGAGGGAACGGATAAAGAGATAGCGATGACTTGCAGAACCTTTTCATGGGAATGCGAATTATATCACGTTCCTTCTTTGTATTTGAGAATTATAAAAAATATCACGTTTCTCGTAAAATTTGAGAAGGTGTGCTCGCTAGAAAGTTAGAATATTTTTAGAAAACCCTGAACGTTCAATTTTATCATCTCCTATATAATAATAGCCTAAGTTATCTGTCCGTCTGTCCTCGATTTTATGAAGCGGTTGGACCTGGAATGGATAAAGGCATCCATAGTTAGCAAAATTCAAAGAGAGTAAAGTTCATCTTCTCCTAAACTTTCTAAAATAAATTGGTATAAATAGGCTTCCTATCACAGCGAAAAATACTGCCTTCTTTAAAACGTTCGAAATCCACCCCTTCTCCTCTTTTCGAGCTTTTAAGGCCATTATTTCAACTCCTATTTTCCCCCGGTTAAGATCAGGCGATTAAATTCATCAATTTATCCCATAACAAACAGGTAAAAATAACATTTTTCTAGAATTATGACGTCATTCCTTTAACCATCTCATTGAATCATTTCTTAATTTAAATTATTTAAATTATGCCCTATTTTCATACGTTTTATCATTGAACTTAGATATTACGTAAATAAGACAATTTGTCGAACGTCACGAACTACTATAATGCACTTCCCATTCATTTTCACGTGTTTAACAGCCAATAGACAAACAATAAACTGCCCTTCCGTTTGAAACTAAAGCCAGAATTGTCATAATTTGAGAATTTGCCCTACTACGTGAAATCGCCTTATAATTTTCTTTTCTATTTGGGTTCAATAATAGATTAGGTACATGTGTGATCATTTTAAATTGGGTCATCGATTATTTTTTGTTGCCAGATAATTCTTTTTTCCTGCCTCATAAAGTACTTTACAATTTTGGAAAATTAAAAATTTTACTGATCCCGTCATGTGATGGGCTATATGCTAGTTTTAAATAATGCTGTTCTAATTTTAGTTTTGACGTTATAATGTTAAATGTGTTTTGTATATAATACCGATTTTTTTATAAAACAGTCTGTGCAAAAGAATTTAAGGTAACATCTTCATTAAATCTATTTATAAATGACTTTTTTCTAATCTTTGAGAATGTATACATTTTTGTCACAATTGTCCAAATTCAGGTGTACCTAAAAAATGAGTTTTTAATAATGTAACGAATTGTGTTTTGGGCTCGTTCTCGAAGTTTTTGGTAACTAAATTTTGCCGCCAAATTTGGCGACTTGGCGAAACTGTTTCATATATTCCAGGACATCTTAGAGTACTTTCTGAACTCAGCGTTCAGGTTAAGGGTAAACCCCTTTCTTTCCCAAAAGAGGGAACGGATAAATAGATAGCGATGACTTGCAGAACCTTTTCATGGGAATGCGAATTATATCACGTTCCTTCTTTGTATTTGAGAATTATAAAAAATATCATGTTTCTCGTAAAATTTAAGAAGGTGTGCTCGCTAGAAAGTTGGAATATTTTTAGAAAACCCTAAACGCTCAATTTTATCATCTCCTATATAATAATAGCCTAAGTTATCTGTCCGTCTGTCCTCGATTTTATGAAGCGGTTGGACCTGGAATGGATAAAGG
>CM063500.1:92648032-92655532 GCA_032207245.1 Pardosa pseudoannulata
AATTTTTATTGTATTCGCTGCGCCGAAACATGTGAAGGTTACTTTTGGCTGCAAAACGTGATATTTCGACTCTTAATTGAATAACTAGTGTTGCGCTGAAATAGAGAACAGAGTTGATTATCTAAATAATTAAATTATAATTAATTAAATCTATTAATATGGATATATGTTTGTGTCTCAGCATAAATATACGTGTGTTTATGTACACATCCATAGATAAATACATACATAAAATTATATAAACCTTTGCATCATATATATATATATATATATATATATATATATATATATATATATATATATATGTGTGTGTGTGTGTGTAATATATATATGTAATTAGACTGACTTCTCGATGGGGGGTTGCAGTCATGGCCATAAAAATGATACCGTTTCAGCTAAAGACCTTTATTAAGATAACTTTCAAGGACGGGTTCCCACTTCATCATAGGGACAAACTGAATGGTCAACTAGCATGAAGTTCTATGTACAAGACAAGTAACACCTGGGTCAACATCTGTAAAATATCTCTAGAAAAATCTGTCTCCGCTAGCGTGTATCTCCTTTTTATTGGAAATTTCCTAAATTGTCCGCTAGCCATGTAGGTTTATAATTGGCCAGGCCCCTTCTCTGAGGGCGTAACCTGTAGCCCAGTGGTCAATTTATGTTAGGGGTTAAAAAGGGGAATGGAAAATGAAGCGGGAATTTTTACCCTTGATTTAAGTTTTGAAAACCCCTGAGAATTTTCCTTACATATACATATATATATATATATATATAAATATATTTATATAATATATATATTTTATATATATATTTTGAAAGTATATATATATATTATTTATATATAAAAAGTATATATTATTTAATTTATATAATTGTATAAAATTATATATTTATATATATTTATATTTAATATATTTATATATATATACATATTATATATATATATATATATATATATATATATATATATATATATATATATATATACATATATATATATATATATATACATGGCAGAAAATCGTGGGTAACCTGAAATTAAAATATGGTTAACATATTCCTGAATTAGATTATACACTGTAACACAAAATAAAAAATCCGCACTGCAGGAAAATCGATTTTAAAACCGAACGTTGAAACAACGACAAAGAAAACCTTTACATAATGGTGTATTATAGTCATAAAAATAATTAACAGGTTTTGTTAATTTGTTTACAAATATGATACATCTACATTTGCGATTCTTTAATTTTCTTTCTTTCTTTTTACCGTATGCTCATTCACAAATTAAATAAAGTTTTCTTTTTGAAAATAATATGATAAACATAATCAAGTATTCTGTTATGGTATAATGCATGTAATAAAAAAATGTCAAAAAAAATCAATACTGAGGATTTCCACTTTTATTCGTAATTGTAAATTATTTAATGAATAACGCCATAGTATTATAAATTTCTTTTAACAAAACTGTCAGAAATTTCTAGTGGCAAGCATTGTAAACAGCTTCTTCTTGTTTTAGGAATGTTACAGACTTAAAATTTCTATTTTTCCCCAATAAAACCATAAATTTTCAACGGGATTAAGATCTGGACGATTTCCAAGCCATGGGGATAAAGAAATCGCAAGATATTCTTTATAATATTTAAGATAAAGTGAAAAATTAAACCTTATTCTACTGATTTATTGATTCTCAAGTGGGCTGACACGTAAATTTAACAATGAATATCAAATTAAACTTTCCACAGACACCGTATAAAAAGGGGCGTTATCATCTCGAAATATTGGTTGTTGAAAACTCTCTGTTTTGATCCTATTTCCGTGTTCTACTAATTTTGTTAAATAGAGCTCATCTTCTCTTTCTGCTTGCTTTAATTCCTTACAAAAAACAAAGAGCTCTTCCTCTGTGAGTAAATGTATCTCTTCCAGTAATCTAATCTAATTTTGTGTACATGCCTCATCACCATCACTAATTACTAATATCATGCATCGAGTAATTACTTCAGTTTCAACAATTTTAGCTTATTTTGTCACACTACCCAAACTTGAGCAACCTAATAGTTAATCTTCCCTTTTTTACAATTTGAATTAACTTTTTTAATATTATGCAAATTCATTTGAGTAATCTTGTGTTTATCTCCTACTAAAATCTAAAATACAGGTCTTGGCCCGGGGACTTCTGTTTTTTTCACTTTCTTAGAAGCACGATGGAAGAGTTTAAGAAAACTCCAAAATAGAATAAGATATAAGCTCCCTCTTCTAAAATCCTTTTGTAGTTTTTAGAGTTAACGGACCCCTTGAACATTAAAATTTATCCAATTCCTTGAACAGTTTAGCCGTTCGTAATCGGCTTAAAATTGTAGGTCCTGGTCTCATTAGCCCTCGTGTTGCAAAAAAGTAGACTGTAGTACTCCAAAACCAAAAAAAAAAAACCTTGAACAGTTATTCACCCTCTTGAGTCAATTACAGAATTGTAAATATTTTGGTAGCGGTCGAGTGATGTTATTTAAAATGCTCCGTGGTGTCTACAATCTAAGAGAAAACTATTCTTAAAAAAGAAGTTTTATTTTTGTTTACAAATTTGCACTGATAACATGCACAACCTCGTTCCACGATAGCCTAAAATATTTTATTCTCTACCGGTACTCTACCGGTTTCTCTACCGCTTCGAAGGCATCATGATGGCCGAATGGTAGAGCGCTACTCTCGGACGGAGTTCGCAAACTCGAATCCTGCTGCAGGCTTTGATGTTCGTAGCCGTTCGGAATTGGCTTTAAACATTAGGTCCTGGTCTCATTAGCTATTATTTCCAAAAGAGTAGACTGAAGCATTCCAAACCAAACCAAACAACCGCCTCGAAGTCAATGCCCCCCTTGCTTCTCCCCATCTCTGACTTTTCCTTTGTATCTTATCCCAAATATATGTGTGTATACAACACCCGAAATCACCACTAGCTACAACAGTGGCGAGCCACACAGTGTTTCGCAACACACTGTTCAGTATACATTGCTGCGTATGGACACACGCCGAAGTATGTCTCTGCACTGACGGCACTTCATTGCCGGAATATCGTTCTTAATTTCGAGACTGAAGAACAGGGATTCTTCGGATTTCAGCTACCTGAACAGACAATACAACCAAACTGTTAAGCAATAAATCTCTTTTATTTTAATTTTAATACTTTTTTACACTAAATGTTTACCATAATTATCCACGTTTTTTACGAAAATTAATTACAGTACTTTTGTGCAGTATATATTCTTCAAACAGTACATATAAACTGGAACATTGGTCCGTCGATTTTAAAGGGGAGAAAATAAAATAGATGAATGCTAGAATTTGATGTAGAAACGAAGAATTCCCCGCTTAACACGTTGACTGCCAACGACGAGATAACTCGTAGATTGCGTCCTTTTCTAGGACGCCAACTACGAGTTCTCTCGTACTGTGTTTAATTGCAATTTTTGTGCAGCTACGAATAAACTCGTAGTATATCAGTGCTAATATCGGTAGATGGCTTCTGGAAAAAGAACAAAAAATCAATGCTGGCTTGCATAAACAAAAAATTTATTAGAAAACGAACAGAACTATAATTATAAAAATTAGTTCAAATTCAAAAAATAAAAATAATATTTTTATTGCTTGTAGAACTTCTTAAAACAATCTTCCACAAAAAGAGCTGGCTTCTCTTTATAGGCTAGACAGAAATAACGAGTTTCTCAGCGTTTTTTTTCCTTCGGTACATATACGACATGGCATAATAATATTTCAGCATAATATGCATACCATAATGAAAAGTTAACTTCGGCGCCTTGGGTAAACATCGAAAATACGTCTGACAGTCAACGTGTTAATTACAACACATTTTTACAGAGTAATTTGCTTGCACAATGTCTATATACTGAAGTCTCGGTCTAAAAACGACACAAATGGAAAATGATGAACGATTTTCGTACGATATTAATATACTAAAATATCGGTTGATAAAGGACAAAAATGTAAAACGATGAATGCTGGAAATCGATGTAGAAATTCCGTAAAATATAAAAATTAAGGTTTTTATGGTAATTTTGTTACAATACATTTTTACAGTGTATATTATTCGTACGATATTTATATACAGGAAAATCAGTTGATAGAAGAGAAAAGTAGAAAACGATGAATGCTGGAAATCGATATAGAAATTCTATAAAATATAAAAATGCAGGTTTTTAAGGTAATTTAATTACAATACACTTTTACAGTGAATAATATTCTTTGAATAATATTAATATAATAATATTAATATGATAAATGCTGGAAAACTATGAAAAAAACTGAAAAAATGTAAAACTTCACGCTTTTATGAAACTTAATTGCAATATATTTTTATGGAGTATATACTTCGTACAATGCATATACGATATTAATATACTAGAATATCCGTTGATAAAGGACAAAAATGTAAAACGATGAATGCTGGAAATCGATGTAGAAATTCAGTAAAATTAAAAAATTAAGGTTTTTATGGTAATTCAGTTACAATACATTTTTACAGTGTATATTATTCGTACGATATTTACATACTGGAAAATCAGTTGATAGAAGAGAAAAGTAGAAAACGATGAATGCTGGAAATCGATATAGAAATTCGGTAAAATATAAAAATGCATGTTTTTAAGGTAATTTAATTACAATACACTTTTACAGTGTATATTCTTTGAATAATAATAATATACTGGAATATCGGTTGATAGAGAATGAGAAATGATAAATACTGGAAACCGATAAAGAAACTCTAAAAAAATAAAATTTACCGTCAAGAAAATTTAATTACAATACATTTTTATAGTGTATATTCTTTGTATAATATTAATATACTGGAATATCGGTTGATAAAGAACAAAAATGGAAAAGGATGAATGCTGAAAATTGATGTAGAAATTCGGTAAAATGTAAAAATTCGCGATTTTAAGGTAATTTAGTTGCAACACTTTTCTACACAGTATATATTTCTTACAATACATATACACTAGAACGGCGATCCATAGATTTTCAAGGGAAAGATGATGAAAAACGATGAATGCTGGAATATGAAAAAAAAAACTGAAAAAATGTAAAACTTCACACTTTTATGAAACTTAATTGCAATATATTTTTAAGGAGTATATTCTTCATACAATGCATACACACTGAAATATGGGGACCATAAAGGAAAAAAATTAAAAATCATGAATGCTGGAAAACGATGAAGAAACTCTGAAAAAATGTAAAATTTATCGTTTTTAAGGAAATTTAATTACAATACATTTTATAGTGCATATTCTTTGTATAATATTAATATACTGAAACATCGGTCGATACAGGACAAAAATGGAACACAATGAATGCTGGGAATTGATGTAGAAATTTGGTAAAATGTAAAAATTTACATTTTAAGGTAATTTAATTACAACACTTTTCTACATTGCATATTTTTCGTACAATAATTATACACTACAACAGCGATCCATCGATTTTCAATTGAAAAAGAGGAATGCTGTAAATCGATGAAGAAACTCTGAAAAAATGTAAAATTTCACACTTTTAAGAAATTTAATTGCGATATATTTTTACAGAGTATATTCTTCATACAATCTATGTACGCTAATATCTCGGTCTGTAAAGGAAAAATATGAAAAACGATGAATGCTGGAAATCGATGTAGAAACTCTGAAAAAATGTAAAATTTACCGTTTTTAAGGAAATTTAATTACAATACATTTTTATAGTGTATATTCTTTAAATAATATTCATATACTGGAACATCGGTTAATACAGGAGTAATATGGAAAATGATAAATGCTGGAAATCAATGTAGAAATTCGGTAAAACTTAAAAAATCGAGTTTTTAAGGTAACTTAATTGCAACATTTTTCTACAGTGTATATTTTTCGTACAATACATATACACTAAAACATCGATCCACCGATCTTAAAGAGAACGAAGATGGAAAACGTGGAATGCTGTAAATCGATTAAGAAACTCTGAAAAAATGTAAAATTTCAAGGTTTTAAGGAAACTCAATTGCAATATATTTTTACAGAGTATATTTTTCTTACAATGTGTATACACTGGACTCTCGGTCTGGGGAAAAAATGAAAATCGATGAATGCTGTATATCGATGTAGAAAGTCAGAAAGAAATATAAAATTTACTGTTTTTAAGAAAGTCTAATTAAAAAACATTTTTTAGTGTATATACTTTGCATAATATTAATATACTGGAACATCGGTTGATACAGAATAAAAATAAAAAACGATGAATGCTGGAAATCGATGTAGAAACTCGAAAAAAATATAAAATTTACCGGTTTTTAAGGTAATTTAATTACAATACATTTTCACAATGTATATTTTGTGTATAATATTAGTAAACAGGAATATCAGTTGATAGAGGACAAAAATGGAAAACGGTGAATTCTGAAAATTGATGTAGAAAATTGGTAAAATATAAAAATTTCCGTTTTAAAGGTAGTTTAATTGCAATGTTTTTCTACAGTGTATGTTTTTTGTACAATGCATATACAATAGAACAACGATCCATCGATTTTCAAGGGAACGTAGATGGAAATCGATGAATGCTGGAAATCGATGAAGAAACTCAGAGAAAATGTAGAATTTCTCGCTTTTAAGAAACTTAATTGCAATATGTTTTTCTAGAGTATATTCTTCGTACAATGTATATAAACTGAAATTTCAGTCTGTGAATGCAAAAAGATGAAAAACGATGAATGCTGGAAATCGATGTACAAAGTCAGAAAGAAATATAAAATTTACTGTTTTTAATAAAATCTAATTACAATATGTTTTTACAGTGTACATTCTTCGTATAACATATATACATTGGAATCACGGTCCATAAAGGAAAAAAATTGGAAAACGATGAATGCTGAAAATTGATGTAGAAATCAGAAAAGAATGTAAAATTTTCCAATTTTAAGGAAATATAATTACAATACATATTTACAATGTATATTCTTTGTACTATATTAATATTTTGGAATTTCGGTTGATAGAGGACAAAAATGGAAAACGATGAATGTTGAAAATCGATGTAGGAATTTGGTAAAATGTAAAAATTTGCTTATTTGAGGTAACTTAATTGCAACACTTTTTTACAGTGTATATGTTTCGTACAATACATATACACTAGAACATCGATCCATCGATTTTCAGGGGAACGAAAATGGAAAAAGGGAAATGCTGTAATTTCATGAAGAAACTCTGAAATATGTGAGACTTCAAGATTTTATGAGACTTAATTGTAATATAGTTTTACAGAGTATATTTTTCGTACAATGTATATACACTGGAATCTAGGTCCATAAAGGAAAAAAATTAAAAATGGTGAATGCTGGAAATCGATGTAGAAAGTCAGAAAAGAATATAAAATTTATCGTTTTTAAGAAAGTCTTATTACAATAAACACGTTTTTGTAGTGTATATTATTAGTTAATTGTATATATACTGGAATGCTGGA